>CM039471.1:31618051-31799663 GCA_022433065.1 Begonia loranthoides | reverse complement strand
AACACACAATTTAGTCATCATCAAAATAAAACTTAGCCTAACAAAAAGGCTAACAGTACTCATATGCATTATGTGAGCAAAACAAATAAATGAAATGAATGAAAGGAAAGGAAAGGAAATGGGGAGTTGGGGGATGGATGGGTAGTTTAGATCTAATCAGGTAGTTTAGACTTATGCCCCTCCCTTATCAGATACGAGACTAGCTACCCTAGGTGGTTAGAAGCTAACCAAGACTATTCCCTCCGATACGGATTCCTCCAATCTCTCGCTTGACGTACGAGTAATGAATGAAAGCATGAAAAAAATAAATGTAAAGAAAAGAATAGTTTGGGGTGGACCCATTCCGACATAATAAGTTAGAGGCATACATTTTCTCATTTCTTAATGGGTCTCGGGCTCACAGTTTGCTAATGGTGTAGGTACACACAAGAAAATAGATGAAGGAGTAGTTAATGAAAGATTTACACGGACGGGACTTGTGGTTGGCTAGGCTAAGGGAAGTAAAAGGGAAAAGGGTTTCATAAATGTAAAATACCAATTTATTTACTATCTTTTAAAATAAATGATTTATGCTTTCGCTAGAAAAATGGATTTTATAAATAAAGTCTTCCGTTGTTAATAAAAATTTAAATAACGAGTTTTAAGTAAGATATTTTAACGATCGAGTTTTTAAGAAAAGAACATTGATTTTAATTGAAAGATTTTAATGGGGATTCAGTTGTTTTAAGAAAAGTTTTAAATTTTACACATTTTTAAAGTAAAGAAAAATTCGGATCGTTACAATAAAGATGGAGAAAACTATCCGGACATGGTAGAACATGCTTCCCATAGCTCGCATTTCCACCGCAAGCTCCATCTCTAAGCTGGAGCTTCGAGTAGCACACCTTTGCTAACTCCAGCAATTAAACAGTGCAACTAAATAGCAAATGCCCCCTTTTTATACTCACGGTTTAGGGCAGGGAGCTGGCGTTTGAGTTCCAGACGACATCATAAAATGGTCTCCCAGGAGTGTTGCTCCCCATAGACGCTAATTTAATCTCTAAACCTTAAATGATTCATAATAAATATTAAATTAAATAACACCAAATATAAGAGTAAGGGTTAGAGAAAATGCAAACCGAATTTGTTCTCGCAGTTCAGCAACCAGGCCTACGTATGCACTCTAAGTTTCCAATTTGGAGATCCTTAATCATCCAATCTCCCCGGTTGGTGATGATTGACTTCATGAGTGTCAACCAAAGCTTTACAACGACTCTTTCTAAGGGCGTCACCCTCTTCACTTGACTATTATTAGGCGTCACCCTTTTTGTTCACAGCAAGTGTGGAAATAGAAAATTACAACTTAGAACTTAACTCTCTAATATGAAATCTCAAGTTGAGGATTGAGAGAGTTAAGTCTATTCACTCATTTGAATATAGAGAAATCATGTAGTAAATTTTGCCAGAGCTTTGCTATGATTCTCGCACAATCACTCCAACATTCATCCTAAAATAAATACTTCATACGCCAATAACAACCCACCATAAAATTCCATAAATTTTTATTTAAATTCCATAAACCATAAAATAATATCTTTCATCAATAATTTGATCGATAAATATTATTGCATCGTAAGACACTTAAATATTTATATTTTCGCCCAAATGGAATTTCGGTCGTTACATTATCATATTTATTATTCGTCTTCTAATTATTCTTTTCTTACATGTTTTTGATAAGTTAGCTATCACGTGTAAACATACCTTCATAGACACTCTTGTGGTAGCCTGTCATGACCTGGAGGCGAGCCGAACAAAAATGTCTGGCCAAACGACCTGACCCTCGTAGAGGACCCAATTACCCAACCCAAGGCTTGTTAAATTATTGTAGAAGACTTGTATAAATACTCAGTCACAACCCACTTGTGATGAGCCACAATCCGTATAGTGATTGCGAGAATAATTAATAATGTGGAATAATAGATTAAAAAAGTCCAGATAATAGTGTGCATACAATCCAAGTTTCTCAGAAAATCAGATTAGGTAGATTACAGTCATCCAATAGTTGCTTACCAGGAAATAAAGGTTCAACTAAGGAAATGAAATAAAATAAGTAGAACAGAGTCTTCATCCAAAATCCTAACTTGAAAAAAATATAGTCTAAGGGGTGAGTGACTATCTAAGTAGGGAACTTATACTAATTGCTATGCGTGTGTAAAACTTGTTTTATCATTTTCGTGAAAACCATGGGTTTTGGAGAAATATACACGTTTTCCAAAACATTTGAAATTTGTTGTCTTTTAAGAAAATTCGGCCCCAAAGGCCCTCGACGAGGCATTTAGAAAGCATGGTTGTATACATAAACATTTATAGATTAAAATACCCTCGTCGTGTTTCATCACAAAAACTATAATTTCTCGTCGTGTTTTATAGGTTAAATGTTGATGGAATATATGCCCTGTAATGAGTCTATTTCTTAGTGGTATTTGGTTTGGCCATGGAGAAATTTTGCTGTTAAATGAGTTGCTATTTCTATGTTCTGCTTAATGGTTGTGAGGTGGAAATATTGTGCATATTAAATGAATTGGAAATGTTCTTAACTGCCTCTTGGTTTGTGAATTGAAAATATTGTGCATATGTTGGATTAATTTCTCATAAAGGAGATTAGGTGTTCTCTGTGTGTACTGCCGAGAATTGTGAAAAAATGATAGGGATTGCGAAGTTGATGATTGGTTGTGTTTTGTGCCAAATATTTCCACTGTTAATTAATTATAAGTTTTGAAGATGTTAAATGATGAATGTGTGAAGTTATGGTTGAGCTTTGTTTCATTCTCATAAAGAATATTATCATGGATAGTTATTGTTGTGAAATGTTATCATGTCACATTGATGGAATGAGCGACTTATTGTGGGTTATTGCTATTCCGTTGCACGTGTTAAGATAGTGGGATCTTCATTTTGAGGTTGCTAAGTAATTCAGTTGACTTTATAAATTATTCACTATTCCATGTTAATGAAAGAGTTAAATGGTTCTCTACTCTATTGTGGGAAGTATGGTTTTGTGATTAAATACTATTTGGTTTTGTAAAATAAATTCTGTGTATTATGCTGTCACATTGATGAAATGAGCAACTATTGTGGGTTATTACTATTTTGTTGTGATAGTGGAAGTGTTAAAGTAATGAGTCGTAGAAGAACAGTTAATAATACGTGATGTAAATGGTTTTGAAGGTACGGAGAAGAGAGATGATGCAAAAATGTGCTATGGACACCAGGTAAGTTGATATTTACTGTGCTTTGGTCTTTGGACCCTACATCCCAAGAATTAGGATTGTATGCTGTGTGTTTACTAGATTTAGGTTCTTTAAATGATATGTTTATTAGACATTTATACGATCATATAGGATTGTATGTATTCACGAGCATAGTGCATGACATACTTAATATATGTAAATAGGCACGTGGGGGTTCGGGAGAATCGGGGATGGTTCATCGTGATGACACCCCTATTGGAGTGCCTACTCCTACATAGGGGGCATTGAGGTACGGTTAAGTCACATGAACCTTAAGATTCTAAATTCTCTTGTACTGAAATCCCTAATGTCTTTAACAAAAGTGATCAGTGACGGTATGCAGTGACACCCCTATTAGTGTGACTCATCGTCGAAGTTACGGTTAAGCTACATGACCCCCAGAAGTATCCGACACTCTGGCCCAACAGAAAGGATACGGTTTTTTTCTGTAATGCATTGCATGATCATACATCATATCTACATTTCATTTTCTTATATCACTTACTGAGCATTAGGCTCATTAGTTAGGTCTTGTGATGTAGGTATGTACGAGAAACAGGAGAATAGGTCAAAGACAATTGATGAAGAATTTGCACGGGTGGATCTTGTGGCTGGCTGGGCTAAAGAATTTAAAAAGGGAATTTATTTGTAAAAAAGGTTTGTAAATTATTTAATATTCTTTAATGCTTTGTTTTAGTTTCGGTGCGTTTTATAAAAATGATTTTATTACTTCTTCTGCAATTGATAAATGTTTTAAGTAAAGAGTTTTAACGATCGGGTTTTATAAATAAACAATACTCTGATTTTATATGAAAAGAAAAGTTTTTAATTTCACGCGATTTTTAAAATAAGTAAAAACCGGGTCGTTACAGTTGGTATCAGAGCGTCCTGGGTTTTTAAAACCGATTCTGTATACTGCCTGCCAACACAAGCTTCGACGTGAAAATATTCCATTGACTGTAAGTATTATAATTAGTTCTTTTCTTTACCTAATTATTAAGTGTTTGTTGGTGGGACAACAATCCTGTCACTTGGAGAATTATGGAAAAGGTAATGAAAATAGTATAGAAATTGGGATACTTGTAATGGATGTAAGCAATTGTGGTTCTTTTGATTGAATAGAATGATAGATGTGATAAAAGATAAACGATACTAGAGCTGCTTGGGTTTCGAGTGCAGGAATTAGCTTTGGGGGAGTAAAGAAACATGGAAGACTCTTCCCAAATTTTTATAAATTGGAAGGGGATAAGTGGAAATGAATTCTGCGTGAACTAGATAATTTGGTTTGATCATCTACACTACAAGGAATTAGATAAGAGGATGGATTTATTATGAGAAGGAAAAACATTGAGGGTTAGTGACTGAGCTGAATCATGAGAACAATAATTAGTTAGTCAAGTGCTTATCCACTTGGTCAAGATTATTAAAAGTTGTAGAAAGAGTATTTTGGACCTTCAGCAGTGGATGCTTGGATTTGATAATCATGATCACTACCCACTTGGTTAAGAATCTACTCTGAATTAGGATAAGAAGCCATTTTAGGTTGAACTGAGGAACTAATTGAGTGTTGTCTCCTTGATTTGTATTTGAATATGTGAGGAAGTTTGAGGCACTCTCTCGATTTGTGTCACACCTGGAAGCAAACAATGAACACAAGGTCCACCAGTTTGTCCATGGGCTAAGAGTCGAGATTCTAAGGGGAGTTAAGATTTCTGGTACTCAGGACGTCCCTTATTCAAAGATTGTTGCTAAGGCATTAGAAGTAGAATATGCTGAGTTAATGGTGGTTCAACAACGAGAGGCAAATCAGAAATTTTGGAAGAATGCTCATAATCAGCAACAGAAGGGTGGACCCATGATGAACAAAGGAACAAAAAGGCCTTCAGAATATGAAGTACTCTAGATGAGGGATAAACGCCCAATGAATGTGACAAACACTGCTCGGTCTAATGTGAGGACTCAATAGTTGAATCAATGTCCAAAGTGCAAGAACAACTATTTTGGGGAATGTCGAATGGGAACTTGTCGGTGCTTTAGATGTGGAGAGTTTGAACATATTGCAAAATTTTTCTCTACTGGAGTGGGTGGATCCGGTGGCGTGGTACCGAGAGTCTTTTCTCTATATGGTGAGGAGGCACCTGAAGTACAAAGGAAGAAAAGGCGGGGGATGACCAGTGTAACATACAGTAACTTTTTCCGTATAAAATTTTTCTTTTCTTTTAAAAACACTCTTGAGGGGAAACCAATTGGACAGTTTGGCTGAAATATTTCTCGTAGAAGATTTCTTTAAATTGATCCCATGTCAAAGCTCAAACATCGCGTGCCGCCTTAACTCTATCCCACCAGATCCTCGCATCCTGGATCAGCAGGTATGCAGCACATGAAACCTTCTTAGTATCCCTAATCCTTGTGTATTTGAACATGTCCTCTAAAGACCAAATCTACTCCTCAGCACACATAGCATCTGGCATATTCCCATTGAAGCATGGAGGTTTAAGTCTCCTAAACTTCTCCCAGCCAGCTTCTACTGGAACCACCAATTGACGTTGATTCCCATTCTCAGTTTCCCTTTCTGGAAGGAGTTCCACAATTGTTGTCAAGCAATCCAAAACATCATTTCCGCCATCGTGTGGAGCATTATTCTCTTGACTAATAGTGTTATCATATCCAGCAGCCCCATTTCTATCGCTATCATTATCATTCTCAATATTGGCTTGAACATTTCCTTTAGTTCTCCGTGCCATTCTATTATCCGATAATAGTATTGTTTTTGGCAAATATTAGCTATTTCAAAATGCTAACTAACCACAAGCAATTTACACTAACACATCAATTCTACACTAACAGAACAATTCATATTATTAGCGCAATAAACAATGTGACAAAGCACTTATAGTTGAGGAAGCAAGTCGCGACCAATCTTGCATTACCAGCAGTCTACAGAATTGCTTTAAACCTAGTTAGGCTCTGATACCATAATTGTAACATCCCATTTCCGTTTATGATTTTTTCATAAAATTTTGAACATTTTGAAAACCCATTAAAATATCCTAAATTAAAAAACATCAGAGTACGTTACGTAAAGTAAAAACATTTAACTGTCTTAAGGAAAAAAACATAATTAAAATACTTAAAATCTATAACATAGACTTTATGCCATAAAATAACTTTTATTCACTAGAGCCATAACCCCCGAGGTCGTTTCGCGCATGGTAACACAAGCTTGCATCGCATTACACTTCTCCAACGTTCACCTCAATTAGCTTACAATCCATACCTACATCACAGGAGGAATAATGAGCCTATTGCTCAGTAAGGAATATAAAATGAAGTGCAACTCTAACCTCTATGACAACTCCACATGTATTAGATTTATATATCGATAAGTGGGTGAGAGCAACCTCTTCAGTTTCTGAACCCACCACTTGGATTCATTTTTACGTGAGAGCAACCTCTTCAGTTTCTGAACTCACTAAAAACGAGCCCACTTACATTAGCATTCATTTACTCTTGGGTGAGAGCAAACTCCATAGTTTCCGTACTCACCCCTCGCTGAGTAAGAGCAACCTCTTCAGTTTCCGAACTTACTCAAACGAGCTGCTTTCTACATGTGAGCAACTTCTTCAGTTTTTGAACCCGCGTAGAAAACACCATTTATTAGCTTCATTATTAGCCCATGAAATGCACGACATAAAATCCTACTAACATGTCTACATAAATGTCACACATAACAATTCATATATCACAAACAATGTTACTAACAATCCACAATAAGCAAGAATCATGTATCAACTACAATTTGTCACTAAACATGCTTTTATCTTTATGTTAACAACAAGACTTAACTACAATATAACCATGATGAATTCTACAAGGACACTAAATATTAATAAGGTTGTACGTCATCATATTATTTTCTATTTCTCACAACTTCCATTAATTTACATCTACTTCACTTATTCTATAATGAAAACAATACAATTAATAAAAACCTAATCTAATTCCGTATATTCATATATTAATATTCATAAAAGACAGTTCCTATATGGTGACATATATTAATCAATATGTTTAATATTCTAAAACTTATTGAGAACATGCGACAGATTAAGCCACTAATAGAGAACATCGCCAACAACAACATAATTTCTACAAAAATAATATTATGCTACGACCTAAAGGTCAAGGACAATCAATTTCATTTAATCAGTTCATCTCTCCAAAGACAATTTCATATGCAAGGAAAATAACAGAAGTATATATATCAGGTTATATTGCTTAGAACTATCCAAGAAAAATGACAGAACATGCAATACCCATTCCTTCACTTCAATTGATTATTAACTGACTATTCCTATCACCTATTATATATATATAAACTATCAAACAGATAGCATATAACATGGAAACCATCACGTAACTAGAACTTGCAGAGAACAACAACTTGCAAAAGACAAACGACAATCCTTTCCTGCCATCTGAACACTCAGAATGAATTCACAAAGGTAATCACCTTTCTCTCCAATTTTTCTAAAGGAAAAACTCCCAACCTTAAGTCCTATTTATACTACATTCCTATGACCCTTCAGTCTCCATTTGAAGGTGAGAAGTTGATAAGGAAGCGTTGGATGTCATCTAGAGTGCGAAGAGACGAAGCTCTTCCATTTATGGCGTTTGAATATCTCTTCCAAAAGGTGATTTAAATGGCGGTCGATCCTTTTAACTCAAGGATGATCGACCACCATTCGCTGAACATCCGCCAAATTTGGCATTCAGTATCGTCGATCGATGGCACAGGTCGATCGACGCTGAGCTAGTCGACCGCCAGCTCCATCCATCAAAATTCGTCTAATTTTTATTTTTATTTTTTTTACCTTAAATCCTTATTTTCTAATAATAAATAATAACATTCCAACATTTTATTCTTCATAAAAAAAAAACATAAACATATTACATTTTCTCTTAATTCAACGTTTACACAAAACTAAATTACCCGTGGTATTACAACAAATGTTTGAGTCACACGGCTAGAGCTTGTTCTAGCCAATCACATGTCTTTGTGACAACATTTTTGTAAGTTTTCTTTAGGAAGCTTTCCTTAATTTTGTGGGATATTTAAACCCTCTTTAAGGTATGCCCTAGGAAATGATTTTCAATGAAAAATAATAGAATTTAAAGAGTTTCCCTCCCTTTCGGCTAATTCTCATTTGGTATTGTTAACCGATTAAGTTTCATGTGAAAAATTTGTTAAATCTTGTTCGTGAGTTTTAGGTGATTCCTCTCAGTGTTATTCCTTTTTTCACCTTTTTCCATAGAGGTAAACATCCCCAACAAATGAGTAGAAAACTTGCAAAGACTCAAGTGTGAGTGATTCCATACAAGGAAGTCATTGAGGTCAATAGACACAGTTTAGGTGTCTATTCAGACTAACTTTGTAACATCCCATTTCCGTTTATGAATTTTTTGTAAAACTTTGAACATTTTAAAAAGCCATTAAAATATCCTTAATTGAAAAACATCATAGTACATTACGCAGAATAAAAACATTTAACTGTCTTATAGAATTAACATAATTAAAACACTTAAAAATCCATAACATAGTCTTATGTCATAAAAATAACTTTTATTCAATAGAGCCATAACTGATGTCGTTTCACGCATGGTAACACATGCTTGCATCACATCACACTTCTCCAACGTTCACCTCGATCGGCTAACAATCCATACGTATGTCACAGGAGGAATAATGAGCCTATTGCCCACTAAGGAATATAAAATGAAATGCTACTATAACCTCTATCACAACTCTACATGTATTAGCCAGATATATCCATAAGATGGGTGAGAGCAACCTCTTCAGTTTTCGAACTCACCACTTGGATTCGTTTTTACATGAGAACAACTTCTTCAGTTTTCGAATTCACTAAAAACGATCCCACTTACATTTACATTTATCTACTCTTGGGTGAGAGCAACCTCCATAGTTTTCGAACTCGCCCCCAGTTGAGTAAGAGCAACCAACCGCTTTAGTTTCTGAACTTACTCAAACGATCTGTTTTCTACGTGTGAGCAACCTCTTTAGTTTCCTAACCCACGTAAGAAACACCATTTATTATCTTCATTATTAGCCCATGCAATGCATTACGTGCATTCCTACTAACATTTCTACATGAATGTCACACTTAGCAATTCATATATCACAAGCAATGTTACTAACAATCCACAATAAGCAAGAATCATGTATCAATTACAATTTGTCACTAAACATACTTTTACCTTCATGTTAACAACAAGACTTAACTACAATATAACCATAATGAATTCTACAAGGACACTAAGTATTAATAAGGTTGTACGTCATCATATTATTTTCAAATTCTCTCAACCTCCATTAAATTACATCTACTCCACTTATTCTATAATGAAAACAATACAATTAATAACAACCTAATCTAATTCCCTATATTCATATATTACTATTCATAAATGACATTTCCTATATGGTGACATATATTAATCAATATGTTTAATATTCTAAAACTTAGTGAGAACATGCGATGGATTAAGCCATTAATAGAGAACACCACCAACAGCAGCATAATTTGTACAAAAATAATATTATGCTACGACCTAATGATGAAGGACAATATAATAAGCAATTTTGTTTAAGCAGTTCGTCTCTCCAAAGGCAGTTTCATATGCAGGGAAAATAACAGAAGAATATATATCACGTTATATTGCTTGGAACTATCCAAGAAAAACAACAAATATGAATATCATTCTTGAATTTTCAGAATATAGAAGTAGAAGAAAACAAAAATTCAGTATGCTTCTATAAGCGAATAAGTGAAATATACAGCAAAGATGTGCGAATTATCATGCTTCTAACATCGAAATTATATAGCGAATGAAAAAGGGAATTAACATGCTTCTAATCGGTAATTTCCACTAGATGCTTAGAGAAATTAAACATGATTAACCATTTCAAATGAACATGTATATAACAAGTAAAACATGCTTGGTAAATCACTAGAGTTAATAACTTACTTTACGTTTACAAAATAAAAATTCAGATTGACGACACATGCTCATTCATAGAACAACAACTCCTAATTAACACAGAGATTTTGAACAATAACAATAACACGACAGTATATCTAGCGAGTTATCATGACAACATGTAAGGTAATAAACAACACATTTACAAAACAGAATCATGATAAGTGAATAGAACAAAGAATTATCGTCATAATTGAATGTCAATAGCAAATTTACAGAGAATTAACAACAAAGAATTATCATCACGCACACACTCTACTTGTGGGTAGGGCTTCCACTAGCGAAGACATTACCCAAATCCTTACTCTTGTTGAAGAAATCAAACATGGACAGTAAAATTCCCCAGCTTACAGAGTCTCACTTCACCCACGCATCATGCTGAAGAAATCACACAAGCTCATAGTCACTCCCAATTTCTACTGGACGAGTTTCTCTCTGGCACGCAGAAAACTCTCTCGCTCGCAGGGGGAAATGAATTGGGAAGGAGATAGAGAAGGGCTTAAATCATTACCTGGAGAGAGAGAGAGAGAGTGATAGGATAGGGTGGAGGAAAGCATTGCATCGACATAGTCAAGGTTTTGGGGCTTTTTTCCATGTCGGATGCGTGCGATTTAATTGATAAAATGAGAAGGATTTCTATTATTGAATCCCTAATATTTGCAGGTCTGGGGCTTTTCGAATGCAGGGCTGCTTCTGAATCTTGCTTCCGCATGCATCCGAAATTGTCCAGAAATTGGATAGATTCAAAACCATTGCATCCGCCTGAATCCGCATGAATCTGCATGCATCCGAAACTGTCTAGAAATTTGATAGATTCAAAATCATTGGGTCTGCATGAATCCGCATAAGTCCGCATGCGTCCAAAACTGTCCAGATAGACGAAAGGGAAAATTTGGACTCGGGCATTTCGTTCTGCTGCATTCCGAAACACTAGGACAATGCCCCATGTGTATTCAGATGCAACCTTGCGTCTGCGTGCATCCGAAATCATCAGTGGTATATTTTCTCCATGCGTCTGAAATCTCAATTTTAGATATTTATGCCCAAAATTTTCATACGTCAATTATTCCATGATATTTATCCCATATATACATATTATAATTTAACATGCACCATCACACAATGTAATATATTAATTATTCAACAATTAATTACATCGCATATATAGGGAAAATATTATCGGAGTGTTACACATGAAACACTCGTTCCTTCACTTCGATTGATTATTAACTGGATATTTTTATCACCTATTATATATATAAAGTATTAAACAAATAGCATATGAGCATGGAAACCATCACGTAACTAGAGCTTGCAGAGAACAACAACTTGCAGAAGACAAACGACAACATATTCAGCAAACAAAAGCCTAATCCTGTGAAGTTGGTCCTTACGGACACACAACATACAATATTCCTTACCTCATGTATCTTTCCTTTTCCTTCAGTATCGATTCTTCCCTGTCGACAGAACACTCAGAATAAACTCACAGAGGTAATCACCTTTCTCTCTAGTTTTTCTAGAAGGAAAAACTCCCAACCATACATCCTATTTATACTACATTCCAATGACCCTTCAGTCTCCTTTTAAAGGTGAGAAGTCTAGAAGGAAGGCATTGGAAACTCATTGGAGCATCAAAGGTCGGACGTTTTCCATTTATGGTGATTGAATATCACTTCCAGAAGGTGATAATAAATGGTGGTTGATTGTTTTAACTGAAGGGTGATCAACCACCAGTGCGTTCAACATCCGTATATTTTGCCTTCAATGTTGTCAATTGATCGCGCCGGTCAATCAACTAGGATGTGATTGACCGCAGGTTCAATCTCTTATTTTCATCTAATATTTATCTTTAATTCCTTAATCCCATTAAATAACAATTATTTATATACCTAAAATTCTAACACTTTATAAAAACACTCATATCTCACATTTTCACTTAATTCAATAATTACACAAAATTAAATACCCCAAACATTACATTCTCACCTCTTTATTTAAAATTTTATCCACAAAATTTTAGCTACTGAAACAATTCTGGGTATTTAGCTACCATTTCACCTTTTCTCTCCGAAGTAGCCCCACAATGGTGTGGATCTGCCACAACACCTTGACAAGTGGAATCTTTTTGTGTCTCAGCTCTTTAACTCTTCAATCCAAAATCCGTACTGGTCTTTCCTCATAACTTAAATTTTGTTGAAGAATAACATGCTCCTTAGGTTTGACATGAACTGGATTCCCCATGCACTTTCTTAACATAGACACATGAAATACGTTATGAACTCATCCAAAGCAGCTGGCAATTGTAACTAATACACCATTTTCCCTATCCTCTTTGCAATAGGAAACGAACCAACGTACTGTGGACTGAATTTCCCCTCTTCCCACATTGCATTACACTCTTAAATGACAATATTTTAAGGAACACTAAGTCTCCTTCCTCAAATTTCAGTTCTCTACGATGACTATCAGCATACCTTTTCTGCCAAGTTTGAGCAGCCAGCATCCTTTGACGAATAATCGCAACTGATTCCTTAGTTTGTTTTATCATATCAGGTCCGTAGAATTTCGCTTCACCGACCTCATCCCAATGCAATAGAGATCTACACTTCCGTCCATACAAGGCCTCATAAGGTGCCATTTCTATCGTAGCTTGAAAGCTGTTGTTATAAGCAAATTCTACCAATAGAAGCATTCTTCCCCATCCAACATGAAATTCTAACACACATGCCTGCAACATGTCTTCCAATATTTGAATCATTTGCTCGCTCTGTCCGTCAGTTTGAGGATGAAAAGTTGTACTAAACTTTAACTCCTTACCCATAGCCTTGTTTAAACTTTTCCAAAATATGGAGGTAAACCTAGGATCTCGATTTGAAACAAATAGAGACAGGCACGCCGTGTAGGCATACAATATCTTTAACATACAGCCTAGCAAATTGATCAATCTTATAAGTCATAGCTATCGGTCAGAAGTGAGAAAACTTGGTTAGCCTATCGAAAATCACCCAGATTGCATCATGTCCTCTTATAGTTTTGGGTAGACCTGAAACAAAGTCCATAGTGACATGCTCCCATTTCTATTCAGGTATAGGCATTGGTTGTAACATTCCCTCAGGTCTTTGGTGCTTTGCTTTCACTCGTTGACATACATGGCACAAAACAACATATTGTGCAATCATATTTTATCCTAGGCCAGTAGTAATGGGACTTGAGGTCCTTATACATTTTGTTATAGCTGGGGTGGATAGAAAAACTTGACGAATGAGCTTCACTTAAGATTGCTAATCGTAATTCTGACCTTCCTGGTACATACCATCTATATTTAAATTTCACGATCCCATCACTGGAGATGGCATAGTATTGCTATTTCTCAAGAGTGGGGTTCAGTTTAAAATCTTCACACTTCACTTCCTCAATTTTAGCCTCTTTAATCCTTTCAAGTAACGAAGGCTTCAATGTCAAAGTAGATAAAAGAGTAGTTAACTGTGTAGTAACCAATTGCATATTTAGATTTATAATATCCGAGCAGATTTCTTCCAGTATTTCTTCATGTACCATATTCATAACTGCCATTTTTCTAATAAAGCCATCAGCCACCACATTTGCGTTTTCGAGGTGATATTTAATTTCACAGTCATAGTCTTTCACCAATTCCAACCATCGTCGTTGTCTCATATTTAATTCTTTCTGGTTGAAGATGTATTTTAAAGTTTTATTGTCCGAAAAGAATTCACATCATTGTCCATACAAGTAGTGTCTCCATACCTTAAGAGAAAACACGACCGCAGCAAGTTCCAAATCATGCGTGGTATAATTTACCTCATACGATTTCAATTGTCTAGAGGCATATGCAACTACTTTCCCATTTTGCATAAGTATGCGCCCAATTCATTCATAGAAGCGTCACAATAGATGCAAATATTACCGTCATCAACGGGCATGGACATGATAGAAGCCAAAGTTAGACAATGTTTCAGTTATTGAAAAATCTCCTCATATTTATCCGTCCACCAAAAGCGTGCATTTTTCTTTTTTAAGCCAGTTAAGGGTAGTGCAATTTTAGAAAACCCATTTATAAATCTCCTGTAGTATCCTGCCAAACCAAGAAAGCTTCTTACTTCCCCCACATTTCTTGGTTGCGACCAATCAACTACAGCCTGAATCTTTGTAGGGTCCACTTCAATACCTTCCTTGGAAATTACGTGGTCGAGAAAACTCACTTTATTTAACCAGAATTCGTACTTAGAGAACTTCGCATACAACTTATGCTTTGCCAATATAGACAGAGAAATTCTCAAATGTTCTCTATGTTCTTTCTCAAAATGCAAATAAATTAATACGTCATCAATAAATACAATGATGAATTTGTCCAAGTACTCACTAAAGACCCAGTTCATTAAATCCATAAATGCCGCTGGGGTATTTGTTAATCCAAATGACATAACTAAAAACTCATAGTGTCCATATCGCGTCTTGAACGCAGTTTTAGGAAGGTCATCAGGTTTAACTTTCAATTGATAATATCTGGATCGGAGGTCGATTTTTAAAAATACACAAGCTCCTTGTAATTGATCGAACAAATAGTCAATCCTTGGAAGATGATATCGATTCTTGATGGTTACTTTATTTAACTCACGATAATCGATGCACACTCTCATCGACCCATCATTCTTCTTCACAAATAACACAGGCGCACCCTAAGGTGAAAAGTTGGGATGAATGAATCCATTGTTAATTCACTCCTCAAGTTAGACCTTCAATTCTCTCAATTCAGCTGGGGCCATTCTATATGGATTCTTTGAAATTGGTTCCATTCCAAGGTGAAGGTCAATCACAAACTCGATTTCACGATCCAGAGGTAATCTAGGAAGTTAGTCCAAAAAAACATCTAGAAAGTCTTGAACAACGTGAATTTCCTCCATCTTTATTTTTGATGAAATCGTTGTATCCAATATGTTAACGAGGAACCCTTCATCTCTATTTCTCATTAACCGATCAGTCTTAAGCACAAAGATCATAGTCAATATGCCTTTCTCCTTGATTTCAATAAACGTATGCTGATTGCCTTCAACGGAGAGAAAATGTACTCCTCGTTTTCTATAATTGATTATTGCTTAGTATTTGGGATAACCAATTAATACACAAGATAATGTCATATCCCTTCATGTCTATGACAATCAGATCAGCATAGAAAATTTGATTATTTATTTTAATGCAAAGCCTTTAGGATTCCATTGGTAATTAGGTATTCACTGGAGGGCAAAAGGACACGATAACTACTTTCTTCTAATTCGGGGAAACAATTTATCCTTGCACTAAATCCCTTCGAAATGAAGGAATGAGTAGCGCCAGAATTGAATAAAACATATGTCGCTATATCGTTAACATAAATTCTTCCTGACACAACCGAATATGCAATGACATTACTAACTACCCATCATTTCAAGGAATTTAAGTAATGACTTCAATAATAATGCATACTTGACACCACAGCAAGCTGGTCATCCCCCGCCATTTCATGCATTTGCACTTCAGGTGCCTCCTCACCATATAGAGAAAAGAGTCTTGGTGCCATGCCAACGAATCCATCAACTCTACCTGACCAAAATTTAGCAATATGCCCAGACTCTCCACATCTAAAACACCGACCAATTCCCATTTGGCATTCCCCAAAGTCGTTCTTCTTGCACTTTGGACATTGATTCCATTGTTGAGTCCTCACATTAGACGGGGCAGTGTTTGTTACATTCATCAGGCGTTTATCATTCATCTGTTGTACTTCATATTCTGAAGGCCTTTTGCCCCTTTCTTCACCATGGGTCCGCACTTCTGATTAAGACCATTCTTCCAAAATTTCTTATTTGCCTCACGCTGTTGGGCCACCATTAGCTCAGCATTTTCAAATTCTAATGCCTTAGAGACAATCTTTGAATAAGGGACGTCCTGAGTACCAGAAATCATAACTCCCCTGAGAATCATGACTCTCAGCCCTGGACAAACTGATGGACCTTGTGTTAATTGTTTGCTACCATGTGTGACCCAAATCGAGAGTGCCTCAAACTTTCTCACATATTCAGATACATATCCAGTTTGTCGCAATAGAACAAATTCTAATAACTTCTTCGATCGGACAGTCTGGCTGAAATATTTCTCGTAGAAAATTTCTTTAAATTGATCCCATGTCAAAGCTCGAACATCGCGTGCCGCCTTAACTCTATCCCACTAGAACCTTGCATCCTAGATCAGCAAGTACGCAGCACATGAAACCTTCTTAGTATCCCTAATCCTTGTGTATTTGAACATGTCCTCTAAAGACCAAATCCATTCCTCAGCACATACAACATCTGGCATATTCCCATTGAAGCATGAAGGTTTAAGTCTTCTAAACTTCTCCCAGCCAGCTTTTACTGGAACCACCAATTGACGTTGATTGCCATTCTCATTTTCCCTTTCTGGAAGGAGTTCCACAATTGTTGTCAAGCAATCCAAAACATCATTTCTGCCATCGCGTGGAGCATTATTCTCTTGAATAATAGTGTTATCATATCCAGCAGCCCCATTTCTATCGCTATCATTATCATTCTCAATATTGGCTTGAACATTTCCTCTAGTTCTCTGTGCCATTCTATTATCCGACAATAGTATTGTTTTTGGCCAATATTAGCTATTTCAAAATGCTAACTAATTGTCGTAGGAAATGTACATTAGGAAGTATTTAGGTTTATTACGCAAAAAGGGGTACTTATATTTTATTATTTTATAGTTACGATTTTAATGTTCCTAATTAAACCTTAAGCTAATTATTCTAGGAAAAGTTTAATTCATTATTTATTACACAATATTTTATATAAAAAATACTAGTAAAACTAAGTAACTACAAGCAATTTACACTAAGACATCAATTCTATACTAACAGAACAATTAATACTATTAGCGCAATAAACAATGTAACAAAGCACTTACAGTTGAAGAAGCATGCAATGACCAATCTTGCGTTATCAACAGTCTATAGAACCGCTTTAGACTCGGTTATGTTTTGATACCATATTTGTAACATTCCAATTCCGTTTATGAATTTTTTTGTAAAATTTTGAACATTATAAAAACCCATTAAAATATCCTTAATTGAAAAACATCAGAGTACGTTACGCGGAATAAAAACATTTAACTGCCTTACAGAAATAACATAATTAAAATACTTAAAATCCATAGCATAGTCTTTATGCCATAAAAAGAACATTTATTCAATAGAGCCATAACCTCCGAGGTCGTTTCGTGCATAGTAACAAAAGCTTGCATCGCATCACACTTCTGCAATGTTTACCTCAATTAGCTTATAATCCATACCTACATCACAAGAAGAATAATGAGTCTATTGCCCAGTAAGAAATATAAAATGAAATGCAACTTTAAGCTCTATGACCACTCTATATGTATTAGCATGATATATTTGTAAAATGGGTGAGAGCAACCTATTTAGTTTCCAAACTCACTAAAAACGAGACCACTTACATTTACATTCTTCTACTATTGGGTGAGAGCAACCTCCGTAGTTTCCTAACTCACCCCTCATTGAGTAAGAGCAACCTCTTAAGTTTCCTAACATACTCACACGAGCAATTTTCTATGTGTGAGCAACCTCTTCAGTTTTCAAACCCTCGTAGAAAACATCATTTTTTTTCTTCATTATTTGCCCATGCAATGCATTACGTGCAATCCTACTAACATTTCTACATGAATGTCACACATAGCAATTCATATATCACAAGCAATGTTACTAACAATCCACAATAAGCAAGAATCATGTATCAACTACAATTTGTCACTAAACATGCTTTTACCTTTATGTTAACAACAAGACTTAACTACAATACAACCATAATGAATTCTACAAGGACACTAAGTATTAATAAGGTTGTACATCATCATATTATTTTCTAATTCTCTCAACTTCCATTAATTTACATCTACTACACTTATTCTATAATGAAAACAATACAATTAATAACAACCTAATCTAATTCCCTATATTCATATATTAGTATTCATAAAAGACATTTCCTATATAGTGACATATATTAATCAATATGTTTAATATTATAAAACTTACTGAGAACATGTGACGGATTAAGCCATTAACAGAGAACACCACCAACAACAACATAATTTCTACAAAAATAATATTATGCTACGATCTAATGGTTAAGGACAATATCATAAGCAATTTCGTTTAAGCAGTTCGTCTCTCCAAAGACAGTTTCATATGTAGGGAAAATAACAGAAGTATATATCTCAGGTTATATTGCTTAGAACTATCTAAGAAAAACAACAGAACATACAACACTCATTCCTTCCTTTCGATTGATTATTAACTGGCTATTCCTATCACCTATTATATATATAAACTATCAAACAAATAACATATGAGCATGGAAACCATTACATAACTAGAACTTGCAGAGAACAACAACTTGTAGAAGACAAACGACAACATATTCAGCAAAAAAAAAGCCTACTCTTGCGATGTAGGTCCTTACGGACAAACTAAATACAATATTCCTTACCTTGTGTAGCTTTCCTTTTCCTTCAGTAGCGATCCTTTCTTGTCAACAAAACACTAAGAATAAACTCACAGACGTAATCACCTTTCTCTCTAGTTTTGCTAGAACAAAAAACTCCCAACCTTACGTCCTATTTATACTACATTCCAATGACCCTTCCATCTCCTTTTGAAGGTGAGAAGTCGAGAAGGAAGGCGTTGGACACTCACTAGAGCATGAAAGGTCGGACGTTTTCCATTTCTGGCAATTGAATAACACTTCCAAAAGGTGATAATAAATGGTGGCCAATCGTTTTAACTGAAGGGTGATTGACCACCAGTGTGACGCCCCACGTTAATTTCTCTTTAAATTTTTCCTTTTTAATTACCGTGTAAAATTTTTCTTTTTATTTATTTTGAACAAGCGAGAGTAAATACTTAAGGCGAGCGAGAAAATGTGAAATGCATAAATTAAATCAGAGTTAAAGCGGAAACATAATTGAAGTCAAAATACAGTTTGAAAGTTAGAGTGTAAGTTAATAGTTTTACAAAACGTTGTCCATTTTCAATCCCTTTCAAAATAGAGTTTTCTTCTTCTCGCGAGCCATAACCCTCTCAGGTCGATTCAGCTGGATAACCCACAGGCTCAATGGGAAACACTTCCACCTCCAATCCTAGAACCAATACATCTCTACAATCACCTACACCACAAGCAAACTGTGAGCCTATGGCCTAGCAAGAAATGGGATATGCAATATGATGTATGCTTCTAACTCATTATATCAGAATGGGTCCCACCCAAACTGTTCTTTTCTTTACGTTACATACATTACTCGTACGTCAAGTTGGGATATTAGAGGAATCTGTGGTGGAGAGAGTAGTCCCTTGTCGGCTTCTAACCACCTAAGGTAAACAGGCTCTCTCGACCCGACAAGGAAGGGGCATAATTCTTCGAGTTTATCTAATTAGATCTGAACTACCTCTCCATCCTCCAACTCCCCTTTTTCCATTAATTTTCTTTATTCATTTTCCTCACGTAAATGCATATGGATACCACCCATGCGTGGCATTTCTACTTGTTTCTATTATCATGATGCATGTTAATGCGAAACAATAGCACATCAATAATACATAAATGAAACGAATCCAACTAAATTAAATCCAAGCTCAATGCCAGGAATAATGAGCTAACATAAGGTACTAAAATGTTATAGCAATTATGATGGAATAAGAGTACAATAATAGAGCTGGATATATGATAAAACAACTAACATGTTGTAAAACAATAGAGTAGGATATATGATAAGACAACTAACATGTTGTAAGACAATAGAGCAGGATATATAATAAGACAACTAACATGTTGTAAAACATGGAGTCATAATTCAGAGCTATCTAAAACAACCTAACAATTCATCTTGTTATTATACAAGTGTTCAATGTGGTTTGCAACGTACTATTTTAACTACAACAGTTAATTGTAAGTGGAAAACATGTTATTTCATCAATAACATAAATTAAGCATAAATAAAAAGAATAGAGGCAGTAAGATCTTTAAAAGGGTAAAACATGGTTCGATAACAATATTTTCTAACCAAACTAAGAACCTATTTATATTTACAAAAATGAGACAGTTCATAATAGGGTTAACTAAACATGCTCACATCAGGGAAACAACAACATTTAGCAAGCAACAAGGATATAGTGACAGATTAAACAACAATATATATAGTAGATCAAGTTTATCAAAGTAGTGAGCAATACAATATTTATTGCATTCAAAGGAAAACAAAACCAATAATCAATGAATAACAGAGAGTTAGTGTTTACAACTACTAATAGGGAGTTATTTCTATAGAAAGTAACTAAGAGTTTAGCTGACAGTTTATTCGTACTTAACATGACATAGGGCATTTCACAGTTTGGCAGTTCCTATCATAAAGTTACTCGGCAAAGACTATAATCTTAACAGGAGACAATATCAATTCCTCTACAAACTAGGCAATGATTTGCAAGAAAGAAATCACAGAACATCACTGTTAAATAAAATAGACACTGCTTGTGGGTAGGGTCTGTAACGATCCGAATTTTTCTTTACTTTAAAAATGCGTTAAATTTAAAACTTTTATAAAACAACTGAATCCCTATTAAAACCCTTTAATTGAAATCAAAGTTCTTTTCTTAAAAACTCGATCGTTAAAACATCTTACTTAAAACTCGTTATTTAAATCTTCATTGACAGCAGAAGACTTTATTTATAAAATTCATTTTTCTCATTTTACAGCGGAACCATAAATCGTTCATTTTAAAAGATAATAAATAAACTTATATTTTATATTTACAAAAGCCCTTTTCCTTTTACCTTCCTTAGCCTAACTAGCCACAAGTCCCGCCTGTGCAAATCCTTCATCAACTGCTCATTCATCTGTTCTCTTACGTGTACGTACACCATTAGTAAACTGTGAGCCCGAGGCCCAATAAGAAATGAGATATGTAATATGATGTATGATTCTAACTTATTATGTCGGAATGGGTTCAACCCAAACCGTTCTTTTCTTTACGTTTCATTCATTCATTCATTCATTACTCATACGTCGAGAGGGAGACTAGAGAAATTTGTGTCGGAGGGAATAGTCTTGGTCGGCTTCTAACCACCTAGGGTAGTTAGTCCTGTTCCCGAAAAGAGAAGGGCATAAGTCTAGACTACCTGATTAGATCCAAACTACCCGTCCATCCCCCAACTCCCTATTTCCTTTCCTTTCATTCATTTCATTTTTCCGTTTTCCTCACATAAATGCCTATGAGTACAACCCCAGAGGTGGCACTTCCTACTTGTTTCTACTATCATGATGCATGTCAATGAGAAACATTACCGCGATGCATGTCAATGAGAAGCAGTAATCACAACAATATAAAAGTATAAGATATGGAAAATCTACTAACATACTATATAGGCATGCTTGGTAATTTAAAGAAAGCAATAAATATGTAGACATGCTTAGTAACTTAAAGAAAACAATAACAATATAGACATGCTTTGCGATTTAAAGGAAATAATAATAATATAGGCATGCTTGGCAATTTAAAGAAAGCAATAACGATATAGGCATGCTTTGCAGTTTAAAGTAAAACAATAACAATACACTAACGTCCTAAACAAGCTTAGAGATTAAATTAATAACGTGCGAACAACATAGACATAATATATAAAGCAACATAGTAGAAATGTTAATAAACAATCAAGGAAAAAACATAACTTATGGTGTAGGGCCTCCACTGGCCAACGACTCTACTCAATTTCTTACCTCGAAGCTTTAACGTGTATTAGCACTTAATTGTTATCCTTCTTCTTCTTTTCAATACCTTCATAATTAATAACATTTACAACTTTTTAATTTCATTTTCTTTTTGTATTCTAAATTGTATAATAATTCTAGGAACCCTCTTGACCCCCAAAACGGAACATAACCTATCTCAAATAGAATAATACAGAACTCAATTCTAGCTTGAACCAACATATTCCTCACTTTACCATTTAACCTTATCATTTTCATGTCAAGCATAAAGTCCAGCAAAAGTTAAAGTCGTCCAAACGTTCAGAGCATATATCCAACGTGTAGAACACTTAACTTTAATCTCATTGTGAATGAATTTAATTTAACATACATGCATAATATCTTCGTAATTTAATTCAATGCAGAACTAATCAATAACACAGAACACAAATCCCTAAGAGTGTATGCCTAATACACTCACACAATGACAACCATCTGTAGAGACATTATCCAACAACAACCAATAGAGCATAGCATAAGTACTAATTGCAGTACATAAACAGAGGATGAATTCAAACTCCCAATTAATGTGTAAACCAAAGAACAATACCTCCAAGCATATTATTTCTCAAAACCTAGGAGTAACTCAACACATGGGTATTAAACCATTCAATCAGCAGAGTTAATTACTCACAGCTAAACATCAGACAACAATCCCTCAATGTTCCTCACACAACCAAAAGCCATAGCAACAAAGAGTAACATTCACGCGGAGAACATGAATCTTAACACTTAAAACAGAGAACCTTAATCTCATCATCCATTTATCTGTAATAAAATCCAGAATAAAAGTTGAAGGAAGTCACTCACTAGGGAACACCCGACGCCCACAACCATTCCGCACATCGCTCACCAGACAATGCGCTTGACTAGAGCCGTCCCGAGCATACCGTCGCGCTCACCACTCCCGTTCTCTCTCTCTCTCTCTCTCTCTCTCTCTCTCTCTCTCTCTCCTTTGGTTCTCCCTCTCTCTCGTCTCTGTTCTCAGAATGGCCTTCTGCCTTTTGCTTTCAATTAAACCAGTTCACAAGGTGAACTAGTTTACTTCTTTACCCTATCTCATAATTTCTTATTTTATTTTAATCTCATTTACTTTATATTCATTTAATCCCCTTACATTTTTAATTCCAAATAATCCAATTTTTCTTTTTCTCCATTTTAACTAAACCGACCCACATAATTGTTTCCAGACCGAGGAGAACCAAACCTGTTCAGTCCATATTCTCCCCTTCAAAATTGCGTTTTCAGATTAGGGAAGGCATTTGCGCCTTGTCCGCATTCATCTGTAAAGTCTGATAAATTGGACAGTTCAAATTCTCCTCATCCGACATCGACCGCATTCTTTCAAAAACTCACATTATAGATGGAGGAGTGATTTCAGACGCAAGATATCATCCCCGCCACATAATATATTAATTATTCTAAAATTAATTACATTGCATACATGAGAAATAATATCGGGGTATTACAGGGCTCTACTATCCAACGACTCTACCTATTTCTTACCTCAAATTGCTAATCGTTGAAAAATTTCTATACTGGAAGAAATGTAGCAGCGAATTGTCCAACCCAATTTCGCCCTTCAGTTCACAAACCCCTTCTCCATATGCACAATGTATCCCTTTAATGAACACACACTTCGCACAACTCAGTTCTCACAGAACACTCACACACCAGAGACCACACTCACGCATGGAGGAAATGAAATACAGGGAATGACGCAACTGGACTGCTTATAGCGTGAAGACCTTACCTAGAGCCAGGAGAAGTGATGGTCAGTCACCTACTGAGATGAAGGAGGGTACCCAGGCGTGGAGAGCATCACTTAATGAGTAAATGAAAAAGCGCTCATATATTTAAAATAGATCTTTTGTAGAATCGTGCAATTTTGGTCGAGGGAAGGCGTTTGAGCCTCGACCGCAAGTCGACCGAATTATTCATTTTCTTTCACAATTGCATTTTCAGTAGAAAATTTGACCAAAACAAGCAACCGCACGTAGACCGCACGTCGTCCGAAAGATCACCGAAATTGAAAAGATTCAAATCTTCCTAGACCGTACCTCGATCGTACTCGACCGCGATCTGATTGAAAACTCATTTTGTAGACAGGGTGCATTTTTGGAAGCGAACAGCCGACCCAACATCATCCCAAAACGCAAAGGGATGATCCATAACACTTTTCGGACGTAAACCACAACCGCGCATCAACCGTGGTGCGACCGAAAACTCAAAATGCACATTTTTCATCAAAACTTTATACTTTAATCACTCCTTAATATTTTTCCTATATTTTCACTGCATAAATCAATAACATACCGCCCCGCAACATAATGTATTAATTATTCCAAAATTCATTACATTAATTAAACGGTGAAATATTATCGGGGTATTAAAACCAGTGCGTTGAACGTCCGTTGATTTTGCCTTTAATGTTGCCGGCTGATCGCGTCGGTCGATCACCTAGGATGCGATTGACCACTAGTTCCATCCCCTATTTACGTCTATTGTTTATCTTTAATTCCTTAATCCCTTTAAATAACAAATATTTATATACCTTAAATTTCAACATTTTATAAAAACACTCATATCTCACATTTTCACTTAATTTAATAACTACACGAAATTAAATACTCCGGACATTACAAGCTTGCATCCCTTCATTCATAACTTCCTCTCCCAAACGAATTTTAGAGCAATTTTTGGAGGGCTTCACATTCATTTACAGAGAGTGTGTTATTCAAATTTTGCGTTATTTGGACACGTATTGAATGACTTACTTCAGTTGCCATTTCAAGTCCCTTTTTTTTCCATATTATGCACATCTGTCAAGAGATTTTCATCTTTTCCCTCTCGGTGGTGCATCAGTATTGGAGAATATGAGAAAAAAGAAACGAAGATTAAATTTTCTGGTCGTGAGAACTCAAGCAATTCATAGCAGAGTTTATAGAGAGAAGAGAATTATTTGCACAACCCTGATCAATTTAAGAGATTTTACAGCTGCTAGGGGACTTTGGTCACAGACAAAAATAAATTCAAGTATTAAGAGCAGAAGTTAAATTGCATTTTAAACTAATTATTATAAACTACACATAACTTAATTAATAAGTTATTTATAACAATAAATGCAGGGAACGGTCATCAAACGATAAAATTAAAATATAAATTCAATATTAAACAATGACGTCCCTCTCAGGGCCAGTCTTTCCACAATCGCATTCATGCTCAACTTTTGCCCTCCCTCTCTCCATGCGCATTGCTCTTTCAAATTGCTTTTTCTTCAGTTTTGTTGGCTTCATGGGGCTGATCTTCAGCTGCAGTCCCTTTCTCCGTCTCGGTGTTTGCATCCTCCGGTGTTGGCGTAGCTTCTTCCTCTTTCTTCTCAATTGCAGCTTCTTTTTCTTCCTTCTGCAGAGAAGAAAAAATTTATACCCATTTGAATCAATGTAAACGACGAACAGTATTAATCCTGAGTTATTTTAATTACTTCATCCAGCAATAACGCGAGAGACTGCTGTTTTTCATCGCCTTCCTTGTTTGCTTCTTCAACAACCTCAACCTCTCCCACTGTCTTCAATGGCTCCTCCTTTCCAGTCTCTGGTGCTAGGACCTGATCTTTCTCAGCCTTGTTCATCGGAATACTAGCACACCCACCCATCCTTTAATTGTACGTTAGAAGAATCGATTTCTTGCAAAAATTGAAACTTTTCTTTCTTTCTCTCTCTGCTTCCGTGATCTGGAGTGGGAAACGAGGAAGACGACCAAAAGGGTGGTTAGAGATATTCTAATTGATTGTAAAGGTAGCCAACGGAGGGTCTTATAAATATATGAGAGAGAGAGAGAGAGAGATTGAGGTATAGGTTCAGGCCATGTGTTTCGAGTTGTGCAGAAAGTTTTGAGGAGAGGGGAACGGTGGCTGCTGAGCCACCGGTGTAAAATGGTTCAATCTACTTCCTATTTTTAAGACCAGCTTGGTTTCACATCAAAGCACAGGTTGTAATCATACTCTCCATCTATCTGTCTCAACATTATCTCGCTTTCACATCGAAGCATGGGTTGGGTTGGGTTGGGTTGGGTTGTAAATTAAGCGGGAAGGTTTATAAGCCAGAAATATAAATAGAAAAAAAAAGAGACTAGAACATGCAAGAAATCCAAATAAAAATTATAAAATATAAACATAAAATATTGGGCTTTGCATCCAACAAAATTCTCAATTATAGTTTTCAATTATGTTGAGAGCATATTAAAATTTAAGTCACTCAACTCAAATTGTTTTTTAATTTTTTTTTCTTTTGCAAAAAGTCACTTAAAAGAAGATATAAGCATTTCAAATATTTATATTGAACTTTGGCTCCTCAAATATCTTCTTCTTTATTTATTTTTATTGGATTCAAATTTAGTTATTTTAACTTAATTGTTTTACATCACAATCCAAAAATTGAAATTTGCGACATATCTTACCTCATGAACATTGAAAAAAAATTTCTATAAATTCCAAAACAAAAAAATATGGTAATATAAAAAATTATATTTTATGATTTAAAATCTAAAAGAGAGAAGAAGATTACCTTCATCTCGTGAAACAAAATTAATTACGATTGATCTTACAACTGGAACTCAAGTTCTCTTCTGTAATAGCTGACGAATTTTCAATGGAGTGACCCGCCCCATTAGTTGAAAATTTGGGGTGGCCTTTGCCTCACATAAGTCGTGTATCTCCTCCTGCATCAATGTTGATGCCTCTCGATTGATTTTGAAAGTCGGACTCTCTCTCTCTCTCGCTCTCTCTCTCTACACTTCCATTACACGGAGGAGAGTTTGTGCTTCATCGAGTGTGACCATTGGCCAAGAGAGGTAGAATTGGGTGGATGTTGATGAGTATTTCAGGTTATTAAAATTTACCAGTTGAATTACTGAGGTTGGAAGTTGAATATTTGGACATTTTTGTGAGGTATAAACTTAAATTTTTATTTTTAATTCAACAGTAAATTGTGATCTTTGGTCCAAGAATGAATTCATTTATGTGAATTTTTAAAGTTTGGAATAATTAATAAAGTTGTTAATTTCAGTACGAAAACGAGTTTAGTTTATATTCTGCAATATTTGGATTGATTAAAGTTAGTGTTTTGCCAAGGAAAAAATGGAGAAATTTTAAAATTCTCTTGTTGTCTAGTTCGTCCAAAGTTGTAAGAAATTGTCTGCGAAAGCGAGTATATTGGCTGTAGAAGCAAGCACGTTTGCGAGGACGGAGTTTTCCACAGAAAGACACAAAAACAAAAATTTCCTTAAGCCTGTGTCTGCTGCAGAAGCATAGGTTTTCGCAGCGAGAGCGTAGGTGTAACATCCCGTAACTTTTTTCGTCTAAAATTTTCTTTCCTTTAAAATAAAACACTCGTGATGGAAAACCAGATTAATAAACATACAACAGAAGTCTTAGAGTAAACATACAACAAAAGTCTTTTATATTTAAATACCACAAACCAATAGATTAAATAAACACTTAAATAAATACATTAACTTAAAACACAAGTAAGACATTTGTTTGAAATCATAAAATACTTAAAATCTTTTAAAATATTTAAATATATTTATTTTATTTTTGTGAGCTATAACCCAAGGTCAATGTCGCCAACCACACAAATGCCCAACCCGGTAATACTTCATCAGCTATGTCCTGTAAAAGCTTTAACCATTCATTGACTCTTTATCTACATTAACAAGACATAACTATGAGCCTAAAGCTCAGTAAACGGTATAAACGTAAAACATGAAATACGCATAGAACTTTTGTAACTCCGTATACATTTTTTTAGTTTTGCTTATCTGTTACTGTAATATCCCAAATTTTTGTTATGTTAAGCACAAGGCTTATGTGATGATTTTGGAGATGATAGGAGCTGAGTTGGACAAGTAGAGATATTGGTAAAGAGAAATGCATTTGGAATAAGTAAATTATGATACTTTGATATGTACATAATTAGTTCAAAGGAAGGGTTAAGGTTATTTGTGAATGGGTTGGTGATGTTTGGAATTAGAAAGGATGATATCAAGACTGAGTCAGTGATTGACAGTCAGTAAATTAGCAAGAGAAAATGCAATTGGATATAATAAGGTGGAAGTTATAAAGACTATATTATCTTGGAGTATATGGGATTTAATAAAAATAAGGTGGAAGAGGAGTTATGGAATATAAATATATATTTTGAGTATAAAAGGATAAAATTATGGATAGTTGGATAATTCAAGTGTTGACCAAAGAGAAAATATATTTGAACATAATTGAATGTATTTGGATATTGTAAGGATACTGTAAGGACTGAAAATTTGGATATAATTGGGTATGAAAATGTGGAGGTTGATGATGTAAATGTATATATGTATGGTTTTCGTGCATAAGGATTTGGAGAAGATGAAGTGATATGGAGGATATTTCAATTACATATAAAGACATTACGTTAGGGTTAGATATGTATATTGATATATATAAGGTATATGCATACATATGGATGTCAAATTAATATATATATATATATATATATAGGAATAGTCTGGAGACTTGAAGCAAAAAAGAGGTAGGAATCTTCGGCCGATCGGGGCGGTCGATCGACGAAGTGTGGATCGATCGGCTCAATCAACCAGCATAAAAAGTTGAATTTTTATGAACAATTGTACGGGCGTTTGCCTGAAGGGCGGTCGATCGTCCTTCATTAAAATTGATCAAACGCAAATGTTAAACGTCGTCTGAAGATGCTAAAACATCGCTGAAAGCTTCTGGTCTGCATTATACGAGTGTGAAGTCGAAGCGAATCGATGTTAAACCACATGGATGATTAAGAGACACCATCTTATGGCCTTCCATTGTCACGCAGTTGATGTGGAAACTTTTTTGGAAGTCTATAAATTGGATTAAAGGCAACAAAGTTGAGGGGGTTTGGAAAACGATGGGGAACCTTTGCCAAAATGGTTTGAGAGAGAAAGTGAGTCTGTAACCATGAGTGTGAGGGTTGAGAAGAGAGAAAGTTGTCATGTGGTTCTGTGTTTATGAAGATGAAGGTTGAGGGTTGATGTTCTGGATGTGAGGTCTGTAATGTTTGTGAGAGTCCGGGAGAAGAGATTGAGAGTGAGAAAGTGAAGATTTGAGGTGGGTTGCGATGCACTTCTCTATTTTTGGAAGGAAATAATGATTCTGAATATTTGTGATGTTATGCTTCTGGAGACATGGGTCTATGAGAGTTTGAGGTTGCCTGGTTGGAATTTATTCTAGAGTTTTTGTGCGAAAAAAAGAAAGACACTATGAATGAGCTGCTGTGTTTGATGGTTATCTAGTTAGGTTGTATTTCTACGTTAGATTACTGACAGTTGTGATGAAAATGGTTTTTTAAGATGATGGTCTATGATATAGGAAAGTTAGATTAAATATAACATAGTTAATTAGTATAGGACCCAAATTCATATTCAAGTAGTGGATACCATAAGATAGTGCTTATACTATTGAAGACTAAGTTAGAAATAATATGTCAAGGATAGAAGATTTGATGTATGACGTTATAGTATAATAGGAACGTGTTTAATATTAATGTTATAGTTGAAGCAAAGTAATGTCTGTTAATTGTTTGTAGTATTGTTTGCAATATATGAACTGTTGTGTATGACATTCATGTAGATATGTTAATAGAATGTACGTCATGCATTTCATAGGCCAATAATGAAGATAATAACGGTGTTTCTACGTGGGTTCGAAGACTTAAGAGGTTGCTTTCACCCAAACGGTAATGAATGAATGTATAGTACAATAAGTTTTAAGTGATAAATGGTTTAATGAAAAAGAGTTCATTTATGCACTTCTTGTTTAAGCTAGTTTTGAAATGAAAAGTCTTTCGTTGTGATTTTAAAAGAAAAAATTTTCAAAAATCTCAAGTTTTAAATTGAAAGAATAAACGGGATGTTACTGTTACTATTTCTATCTTTTTCTATCATTTATTTTGTTTCCATGTTGGGCGTATCCAACCAGACCACAAAAATCGTTATTTACTGTTCATGTCTCTTACTGTTATTTAATCTGTTTATGTGTCGGGTGTATCCAATTAGACAACACAATAATCCATTTCTTAACTTTGATTTCTGTATCGGGCGTAACCAACAGTACCACAACTATTTACTTATCTTTGGTTTTTGTGCCAGGCATAACCAATAGGACCACATTTATTTACTCATCTTTGGTTTCTGTGCTTGGTGTAACCAACCAGACCAAAAATGACTATTTACGTTCATTCCATTTTTGTGTACTTTAGGATTCCAAGTCTTAACATTGTCGTGAACATATAATCCTATCTAATGTGCTCCTCAATCGTATCCTTAAAATGAGATCCGTCTTAAGTAAGGAACTGAACTTAAATCTAATAATCATACAATTTATAACAATCAATTAAACAAACAATAAACACCCTCTAATTCCCGTGATGTATGCCCTTTCGGACAAAACACATGTAGTACCACTTACCTGAATTCCTTAGCTTTAATGGGTTAATTCTATAAGTTTCTTCTCAAAACCTAATTATCAACAACATGAGGTTATCAATAAAGATTCCCCAATAAACAACTCAAACTAGCAGCAATTCATTGCCTAACATATTTCCTTAATTTAACTTAACAATTTACTCCAACAAGGTATAACCTTACTATATGTCCGACAGTACCTAAAAGAATTCATCCTCCACCTTATTGAATTTCAATCCTAACTTTCAACAACATAAGTTCCATAATTAATCAGCGTATAATGTCCACTTGACGGTTCTTAGCAATAAGATCTAACAATTATCACTGACAAACCAAGGCAACAATCCAATAATAATAATATCCCACCAAATATTTTAAACATATTATATTAAAAGATTACGCTATTCAGGCGGTAACCAAAAGTAATACTTCCTTTCTCAAAATACAACTTATTTCTAGAATCAGTGTATCATTAGAAATCATTCCACGGCAGGACCAAATAGACAGACTGTCACTTAGGCAAAACCAACTTCAGGGAACATCATGAAAAGAGGATCATCATGGAAGGCATACATATTATAGAGTATTTCCAAAGGAAAAGCATGCACAATACCATGTTATCTACTGAACTAAACTCCTGAGAACAACCATGAAAACAACAGCGTATAACTTCAGTAAAACTACACCGCAATATCCTACTCCCATACAATTTTTATGAAAACATGAGTGAATAACAATTACCTAAATAACTATAGAGAATAACCATAGAGACCATCTTCCATATTCAGTTTCTTACTCATGGTCTCACATAGAAGCATCTCTCCGTCTAATATCATCAGCTTCTTGTAGTCTTCTAAACCTCACACACCATCAAACTCTCATGGTTCTCTTATCATTTTGGAAGGATAACCCTAACTTTTCACATCTCTCTTTTCACACTACCACTCCACTCAATTTATAGCCAACACACAACAACCCTTCATCAACCAAACAAAGACAGAAGGCTAAAAGATTTGCAACTCTTCGACGTCCAGCAACCTATCGACTTCCAGACATTTCAGATGTCGATTTGTTTTCTCTTCACATCGGTTATCATCTCTCCAGATGACTTTCATAAATGGCGATCGCTCAAATTCCATAGTTAGCTGATCGACCACCATGTAGCCAATCGACCACGAATTCCTTCATTTAAAATCACTGAATGATCGTCGTGATCGATCGATTCCCCTAGGCGAGCCAACCATTCAGCACATTTCCATAAATTTAACGCCGATTCCATGATTTTGCAGTTGGTGATCAACCGCCATTTCCTTCCAATTGACAGCCAATTATTCATATTCTACCATTAATTGAATTACAAGTTGATCACACAAGTTGATTACAATCAACCACCACGGTCAACCTTCATTTCAATATTCATATTTTACCTACAGGTCGATCACAATCAACCACCATGATCAACCTCCATTTCAATACCCATATTTTGCCTACAGGTTGATCACACTGGTTGATCACAATCAACCACCACGATCAACCACCATTTCAATTCAACATTCGCCACATTTTTCTTCTCGAAATGTATTTATATGCCAAACAATATATATATATTCTTAATCAATCACTCTTCCAAACTATTGAAACTTAAATTTCCAAAAATATGTTTCACTTGACTATTGTCTTAAATTACCCAAGTTAATTCCAATAAATTCTAAATCATCCTGCTAAGCTTAATATAAACATATTTCGAGGTATCAAGTTCAATTTGTCCAAATCTACTTCATTTGACTAATACCTTAATCGTCCATTTAGCTCCAACAACCCCAACATTATCACTTAAGCTATGCCTTCAGCTCAAAAAAATTTGGGATATTACAATCCTCCCCGATTACATAAATTTTGTCCTCGATATTTGGCTAGTCTAAAGGTATCTATTCTTGTCTAAAAAAGTATTCTACTAGTATTCTTTCCTATTATTGTTACCTACACTTAACACATGTCAAGATAAATACCGAACGGGCACACATAACAAAGTTTTAAATTTTGTTAAATCGTATAGTACTTGGCCTAGACGTAGACGGTTCATCTTCTTAAACTCCATATAGTGAAAATACATTCGTTGTTCCTTGACATACAACGGACAATTCTTAACCCAATGTCCTTGCTTCCCACACTTAAAGCACAGTCCATTACCAGCTCTATATTCACCATAATGCTTCTTATTACACCTAGAACACAGTCCAACTTGAAAATTCCCAATCAAAGCTGCATGTTCATTCTGAACACACTTATCATTCACAGACCTATCTTCATTATCAAATATCCGCTTCTCTCCTCTTTCAATTATCTACTCATGCACTGAAGATTGAGTTTGATTATTCTTCATTAGCTTTTGATCCATTTCTCTTTGTTTAATAACTTGCATCTTAGCCTCCTCGATCTCCAAAGCTTTTGTTACAATCTTAGCGTATGGTGCATCTTCAGTACCATATATCTTAATTCCTCGATAAATCTCATCCTTTAGTCCTTGGAAAAACTGGTAAACCTTAAGATCATTAGTTGCCACCAGGTGAGTTACAAATCGAGATAGTGCCTCAAACTTTTTTATGTACTCAGCAACTGATATAGTCTGGCAGAGACTCATAAACTCTACCAACTTCTAAGTCCTAACCATACGATTGAAATACTTATTGAAGAAAATCTCCTTAAATTGTGTCTAATTCATTTCTCTTACGTCGTGAACTATCTTAATAGTGTCTCACCAATATCGCGCATCATGAACCAAAAGGTAGGCAGCGGATAAAACTTTCTCCACTTCGTTAAATATTACATACTCAAACATGTCGTCAAGGTATCTAATCTATTCTTTAGCCAGGAATGGATCCGATACCTTCCTGTCAAAGCTTGGTGGCTTTAAACGTCTAAACTTTTCCCATCTGGCTTCCTCACGTGCCACCCATGGGCAAGGATTTCCATTCTCCTCCCTTTCCCTAAAACGTTCAATATAGTGGAACTGACGTTCCACCATACTAGTCAAGTGACTTATTGTGTCTCCCTATACTATCTGATTCTTCTCAACTCCTTAGCAAGTAGGTCCATTATTGTTCTCCCAACTAGCAGATTCAACACTCCTAACATTATTGGCAAGTACATTATTGTCGTGATTAACAGGTACATTATTTCCCCAAACATTTTTGGCAGGTCCGCTATTCTCTAGATTAACGGGTATAACATTTCCCCGACCAGCAGATTCCCCTCTTTCAACATTATTCCTACGGGCATGGCCACTTCTTCCCCTCACCATTTTAATTGCCTATAATTTAATTCTAGGAATTAAAACACTATGCTTAATACAACACTGTACTTAATACTTACAGTTGATGAAGCATCCCTGTGTTGAGTTTGCACTGTTGGTCGTCTACAGAAACGGTTTTAACCCGGTTATGCTCTGATACCATTTGTAACATCGCCTATCTTTTTACATATAAAAATTTTCTTTCCTTTATAAAAACACTCATGATGGAAAATGAAAGTAATAAACATACAGCAAAAGTCTCAGAGTAAACATACAACGAAAGTCTTTTACATTTAAATACTACAAACCTATAGTTCAAAAAACACTTAAATAAACACATTAACTTAAAACACAAGTAAAACATTTGTTTGAAGTCATAAAACACTTAAAAACTTTTAAAACATTTAAATACATTTATTTCATTTCCGTGAGCTATAACCCAAGGTCAATGTCACAAACAGCACAAACGCCCAACTCAGTAATACTCCATCGGCCACATCCTTTAACAGCTTTATCCATTCATCGGCTCCTTACCTACATCAACTAAACCTAACTATGACCCTAAAACACAGTAAGCGGTTTAAACCTAAAACATGAAATACACATATTACTTTTGTACCTTCATATACATTTTTTAGTTTTGTTTATCTATTATTGTTTCTATCTTTTATTGTCATTTATTTTGTTTTTGTGCCACGCATAACAAACCAGATCACAACTATTTACTTATCTTTGATTTTAGTGCTGGGTGTAACCAACAGGATAACAACTATTTACTTATCTTTGGTTTCTATGCCGGGCGTAACCAACTGGACCACAAAAATGACTATTTATGTTCATTCCATTTTTGTGTACTTTAGAATTCCAAGTCTTAACGTTGTCGTGCACATACAATACTATCTAACATGTTCCTGAATCGTTTCCTTAAAACATGATCCGTCCTAACTAAGGATTTGAACTTAAATCTAATAAACATAAAATTTATAATAATCAATTAAACAAACAATAAACACACTCTAATTCCCGTGATATAGGCCCTTTCGGACAAAACACATGTAGTACCACTTACCTGAATTCCTTAGCTTTAATGGGTAAAATTTTAAGTTTCTTCTCAAAACCTAATTATCAACAACATGAAGTTATCAATAAAGATTCCCCAATAAACAACCCAAACTACTAGCAATTTATTGCCTAAAATATCTTCTTAATTTAACTTAACAAGTTACTCCAACAAGGTATAGCTTCACTATATGTTGGACAGTACCCAAAAGAATCTATCCTCTACATTGTTGAATTTCAATCCTAACTTTCAACAACATAAGTTCCATAATTAATAAGGGTATAATGTCCACTTGACTGTTCTTAGCAATAAGACCCAACGATTATCATCAACCAACCAAGGCAACAATCCAATAATAATATCCCTCTAAATATTTTAAACATTATATTAATAGATTACGCTATGCAAGCGGTAACCAAAAGTAATACTTCCTTTCTCAAAATCCAACTTATTTCCAGAATCAGTGTATCATTAGAAATCATTCCACAGCAGGACCAAATAGACAGACTATCACTCAGGCAAAACCAACTACAGTGAACATCATGAAAAGAGGATCATCATCGAAGACATGCATATTACAGAGTATTTCCAAAGGAAAAGTATACACAATACCATGTTATCTACTGAACTAAACTCCAGAGAATAAATATGAAAACAACAATGTATAACTTCAGTAAAACTACACCGAAATATCCTACTCCTGTACAATTTTTATGAAAACATTAGTGAATAACAATTACCTGAATAACTCTAGAGAATAACCACAGAGACCATCTTTCATTTTCAGTTTCTTTCTCACGGTCTCATACAGAAGTGTCTATCCTTCTAATATCACTAGCTTATTACAGTCTTTAGAACCTCACACACTGTCAAATTCTCACAATTTTCTTATCATTTTGGTAGGGGTACCCTAACTTTTCACCTCTCTCCCTTCACGCTACCACTCCACTCAATTTATAGGCAACACAAAACGACCCCTCATCAACCAGACGAAGAGAGAAGGCCAAAAGATTTGCAACTCTTTGACGTCCAGCAACCTATCGACTTCTAGACATTTCAGACATTTATTCATTTCATCTTCATGTCTGTTATCATCTCTCCAGATGACTTTTATAAATGGTGGTCGCTCAAATTCCTCAGTTCACTGATCGACCACCGTGCAGCCAATCAACCATGAATTCCTTCATTAAAAATCAGGGGATGATCGAGAGAGGAAGATACGAAGAGAGAACGAGAGAGGGACAAAATTCAAGAGAGGGAGATGCAAAGAGAGAAAGAGAGAGGGACGAAGGGAGAAGAGGACATCGGGGGCTCGGGCTCACAATTCAGCGGGGAGGAATCTCCTTCGTGGCCGATTGTTGCTTTGTGGTGAAGAATAGACGCAAATATGGACAAAAACGCGGCAATTGGAAGCTCGGGCATTTTGCGCTAGGGCTGGCTTAGCATGAAATTGGGTGCTGTGAAGTTGTTGCTGAGTTAAGTCAGTAGTTTTCCATTTTGATTTCCTCCTCTCCTTGGCATTTTATTACTCGGCAGTTTGGTGTGGTGATGACCAAGACAGAATTGGTGATGGCAGGGGCAAACCATTCATGCTAGACTAGAGCTGGTTCCCTCTTGCTGTTCCTCTAGCAGACTTTCCACGTGGAATTTGCTCAATGGCCCACCTTCCTTTGAAGTGTGTGATATCTCTGTGATGATGCTATTTCTCTGCCTATATAGACATGGGAGTGACGATGGAAACGTGAAGGTGATGGGGAGCTCGGGTGCATTGTGGTGTAAGGCTCTCTAGAGAATGGAAGGGTTGCTGCCAATTGATGGATAATGAGGAAAACAGCGAAGAATGGAAAAGGTGCAGGGACATCCTATTTTCTCTACGTTTGCTCTCGGGTCCTCTTTGGCTTCTTCAGGTAATGGCCTTCACTGTAGTTTGGAAAGCTTCTGTTAATGACCAATTGGAATGAATAAAAATGTTAGATATCTTGCTGCCTTGAAGTTCTGTTTTCGATTAATAATAAATGTCAATGCTCGGATTTGTGTTTGGAATTCTGGAGATTTTGATGAATTGCTTTGCTTTGATGATGGGTATTACTCCCTGTGCTGACTGCCTCATTGAGTGTTTGTATGTTTGGTTTATGGGTGTTCGGATGAAATGAACCCTTGCTTTGGTTATCACTTCTTAGCTAATGAAATAAAGTATTAAGTGGTTATGTTCTTTGTCTATTATGGATTCCAAATGGGGTATATTCTATAGTTTGGAAATAGTGTCATGCCTTAGAAATAATTGAGATTATATTGGAATCATGCCTCTGTTGATAAAAATGTCCTGTTGGGTTGTTTTGCATTCTTTGGGTGCTATCTTGGTTATTGTCCATGGGAGGTGGTTATTCTATTGGTGAGTATTGGTTTGGTTGCTTGCCATAAAGTGTATTCAGCCGTTGTTTATTGATTTTGTTTACGGCTATGTATTGTTAGATTGAGAAAAAAGAGTGAGGTCCTGTATTTCGTTGTTGACTGTGAGGCCTGGATGATTAAGGATATATGAAGTTGACGTTGTAAATTATTCACTCGATAATTCCATGTTAAAGTAAAAATTAGATGGTTCTTTGCTGTGCTGTGAGAAATAGGTTATTATGATGGAATACTGTTCGGTTTTGCGAAGTAAGTTCTCAATATTAACATGTCACATTGATGGAATAAGCAACTATTATGGGGCTGTTATGGCATTTTAAGTTGTTCTGTTCTTCATTATTGTGTTCTAATGGTTATGGAGTTAGAGTACTGAAATGGTTGAGAATAATGAACTATATAAATGGGGTTGATAATATGTGGTTTTAATAATTGTCCATTTGATGGTTTTGAAGGTGCTAAGACGATTGACATAATCGCATTGAAGACTCCAGGCAAGTTGATACTTACTGTGCTTTGGTCTTCAGACCCTACATCGCAAGAATTAGGATTGTATGATGTGTGTTTACTAGATTTAGGTTCTTTTAATGATATGTTTATTAGACATTTTTATTATCATATAGGACTGTATGTATTCACGAGCATATTGCATGACATACCTAATATATATAAATGGGCATGTGGGGGTTCGAGAGAATTGGGGATGGTTCCTCGTGATGATACCCCTATTGGAGTGCCTACTACCATGTAGGGGGCGGTGATGTATGGTTAAGTCACGGGAGCCATAAGATTATCAATTCTCTTGTTCTGAAATCCCCAATGTCTTCAACAAAAGTGTATGGGTATGGCTCGTGGTGACATCCCTATTGGTGTGATTCATCGTCGGAAATACGGTTAAGCCACGAGACCAATTGACGTATCCATCGCCCCGGTTAACAGACGAGATACGGTTCTCCTCTGTAATGCATCGCATGATCATGTATCACATTTGCATTGTATTTCATTCTATCACTTATTGAGAATTAGGATCATTAATTAGGTCTTGTGATGCAGGTACGTATGTGACACAAGTGAACAAGTCAATGACAGTTGATGAAGGATTTGCAAGGGTGAATCTTGTGGCTGGCTGGGCTAAAGAATTTAAAAGGAAATTATTTGAAAAAGGGTTTGTAAATTACTTAATGTTCTTTAATGTTTTGTTTTAATTCCGCTACGTTTTATAAAAGAATTTTATTACTTATGCTAAAATTGATAAATGTTTTAAGTAAAGAGTTTTAACGATCGGGTTTTATAAAGGAAGAATATTCTGATGTTTATATGAAAAGAAAAGTTTTAAATTTCACGCGATTTTAAAGTAAATAAAAATCGGGTCGTTACAGTTTTGGATGAAGATACCTCTTGTTGATTAAGTGAGATGATAGTACCGATTTTATAAGTTTTGGAAAGGGTAAAGAGAAATGAGAGAACCCACCAAAGTTTTTAGTTGGAGAAAAGAAATAATGGAAAACAACAACTAAATTTAGTTAACAATTTGACGAGGTTGTCTTAGTTGAAAATGATTAGATGGAGAAAATTATTTTAATGGACAGAAAGAGTATTTGAGGATACCAGACTAAGTTGGATTTTAAGGACATATTTGGAAACTAGTATACAAAGGAATTTCAAATTGAGGGAATATTAAAAAATGATGAGGAACATCATTAATTAGTAAAGTATTTTGTATTAATTAAGTACGAAATTAGTAAATGATTTGAACAAAATAATTTTTAAAGACAAGGAAACATTGGACAAAATAAAGACAAGTGTAAGGAAACATTGAGTATATATTGATGCAATCTTAAAAAAGAAGCCACCAAGGAGACCATCAATCGGTTGATCAGTTCAATGGAACAATGATTTCAACTCCTGCAGAGATTTATGGAAATAATTGAACATGTTCGCACATGCTAAGATAAAAGATGTAGAGAGGGTATCGTGTGCGGTGCTCTTGTTGGTTAAGGATGTGAAGTTTTGGTGGGATTCTATCAAGATAACTAAATATGTGACTACAATGACGTGGACGGAATTCAAGATGATCTTTTATGACAACTATTTAACCCACACAATAAAGACAAATAATGTTGTGTTTGGACGACCATGATTGATGTGATGTTTATTTGGATAAAGGTGAATGATGGAAGTAATAAATGATAAGTCATGTTTGGAATTCAGTGCAAGAAGTCATCTAGGGAGGTGACATGTTAATTCAAAACAATGTTTTAAAGGTAATAAAGATGGTCATTTGGTTAAAGATAGTCTAATTTTGGCTTAAGGAACCAAAAATAGTTGCACTAAAGGTGTTCTCTATTATGGAAGATACAAATAAAGATGGAATCTGACGGGTAGGATTATCATTTCTGGTACGAGAAGATGCTTTAGATGCCATCAAGGTTGTCATATGGCACGAATCAGTTATGCTGTCAGATAAAAGGGGAGGACAATTTGGATACAAGTTTTTCTGTTACAATAGATGTAGATGACAGTCAAAGGATTTGGTATTATTACGTGATTCTTGATACTGGTTGAAAAGTTATGCTAAATATAAGCTTTCGGAAGTTCATACATTTTGGTGAGAAAAGACTCACATTATGACGGCAACTCTTGAATTTAATGGTGATTGAAATGATTTCATGAACGCCACTGACATGGTCTAGGAAGAAATTAAAAATAGAAATACTGTTGTGGAGAAGCTTTCAAATAAAATTGATGGAGCTAATGAAAATTTGAATGAAATGAAGTACAAGTACAACAAGAAGACTATGTCATTAAGGAGGATGATACGAGATAAGAAGAAGTTTGGACACTTATATGCTAGTACAGTTAATGGTTATTTGGGTTGTTAGATCAAAAAGGTAATTACGTTGAGTAAATTTCAAGAAAGAAATTTATATAAGGTGGGAGGATTGTAATACACCGATTATCGTAACAGAATTTATTAGGAATCATTGAGATTTATTTGATAAGAAAATTAATTGGGGAAATATTTGGATAATAACCAAATATTTATTTAATGGGAAATTAGTTTATGAAATGGAATTGAGAAATTTAAATTGGACTCATAATAATCGTTAATCGATGTTTTGAGAAGTCGATAATTAGAATTGCATTAGAAATAATTTAATTAAATGAATGAAAAAGGGGATTTAAATTAAAAAGAAAAAATTAAGTGAAATTAGAAGTAAATAAAATAAAAGAAAAGTAAAAAGGGGAAAGAGGATAGTGAGCCGGTTCACTCGGTTCGCTGGTTCGGTTCGGGTGGAAAAGTTGAATGGTTCTTTTATTTAATTGAAGAAGAAAAATAAGGAGAGAAGGGGGAGAAGGCGGCCCTAGAGAAATAGGGAGAGAAAGAAGGATCGGAAGAGAAGAGAAGGCGACTGCGGGAGGAGAGGGACAACAGCGAGGCTTGGGTGCGTGCTATCTGGCGTGCTGGCTACTGGTAACGGTTGTGCGCAATGCTACGAATGGCGAGCTAGCGCTCTGTGTGCCGCGGCTCTCAAAGTCGAAATTGGTGCTGCGAATCGCCGGTGGAGGTAAGTCGATGCTCTACGTTTAGTGTTCATCGCCTGACTTTCGGATATGGGCGTTGGCAGCAGTGTTTTGGTGCCGGCAGAGGCGATTTGGCAAAGTGAATGGCGATGAGACAGGGCTTCGGGTTGCTGGTGTCAGTTTGGGTACGGGTCCAGGTCCACTGATGAACCGATTTATTTCTTCTCCCAAAATGATTGCGACTTCCACGTGGCCATTGTGTATTGGACCACCCTCCTTGAATTGAGTAATGTTCCAGCCTTCTCTGCCTATATAGGTATGTAGTAGTGGGTGGATACGGAAGGATTCTGTTCTCTGGGTGTATTACTCTTTGAGTGAAAGTGAAGAAGTGCTGGAGATTGAGGAAATGGCTGAGTGTCTGGGAGGAAGAAAGGAGAAAAAAAAGAGAATGGAGAAGCTGGCAGTGAGGAGAGTTGCGAGAATTTGGGAGAAAAGTTGTGAAGCTTCTTGGGTTGTGCTCTTGGTCTCCTTTTGGTCTTCAGGTATTCAGACTCTGAATGTTTTATGGACTTTGAAATGAGTTAGAAATTGATTATGTTTGGTTGCTATTCGTTTTCTGTGTATGGGGACTAGATAAATGGAAAGACATGTTAGTGCCTCTAGGATTAGAATTTAGGAAATAGTTGTTAGACTTAATCTATTTATGCTTCGAGATTGGTTGTTCAAATGTTAATAGGTTGTTTAGTGAATGGAAGCTTAGCTGTTAATTGAGATTATTTATTGGTTATCTGATGGTTGTTGAGGATGTAAAGATTTAACTATTTTTGTATGGAATGTTCTTCGTTGGTTGTTACCGGAAGCATGAATATGTTGAGATTGGTTTTAGTTACTGGAGATATTATGCATGTATGTTGGATTTAATTCATGTACTGTGAGAATTAAGTTAAGTATTCTGCACGTTAATACATGCTTTGTACATTTGGATGAATTATCTATAGCCTTTCTAATTAGATAAAAAGGATAAATAAATGTGCTATGTTGGTTATCATTTGGATAAAAAGAATTAAATGGTTCTCTACCCTGTTGGGGAAAATATGGTTTTGTGATAAAATACTATTCGGTTTTGTAAAGTAAATTCTCTCTATTATCAGGTCACATTGATGGAATGAGCAACTATTGTTGGCTATCGTTATCTCGTTGCACATGTTAAGATATTGGAATTATTACTGCATGGTTACTAAGTAATTAGGTTGACTAATGAGATTTGCTAAGCGTTAGGAATTATGGAAATTCAGCGATTGTTATTAATGAATAAATATCGGTTAAATTGAACAATTATGATTTAAGGGAAAAAGTATAAATTAAGGTTATTCGTTTATTGACTATAAAATTAATGAAGATAAATTAATAGAAATTTGTTAAGCGATAATTAAATTATTAAATAATAAACGAGGAATAACGATATTAAAGTTAAGATTTATGATTGATAAAAATATTAATAAATAAATTATAATTATTTTGAAGGTATAAAAGGGAAGAATGACAACATTAATTTATGAACTACTCTAAGGACGCCAGGTAAGTGATACGCATGTGTTTTGGTCTTCAAACCCTATATCGCAAGAATTAGCACATTGTTTGCTGATTGTTTACCGCTTTAAAAGAATATTTAGGTTGTTTATCACATTACCAGATATTGAGCATGTACCGTAAATTGTACTGCTGTTTGCTGGGTGTTTATTAGAATTAGGTTATTTTAATGATTTATTTAATAGACAAGCACATTTCGAGATTATATAGAGATATGCTATGAATCGTATGCATTCACGAGTATCATGCATTATGTATTTCAAAACGATACGAAAATGAGTTTTTAAGCATGATTTTGAAAAGAGAACGAAAACGAATATCAATGATAACGATAAAGTAAAGTAGAGAAAAAGATAGAGGCTTGGTGGACGCGCTCCCCATGGTTTGAGGCTTTGGCACGTAACCCATAAATAGAGACTTGGTGGACATGGTGCCCATGGTTAGAGGCTTTGGGTAGATTAGCCCCCCAATGGTTGGGTTATGTTCCAATGGTAACCAGTTAAAACTTTGGCATGTAACTCATAAGTAGAGGCTTGGTGGACATTGTCCCCATGGTTAGAGGCTTTGGGTGGATTCGTCCCCCAATGGTTGAGTTGCATACCAATGGCAAGCAGTTGAGGCTTTGGCATGTAACTCATAAATAGAGGCTTGGTGGACATGGTCCCCATGGATAGAGGCTTTGGGTAGATTCGTCCCCCAATGGTTGAGTTACATCCCAATGTTAAATGGTTAAGGCTTTGGTGTTGAACTCAAACTCTTAAATAGAGGCTTGGTGGACATGGTCCCCATGGTTAGAGGCTTTGGGTGGATTAGTCCCCCATTGGTTGAGACATGAGTTGAATATCAAAGGCAGAACAATAAAGTTAAGATCAAGAAAACGGTTAAGAAGAGACAGAAAAGAAATAGAAATAGAAAACTAAAAGAGATTTTGAAAGTTGCATGAACTGTGCATCATACCTTTTTATTTTATATCACTTACTGAGCCTTAGGCTCATTAGATTAAGTCTTGTGATGTAGGTACGTACGAGAAACAAGAGAATACGTCAAAGACAGTTGACAGAAGATTTGCACGGGTGGATCTTGTGGCTGACTGGGCTAAAGAATTAAATGGAAATTATTTGTAAAAGGGTTTGTAAATTACTTAATATTCTTTAATGCTTTGTTTTAATTTCGCTGTGTTTCATAAAATGATTTTATTACTTCTGAAATTGATAAATGTTTTAAGCAAAAAGTTTTAATGATCGGGTTTTATAAAAGGAAAATACTCTAACGTTTTCATAAAAAGAAAAGTTTTAAATTTACATGATTTTTAAAGTAAATAAAAAAAATCAGGTCGTTACAGTTCCCAACACCACTATTCCTTCGAGAATTTCTGCCTTAAGTCTTTGCACAAAGTCGTTACAGTTCTAGTATTCTCTATCTTCTATCATGTACATCACTACACTATAGCTTAAATAAAATCATCTCTTTATCCATAACTAGAAAAATATCTACAGCTTGTCCTCTAACCATGATATCCTTTTAGTTACAATTAAAATGCTTGAACTAAGTAAACACTTGAAACAATTCTATTAGCGTACTTACAGTTGATGGAGTATTTCCACGTCGAACCTTGTGCTGGTAGGCAGTCTACAAAACTGTTTTTAAAACACAATTGCTCTGATACAAACTTTGTAACGAACTAGATTTTTCTTACTTTGAAAATCGCTTAAAATTTAAAACTTTTCTTTTCTTTTACAAAACAACGGAAAATCTCTTGAATTCTAAAACTCCTTTAAAGTGTGATCTAAGCTATTTTCTAAAAAGCCAAACCATTAAAATCCTTTTTCTCTTAAACTCATTATAAGCAGCGAAAAACTATAATTATAAAATACTTTTCTCAAAACGTAGCGGAAACATAAATAATTAATTTAACAAATTGTTACGTGTTAATTGCAAAATACATTTCTCTTTTACTTTCCTTAGCCTATCCAGCCACAAGTCTCGCCCGTGAAAACTGTGAGCCCATAAGTAAACTGTGAGCCCAAGGCCTAGTAAGAAATGAGATATGCATGATGATGTATGCATCTAACTCATTAGGTCAGAATGGGATCTGTCCAAACTGTTTTTTTCTTTCCGTTACATACATTACTCGTACATCAAATTGGGAGATTGGTGGAATCTGTGGTGGAGAGAATAGTCTCTTGTTAGCTTCTAACCAACTTGGGTAGACAGTCTCTCGCAACCTGATAAGGGAAGGACATAGTTCACTCGCAACCCAATAAGGGAAGAGCATAATTCTTCCAGTCTATTTGATTAGATCCGAACTACTTCTCCATCCTCCAACTCCCCTTTTTCATTCATTTAGTTTCTTTATCCATTTTCCTCACATCAATGCATATGAATATCCACCCAAGCATGACACTCTTACTTCTTTCTATTATCGTGATGCATGTCATTGAGAAACTTTATCGTGATGCATGTCGATGACAAACAATAATCATAACGATAAAAAGCATGAGATATGAAGTAGTAATCACAACAATATAAAAGCATGATATATGGAAAGTCTACTAACATACTATACATGGCGATATACTCTAAAACATGCTTGGCAATTTAAAAGAAACAATAACAATATTGGCATGTTTGGTAATTTAAAGGAAGCAATAACAATATAGATATGCTTTGCAATTTAAAGAAAACAATAATAATATAGGCATGCTTGGTAATTTAAAGAAAATAATAACAATATAGACATGCTTTGTAATTTAAGGAAAAGAATAATAATATATGCATGCTTGGCAATTTAAAAGAAACAATAATGACATGCTAACATCCTAAACATGTTTAGAGATTAAATTAATATCGTGCAAACAACATAGGTATAATAAATAAGGTAGCATAGTAGAAAGCGAACAAACAATCAAAGGAAAGACACTGCTTATGGTGTAGTGCCTCCACAAGCCAACGACTCTACTCATTTCTTACCTCAAACCTTTAAATCGTATTAGCACTTAATCTTTATCCTTCCTCTTCTTTTTGATACCTTCATAATTAAAAACATTTACTTATTAATAATCACAACTTATTAATTTCATTCTTTTCCTATCCTTAATTACGTCGTAATTCTATCAGAACATAACGCTTAACAATTCTAACATTCTCAACTTAACAACTTTATCATTATCTATACCTTTATTCCTTGTTAACCAACAATAATATGACAGCAGACATTCATCCTTTTTCAACATTTCCATTAGCTACACAGTTTATCAAATTAAACAGAGAATACTTTCTTTCATCATATACAGTCCAATTCCATTACTTAACAATGTCCATCAATCCATAACTCTATGGCAAATCTTCAATGATGTCAACCAACCATAATACTCAAACATACCAAATCAATAATAAATAACAGTGCACTATATTTCTCATGCTCTTATCTCCCACTTATTATTCCATACAACTAATATGCAATAAACATAAGAAAGAACTAGTTTCCACTAACATCGCTCATGCCATCCCGATGTCTCGGTCGTTCCTCCGCCATCACCATTTTGATGTCGTCATTTCGTCATTGCCGAGCATCACCAATTACCTGAGCTAGAAATTACAGCCAACCCGCGGAGCCTTAGCCGTATTCGTTCGTCAGTCGCCTTACAACGCGCACCATGGCCAGCAACCCTCGTCGTAACACACTACCGCTGGATCGCATTGCTTGCTTGGAGTCGCCCCTCGACGTTGCCAGTAGTCCAGGCCTGAGCCTCCCTCTTTTCCCTTGCGTCTCCCTCGTCTCCCTCTCCTTCTGGTTCTCTCTTTCCAGAATGGCCCGCAACCATTCTCTTTATTCCAATTCTTCATTTCATGTAATCCTCCTTTAACTACTCTCATAATTTCTAATTTCATATACTTAATTCCATTTTATTTTTCCATTTTCCCTATTTTTTATCAAGAACCAGCCACTCATTTAATTCCAGGCTGAGCAAAACCAAACTAGTTCAATCCTTTATTCTCCCCATCAGAATTGCAATTTTGATTGAGGGAAGATGTATGCACCTTTGACCGCATTCGACCAAAAAGTTGACAAAATTGGAAAGATTCAAACATTTCTCGACAGCATTTATCCGCATGCATCCTGACACGTCCGAAAGCTCATTTTGCAGACAGGGGATGATTTTGGACGTAAAATACTGACCACGCCTTGTCCCAAAATGCAAGGGATGATTCACAACACTTTTCGGATGCAACACCAAATCCACGCATCGACCACATGTAGACCGAAAAGTGAAATCACCATTTTCTTCCTAATACTTTAATCACTCCATAATATTTTCCCATAGTTATACGAAATTAATCAACAACATATCGCCCCACAATATAACACGTTAATTATTCCAAAATTCATTGCATTATATACACGGAGAAATATTATTAGGATATTACAAATAAAGACCTTTTGATTGGATGAAGGATGCTCCCGTAGATGAGAAAGATTCCTAAAGGAGTAATCACTAACCATTGATTATGTAACATCCCGTGTTCACTTATTTGTAATTTAACTCATATAAAAATTTTTGCTTTTAAAAACATTTGGAGGGAAACTCTGAGTTAACAAAGCATAAGTCTTTTAAATTAAAATACCACAAACCAACAATTTAAAAACTATTCAAACAAACATTACTATCATACTTATAAAACTAAAACATTAGCATAAAACCTTTTAAAGCAAACAAACGCTTGAAAGACACTTGAAAATAGTTTGAAAATTATTATAATACTTAAATAAAACATTGAAGTACTTAACACACTTAAAGACCATTCTCTAAGCCATAACCCACCAAAGGTCAATCTGCCAACAACATAAAAGGCCAAACCTGGCAATACCGCATCAGCTACGTCCTCTATATCCTTCTATTCAATCATAGGCTCCTTACCTACATCACAAGACTTAAACAATGAGCTTAAAGCTCAATAAACGATATAAGTATAAAATGCTCATGCTATGCTCTTTATAAAACACATGTAGATTTCATTTTTATTTTCCATTACCTTACCTTTACCAATGATGGAGATGTCAACTTAACAAGGTAGAGTAGCACCTAATGACCCATACGAGTGGCTAACTCCAGAACCCACATATCACAACATCATTTACATTTTATTCACGTGTATTTCATTTTCATTTAGTTCTAGTTACCCATACAAGTGTTAAAGATGTCAAACTTGACAAGATAGAACCCACATCTCTAAACACCTATTTATGTTTATTCAATTTGTTTTGTTTATGTAATACTTGAGAAACTTAGTTATGCGTAGACCTTGGATTAAGTAAAATGTAATGTTTGGTGATAGTGAAATTGTCGATCTTTGTAGTTGATAACATTGTGAATGATAACGTTTTTTTATACTTAGAAGTTTATTAGATTTATGGAGTGGTGGTTATTTCTAATTATATTAGGAAATAAAGGATTATTGTGGGATGTGGTCGAGTGTCAATTTAATTGATGATCAACCAATTATAATGAATAAATAATAAATTGAATCGGGTGAATTCGTGGTCAATCACACAGTCGATCTTGGCTGTGTGAAGTGGTAATCCATAGGCGTGGTGGTCGATCGTCAATAGAATGATGATTGATAGGTAAATTAGAAAACTGAATTAGCGGCTGATTAGTGGGAGACGGCGGTCAATAATGGATGAGGAATCGATCATCTGGAATGTTGATTGTTAGTTTAAAAACATGTAACCAATGCTTGGAAGCTTGAGGAGCCACTGGAAATCAAGAGTCGCGCCTCCTTGACATATTCTGTGAGATTTAGAGTGTATTTAGAGGGTATTAAGTGGAAAATTAGAAGGGAACAACTAGATTATTCTTCTAAATTCTCTCAACATTCTTCTTGTTTTTTTTGGGTTTCGTGTTTTTTGGGGAGATGCTTTGGTAGAAGGGATTTGTGTATGCTTTGTCTGAAAGGACCTACATCACGGGAGTAGGCTTGCTTATTTGTGTGATTCCTTGATATGTTCTTTGCATCGATGAATTATATGTCTCTATTATTTTTTCCCTGCCAACCATTGCATCGATGAATTAAATACCTCTGTTATTGTTTCCATGCTAATCAATATATCCCTTGAAAATGAACCCTATAATGAATCTGCTTTCTTTGATAATCTAACCTGCTAATTGTATAATCATGAAAATAGATTTTGTGTGATTTTCTTAAGGATTATATGCTTCAGTATTGGTAGAATTTAAGAGTGAAAGTGTTCTCTCTTGGATAGAATGCTCCTTGTAATGCTCTCTATGTAATACCCGGGGTATTTAGTTTTATGTAAATATTGGATTAAATGAAAAAGTAATATTTCGATCATTATAAATCTATCACACCTTATTGTTGGTATTATTATTATGAAGAATAAAGTGTTGAAGTATGTTGGATTAATAGGGATATAGTTATATATTGTTAGAGAATAAGGATTTAAAATAATTTCGATTGAATATTTATGAAGAAAATTGGCAGTCGATCGTTGTGGTCGGATGGCAACAACGACGATCGACCGACACGATCGATCGACAAATTTGGAAGCCAAATTTACGGTTGATCAATGAATTGGCGGTCAATTGTCCAATGATGAATCGATCGACCGGGCACTCGAAACGTTGTTTGAAACAATAACCGTTGCCTAGAAGCTTTTGAGTTTGACTCTTGGCACTTCTGTGGTTGTTCAAACATCTCTCTTCTTGGCTTTGCACCTTCATAGGGACGCTGAGGGGTTGCTAAAGTGTTGTGTAAGTGATACGTGTGTGTTGGGAGTTTTTCTTTCTGAAAAACTAAAGAGTGCGGTTCTGTGTGTGCTTTGTGTGTTTTGTGAGACATTCGACAGTGAGGAGAGCTGCTGCTAAGGAAAGAGAAAAGAAGGGTTACGGGACGTAAGGAATAACGTGTGTACTTTATCCATAAGGACCTACATTATGGGAGTAGGGTGTTTGCTGTGTGGTTTATGCCTTGCGATTCGTTGTCTGCTCTCTGAATTATTGTTTAGTGATAGGTTATTACTCAGGTTCCTCTGCATGTTTTCTAATATAAGCACTCTGTAGTTTTTCATGCCTATGATTTCTGCGAGATATTGTTTCTTTCATGGTTTACTGCTCATGTTCTCTACAGCTTAATTTCTTAAAATTATTCTCTGAAATATCCATGCATGATTTTCTTTAAATATGCCTCTATGATTTGTTACCTCTGTAAATGGTTGAATCTTTCATGGCTCTGTTAGGAATTGGACCGAAGTCATTCACGTAAAGCCAGGGTTGTGTATGTTTGTTCGATTGTTCAGATTCTTTTATTATTTTCTGTACGGATAATTGCATAGATATGCCTTCTTTAGAGTGAAAATGTCATTGTGTATTCCTTTGTGGTTTTCCTTTATTGATAATTTGGATGTTAAATGGGTTAGGGTGATTCTCTTTGGATTTTGCATGGATTCCTTAGGGTTTATTCACTTATGTGATGTTCTTTAGAGATATTTGCTTCCGTGTGGAATTAATTTTGGATAAGGGTCCTTGCTATTAAACAAATATTTCCCATAATATTTCCTGCATGATCTAGAATAATGGTAATTTGTTGAATTGGGTATGTTAGTAATTATTAAGGCTATGTGAGGAATTATGTCATTATGTAGGAAATGGTTTTCCATGATCACTAGTTAGTAATTGTATAGAGACTATTGTTTTAATATGAATTGATAGAAAAGGTGGGATATTGAAAGTGATACAAAGGTTAAATTGGTTAGTTATGAAACAGATTAATTTTATGCTTGACAATATTTTGGTAAAAGCATGCTTAGTATTAAATTAAAGTTAATTCATAATTCCAGTTCATTGATTGTTAAATTGATTGATAAGTGCTTGTAGTATTGTTTGTGATATTTGAACTATTGTGTGACATTCATATAGGCATGTCAGTAGGATTCCACGTCATGCATTGCTGAGAATAATAATGAAGATAATAAATGACGTTTTCTACGTAGGTTTGGAGACTTAAGAAGTTACTCACACGTAGAAAATATCCTGTTTGGATAAGTTTGGAGACTTAAGAGGTTGCTCTAACTCAATGGGTGGGTGAGTTCGGAGACTGAAAGGTTTCTCTCACCCAAAAATAAATAAATGTAAATGTAAGTGGATTTGTTTTTGGGTGAGTTCAGAGACTGAAAAGGTTACTCTCACGTAAAAATGGATCCAAGTGGTGAGTTCAAAGATTGAAGAGGTTACTCTCACCTAACTTATGGATATATCAGGCTAATGCATGTAGAGTTGTTATAGATATGGCATCTGCATTTCATTTATATTCCTTACTGGGCAATAGGGTCTTTATTCCTCCTGTGATGTAGGTATTGATTGTGATCCGAATGAGATGAACGTGGAAGAAGTGTAATGCGATGCAAGCTTGTGTTACCATGCACGGATTGACCTCGGGGCTTATGGCTCAAAAGAATAAAAGTTGTTTAAATTGCATAAAAACTTTAATTTTGATTTTTAAGTATTTTTTATGTTGTTCTCGCAAAACTGTTAAAATATTTTTATTATTCCGCATAATGTACTATGATGTTTTTCTTTAAGTATATTTTAAATGAGTTTTAAAATGTTCAAAATTTTTATAAAAATGCATAAATAGAAATGAGATGTTACAATTATGGTATCAGAGCATAACTGGGTCTAACGCAATTCTGTAAACTGATGGTAAAACAAGATTGGTCGTGGCATGCTTCTTCAATTGTAAGTGTTTTGTTAATTATATTATATTGCTAAATTGAATTATTACGTTAGTATGAAATTTCTGTGCTAGTTTAAATTGCTTGTAGTTAAGTGCTTAGTTGTAATAATATTCGTAATAAAAAAAATAAAAATTAAATTACGAAATATTAATAATAACAATAAAAATAAAAGAAATTACACCCAATAAAATCCTTAGGTAAATTTAATGCTTCCTGATAAACATTGCCTAGGATAATTAGCGTCTAATTTCAACCAAAACAATGTTATTGTAGGATAATAGAATGGCAAGAGGAACTAAAGGAAACGTTTGAGCCAACATTGAGAGAAGCGCGGCTATAGGGGTCGACCATGTTAGAAATGAGGTTGCTAAACACGAGAATATTAATGGTCAAGAACACATTGTTCCACAGGATGAAACGAATGACGTTCTTGGTCGCTTGATGACTTTTGGGAAATGTCAAACCCAGTGCATGGAATGCCTGATAGAAAGGGGGAGTGAGAATGAGAATCAATGTCAAGTAGTGGTTCCAATGGAAGCTAGTTGGGAGAAGTCTCAAAAACATAGGCCTCCATGCTTCGATGGGAATATTGTTGAAGCCGTTGGAGCTGAAGAATGGATTAGGTCTCTCAAAGACATGTTCGAATACACAAGAATTAAGGAGACTGAGAAGGTTTCATGTGTGGTGTACCTACTGATTTAGGATACGAGATTCTGGTGGGATACAGTTAAGGAGGCACTGGACATCCGAACCTTGACATGGAATCATTTCAAAGAGATCTTATATGAGAAGTATTTTAGTCAAACTGTCCGATTGAAGAAGCTAGTTGAGTTTGTCCAGTTACTTCAAACTGGGACTGTATCGGAGTATGTAAGGAAATTCGTGACACTATCTCGATTTGCATCATATCTGGTGGCGGACAATGAGCACAAGGTCCATCAGTTCGTACATGGACTGAAGGTTGAAGTTTTTAGAGGAGTAAAGATTTTTCATACTCATGGCGTACCTTATACAAAGATTGTTGCTAAAGCATTGCAAATTGAGAATGCTGAATTGTTGGTGGCTAAGCAACGTGAAGTGAATTAGAAGTTCTAAAGGAATACTCTTAATCTATAGCAGAAAAGTGGACCAGTGATGAACAAGGGGACAAAGAGGCCTTTGGAAAATGAGGTGTAACAAATGAAGGATAAGCACCCAGTAAATGTGACAGTTACTTCCCTATTTAATGGGAAGACCTCTCATATAAATCAATGTCTGAAGTGCAAGAAGAATTACTTCGGTGAATGCAGGGTGGGTACTAGATGATGTTTTAAGTGTAGGGAACCTTGGCATATTGCAAGCTTTTGCTCAGCTAGAATCAGTGGATCTGGAGATGTGGCGCCAAGAGTCTTTTCTCTGTATGGTGATGAAGCTCAAATTGATGAGTTGACGGTGAAGATCAGCCTACTGGGGTGTCAGGTACGCTTTATTGATGCCTTAAGTTCAGTGGAATGTATGAGTAGCTCGTAATGTTATTGCATTTTAGTTATGTCAGGTACGATTTATGTTAATAGTATAGCAGCATATGTTTTATTCAATTCTAGAGCTACTCATTCCTTCATTGTGAAGGAATTTAGTGTAACAATAAATTGTTTCCCTAGACTGGAAAAGAGTAATCATAGAGTACTCTTACCATCTGGTGAATACCTAATTACCGATGGAATCCTAAGGGCGTATGCCATAAAAATAAACTATTAAATTTTCTATGCTAACCTGATTGTCATGGACATGAAGGTGTATGACGTTATCCTAGGTATTAATTGGTTATCTCAACACCAAGCAGCTATAAATTGTAAAAAGAGAGAAGTATGTTTTCACTCCCCTGACGGCAAGCATCATAGGTTTCGTGGAGTCAAGGAAAAAGATAGATTGACTATGATCTCTGCGCTTAAGGCAGATCCGTTAATGAGAAATGGAGGTGAAAGGTTCCTTGTTAATGTAATGGACACAACGGTAGTATCAAAGACTAAGCTAGAGGAAATTTTTGTCGTTCAAGACTTCTCGGAAGTTTTTCTAGACGAACTTCTTAGATTGCCTCTGGTTCGTGAAATTGAGTTTGTGATTGATCTACACTCTGGAATAGAACCTATTTCAAAGAACCCGTATAGAATGGCCCAAGTAGATTTAATAGAATTGAAGGTCCACCTCAAGGAGTTAATTAATAACGGGCTTATTCGTCCCAACTTTTCACCCTAGGGAGCGCCAGTCTTATTTCTGAAGAAGAAGTGATGTGCCCCAAATCCCTGTCACTTGAGCCCGAGCCAAGGGCTCTTTTATTTTCTAAATTTTTATTTATTTTGTAGGTTTTTGAATCAAATAAACAAAGAGGATTTGGCATTTGGGCTAATGGAGATCTTGTAATCTTTGGGAGGAAATTATAGGTTTTCCATTTCCGCTTAAAATGGGAGTTGTGGATGTTCAAGGGCTATTTCGACAATTGGGATGACGTCTTTTCAATTTTGTTCCTTCATACCAAATGTAGCCAACATCCAGAGGTTTCGAACGAGCTATTGAACGTTGTATTTGGGCTCCATTTCGTATGTCAAATGTCTTTGTTTCAGAGAGAAAACTCAAACTCAGACTTGTTGTTGTTTTAATTAAGGGTTATTTTAGTCATTTTGCTACAAGGGTATTTTGGTCTTTTGACCTATTTTGTAAACAATAGGGTTTATGTACCCTCGTTTGGAAGAAAGAAACCAGTTTTGATTGAATAGAAGTTGTCTCTCTTGAAGAACAAACCCTCGGCCTCTTCCTCCCTAGCGCCATTCCTCCTATCATCCATGCAAGGTGTTCTCGAAGCCACTTAGCCTTGCAACTATGGAATATTGTCTCTTCAAATCCCTTGTCTTTGAGGTAAGTATTGTGGTGTGGAGATAAAAGTTGGCTTCCACCCGTGGAGAGTGTTGTCCATTCGGCCAACCACAAGTCGCCCCACTCCTTAGGTGGATTCGCGGACTCCTCGGCGCTGCTCTGGTTTCTTGAAGGTTTTCCTTGTTCTTTTGAGTTCTTTGCTACTTGAAAGTTCTGGTGATTGGTTGCCTATCTCTTGCTGAAGTGATCGTTTGTGGTTTATTGATTGGAGGACTTTCTTATTGGATTATCTTTTTGCTGTGGAAATTTGTTTTCTCATTGGACAGTTATTTATACCAGATTGAGGAGTCTGTTTGACGCCCTTACGACAACCATATGAATTTGAGTTCTTCTAGACATTTATTCAGTATTGCGTTAAGTAGCTACCCTCCAAAATTGACATTAATATTCCATATACAAGAGAAGTTCTCTTCATTTTAATCTGGGTTGTCGGATCTGTCCAGGAGAATTCCAGATTTATGGGCTATATTGTTTCAGCTATAACTTTCGTTTCTGAGTGGATAATGAGCTGTAATTTTGATGCAATATTCATGAATGTGTTGATGTGGTGCTCACCAAAATCCAGCTAATGTTCACGGATTACGAGTTATTTCCGTTTAAAGTTCATTATCCAGATTATTACAGATTGTCTTCACAGATTTCTAGTTTGTACTTTTGGCGATTCTTAGATCCTATCATTTGGTATCAGAGCTTTGGCTCACGTCTTCTTGCTATATTATTGTGATTCAAAGGCTTATAATGAGTACGAGAAGTGGGGCTCACTATCACAACCCTAGAGATCTGAGAAATAATTCAAATGCACCACCACCCGAGGATACTCATGAACAAGCCGATCCTACTACACTGGAATTATTTGAAATGATCTAAAAGTTGCAACAAAGGTTAGAAGCAACCGAAATTGACCATGTGAGGGGCCCTAGGACTCATAAACCAAAGGAAAATTTCAATACATTCATCGAGTCAAGGGACCGAAATAAAAAATTGTATGATTGGGGTGCGAGAGAAAGCGTTATGGAAGAGCTTCCGAATTCAAGAAGAAGATCTTATGATAATGATAAATTGAAGCTTGTAAATTTATCCATCCCTCCATTTAGAGGATTCAACAATGATATTGCGTGTGTGGATTGGTTGGAAGAAGTTGAAAGCATATTTGATGGTCACGAATTTTCGAATAAAGGTAAAGTGAAACTAGCCTCCTCGTCATTTGTGGGTTATGCTAAATCTTGGTGGAATAACTTAAAAGTTCAGCGGCTAATTGATGGGAAAGATGATCTTATTACTTGGAGGATGATGAAAAGGTTTATGAGAAAAAGATTTGATACATCTCAGCGAAAGGCTAAAGACATCCGATGTTCCGAGTGCCTTGAAATTGGGTACAATGCTTCAAAATACCCAAATCAAAAAGATATTATTATAAAGGAATGTTTGATTGATGAGAGAAGCCAATTGACTCCTTGGCAGCCACTAATGAAGAAGATAACTTGGAAGTAGAGACTATTTATGCTCCCGAAGGGCCACTATTAGTGATGGAGACTCAAGTGAATGAAGAAAATTGTTTCTGGGTAGTTGAAAAATAGTGTTTTCAAGCTGAAATTCTCGAGGATGAACATATAGAGAATGGAGAGGGTTTAATGGTAGCAAATAAGGAGGAAGAAACTCCTCCTCAAAGGGAAAGGCTCATGGCCTTAGAGGAAACACTCATGGAAGATGAAAAGTCTTCAATTTTGCATAACCGAAACAATTTTTATAAAATGGAAGAAACGAGCATCGTAGAGCATGGAGATGAGCTCATTGCAGCAAAATTTCAAGGAGAAAATGATTTTAAGGAGTTAACCCTTGGTCAGGAGGAAACTTTTTCCTTAACAATAGAAAGACCTCTCACTATTGAATGCCGAGAAGTGAAGTTTCAAGGTGAACAAAATGGTTACGACCGTTGTTGGAACCTTGACATAGTACATTCATTATTCACAAAATAAAAGGAGATTTATCAATATTTCCTACATGCATATGGATGAAGATTGGAGCTTAGAAGTGTTACCTCAATCAAATCTTTATTTGCTAGTCTACAATAGTGGAGAAGCAAACATACTAGCCAAAACTATTTGCTCGAGGTACATCTTACCAAACACCTTGATTACTTGGTTCTTTAAAATTGGATGGTTTAGAAATATTGTTGTTATTGAAATTGTTCTGGGCAACAGGGATGGAAAGTTTGTGGATTCAGTATTACTAATCCAAATTATTTTGTCTAAGCATAATATTGTTTTTGGATTTCTTCTACACTGTGGACTGAACATGGTATTGATGTTTCCTCTGTTGTTCATGGTGCATCTGCTGGACATTCAATTGTGGTTGGAACGGTTAGCAAGCCGTGTGATGAAATTGACTCCTACCTTACTACTGATACGTCATTGAGATTTTTTGTTGTCCTGGTTGATTACAATTCTATTTCATGGTTGCCCTTTGAGTGAGTGTTTGCTGTGAATTATGATCTCACTGACCTTTTTCAGTTGGATAGTCTTTGCAGCAAGTCTAATGGGAAATTTGATTGTTGTGGTGTTATCTGTTTTAATGTTGACATATTGAAAGGTAGTCTAGACAAATTGATTAGGAATCCGGTGATTCTGTTTTACGGCTGCCCCGCATTATTTTGTCCAAGTGTTTATGGAATTCTCATTCCTTGCTAGATTGATCATATGGTTGATGCTGCCTCTGTTGGTTATTTCATATCTAATAGCATATCAGTCATGATGGGAATTTTCAGCAAGCCTATAGAGGAATGGTAGTACTGTTTAGCTATGGTTTTATCTATGATTAGTCCAGATATTCTGGTTATAATAAATTGTGATTCTGTCTCGTTGCGAACCGAAGGGTATTATGGCTCTGAGATTATTAGTATGAATATGGATTATAGAACTATTTCTTTTTGGGATATTTTTCAGAGTTACATTTCAAGGTGTATTTATTTTAATTATTGGGAGATCAATTGGGGTGTCACAGCTGAGGCTTATGGGGTTTTTGAATTATGTCTATCAAATGATCTTGTATTTGTGCAGTGTGATTCCATCCCTACTAAGTAGTAGTTTGGATTGCAAGTACGCCTAGTGTGATGCCAAATTTCTTATTTGACCCTGGTGGAAATGTGAGGCGGAGTGGCCAAGTTGTGGGTTTGAAGATTAAAGTCTTCCTTCAAACCAATAGCTCTAGTCTTGTTGTCTATTTTAAACAGTTTAAGACTGAGGGGGACATATGTTTAGATTTTACATTGGACTCTGAAGCTGTATATGTTAGAGTGGAATTTGACGACTTGCGGGGAAGTAATCAAACCGGGAATTCCCTGATTGAAGGATATGGGTTTACTATGTATGATGGATCGTCGAAGTTGAACATCTTGAAGCTTGAGAACATCCCAACTTTTCCATTTGATCCAGGTGGAAGAAATGCAAAGAAGATAATGATAAATACTCCCTGGATTTGAGGACAAATCTTTTCAACCCCGGGAGTATAATGTGCCCCAAATCCCTGTCACTTGAGCCTGTGCCAAGGGCTCTTTTATTTTCTAACTTTTTATTTATTTTTTAGGTTTTTGAATCAAATAAACAAAGAGGAGTTGGCATTTGGGCTAATCGAGATCTTGTAATCTTTGGGAGGAAATTACGGGTTTTCCATTTCAGCCTAAAATCGGAGCTATGGATGTTCAAGGGCTATTTCAACAATCGGGATGACGTCTTTTCAATTTTGTTCTACCAAATGTAGCCAACATCCAGAGGTTTTGAACAAGCTATTGAACGTTGTATTTGGGCTCCATTTGGTATGTCAAATGTCTTTGTTTCAGAAAGAAAACTCAAACTCGGACTTCTTGTTGTTGTTTTAATTAAGGGTTATTTTAGTCATTTTGCTACTAGGGTATTTTTGTCTTTTGACCTATTTTGTAAACAATATGGTTTATGTACCCTCGTTTGGAAGAAAGAAACGAGTTTTGATTGAATAGAAGTTGTATTTCTTGAAGAACAAACCCTCGGCCTCCTCCTCCCTAGCGCCATTCCTCCCACCATCCATGCAAGGTGTTCTCGAAGCCACTTAGCCTTGCAACTATGGAATATTGTCTCTTCCAATCCCTTGTCTTTGAGGTAAGTATTGTGGTGTGGAGATAAAAGTTGGCTTCCACCCGTGGAGAGTGTTGTCCATTCGGCCAACCACATGTCGCCCCACTCCTTAGGTGGATTCGAAGGTTTTCCTTGTTCTTTTGAGTTCTTTGCTACTTGAAAGTTCTGGTGATTGGTTGCCTATCTCTTGCTGAAGTGATCGTTTGTGGTTTATTGATTGGAGGACTTTCTTATTGGATTATCTTTTTGCTGTGGAAATTTGTTTTCTCATTGGACAGTTATTTATACCAGATTGAGGAGTCTGTTTGACGCCCTTACGATGACCATATGAATTTGAGTTCTTTTAGACATTTATTTAGTATTGAGTTAAGTAGCTACCCTCCAAAATTGACGTTAATATTCCGTATGCAAGAGATGTTCTGTTCGTTTTAATCTGGGTTTTCAGATCTGTCTAGGAGAATTCCAGATTTCTGGGCTATATTGTTTCTGCTATGACTTTTGTTTCTGAGTGGATAATGAGTTGTAATTTTGATACAATATTCATGAATGTGTTAAGGTGGTGCTCACCAAAATCCAGCTATAGTTCACGGTTGGATTACGAGTTATTTCCGTTTAAAATTCAGTATCCAGATTATTACAGATTATCTTGACAGATTTCTAGTTCGTACTTTTGGCGATTCTTAGATCCTATCAGGAAGGATAGATCGATGAGGATGTGTATTGACTATCGTGAGATAAATAAAGTAACCATTAAGAAGTGATATCCTATACCTAGAATTGACAATTTGTTTGTTCAGTTACAAGGAACGTGTGTCTTTTGAAAAATTGACCTCCGATCCAGGTATTATCAGTTGAAGGTCAAACCTGATGATATCCCCAAAACTACGTTCAGAGCACGTTATGGACATTTTGAGTTTCTGCTTATGTCGTTCGGGTTAACCAATGCCTGGCGACCTCTATGGACTTAATGAACCGAGTCTTTAAAGAGTATTTGGATAACTTTAACATTGTATTTATTGATGATATACTAATTTACTCATGCTCAGAGGAAGAACATCGAGAACATTTAAGGATTTCTCTGTCCATACTAGCAAAGCATAAGTTATATGCGAAGTTCTCTAAATGTTAATTCTTGTTAAAAAAAATTAAGTTTTCTCGGCCACGTAATTTCTAAGGAAGGTATTGAAGTTGATCCATGAAAGATTCAAGTAGTGGTTAATTGGTCGTAACCAAAGAACGTGGGGAGGTAGGAAGCTTTCTTGGATTGGCTAGATACTACAGAAGATTTATAAGTGGATTTTCAAAAATTGCACTATCCCTTACTGGCTTAACGAAGAAGAATGCATGGTTTTGGTGGACAAATGGCTGTGAAGGAAGCTTTCAAGAGCTAAAACATCGTTTAACTTCGTCTCCTATTTTGACCCTACCTGTTAAAGATAGCAACTTTTGTATCTATTATGATGCTTCCAAGAGTCCAGGCACAATACTTATGCAAAATGGGAAGGTAATCGCTTATCCTTCAAGATAAGTAAAACCGTATGAGGCAAATTATTCCACCCATGATATGGAACTTGTTGTGGTTGTGTTTTCACTTAAAATAGGGAGACACTATTTGTATGGATGGCGATGTGAAATTTTTACGGACCATAAGAGTTTAAAGTACATCTTCACTCAGAATGAGTTGAATATGCGGCAGCTGCAGTGGTTGGAGTTTGTGAAGGATTACGACTGTGTAATTAAATATCACCCTAACAAGGAAAATGTGGTGGCTAATGTAATATCTCGAATTTTCGTTAAGCTAAGCACAAGGGTTATGTGATTAATTGGGATGATAGGAATCGAATTAGACTGTTTCAAAATATTTGTCAAGAGAAAATATATTTGAATGCAATTGGACGTATTTGGAAATTGTAAGGATTGGAAGTTTGGATATAATTGAGTATAGAAATGTGGAGGTAAATGATATAAATGTTTATATATATATATAAGGTTTTTGGTGCATAAGGATTTGGAGAAGATGAAGTAGTATGAAGAATGTTACGATTACAATTATGACCTTAAATTATGGTTACAATATATACATATATTGAGGAATATATATGTAATTATATATAGAAGACATAATGTTACGTGTATGGTCTGCAGAGGAATTACATATTGCATTCAAGTTTGGAAACTATGGCCGATCGGGGCGGTCCATCGACAAAATGTTGATCGACCGGCGTCAATCCACCGGCAAGAAAATGTTAAAGTTTTCTAAAGAAATATGCGAGCGTTTAGTTGATGGGTGGTTGATTGTCCATCATCAAAATCGATATGCTGCTAATGTTAAACGTAGTCTGGAGATGAAAAACGTCGCTAGAACTGGAGAGTCTTCAATGTCGACACTTCATTGATGCATGGAACATTAATATTATCACCTCTTCATCTTTAGAAGGCTGCTGAAGGGGCATTGAACAGTTGCCATTTATGAGGATCATCTGTTAATGGTAATCAAAGTATGGAGATGAAACGTTTGATTTTTCTGAATGTTTGGATGTTAATGGATGTGCCTCGTAGCCTTCTATCTTCACATGATTAGTGGCCTATAAATAGAGGAGCAAAGGTCGTGAGTTGGGGAAAGAGAAAATACATGGGGAACCTCTGCCAAAATGGTTTGTGAGAGAAGGAGAGTCTGCAACAGTCAAATTGTTCTGGAATTTTGAAAGGAGATAGAGAGAGAGTCTGCATGTGTGAATGAGAGTGTGAAGGTTGAGAAAGAGAGAGAGTGATGTTGTATTTCAAAATGAAGCCGTGAGGGTTTGAAAAGAAGTAAAAACCATGTGCAAGAGTTTTGAAGGATTTATGGTTTTGAAGTTTGAAAGAGCAGAGAGAGAGAAGTAGACAGGTTACATGGATTTGTTCTGTTCAGAAAGGGATGCTATGGATGTGATGGATTTATTGTGAGAATCTGTTGGAAGATATGCGGCTATGATGGAATTATTTGTGAAGGAAAGTGAAGGATAATTTAAGTGCTAATTTCGTAGAGCTAAGGGCTCTAGGTAAGGAATAATGGTTGTGTTTTGTCCCAAAGGATCTATATCACAGGAGTAGGGTTTTTGTGTAAATTGATATGTTATTCTTTAATGATAGTTATCTGGTTAGGTTATATTCCTATGTTAGATTACTAACAGTTGTGATGAAAATGGTTTTCTAGAAATAATATGTCAATGATAGAAGATTAGAAGTATAACATTATAGTGTAATATGAACATGCTAAATGTTAATATTATAGTTGAAGCATAGTATTGTTGTTAATTGTTTGCAATATATGAACTGTTGTGTGTGACACTCATGTAGATATGTTAATAGAATGTACATCATGCATTTCATGGGCTAATAATGAAGATAAGAATAATTATACGGAAATTGGAGATGTTCAGATTAATTGGATAATTATCGGAGTATTACCCAATGACGTAATCGTCAATCATTATCACTGAGAGATATTTGAAATAAATCGGGGATTGGACTGGGGTCGAGAACAATTTCATTAAATGAAGAATTTAATTAAATTATTAAAGAGAAATTTAATTGGGTAAAAAGATGATTTACATTAAAAAGCAATTTGAAGAGATTAATTGGATATTAATAGAAGGATTGGATTAAGAAAATTAAAATGGAGGGGAGGAAAATCGGATTATTTGGAAGAATTAGTTGAAGTAGATGTGGGTGACTTAATCGGTTCAATCTGGCGATCTAGGAATAAATGAAGGAAAGGGGGGGCATTTGGCTTTCTCATTACTTGGCCTTCGGCCATTTACATAAGAGAAGAGGGAGAGACCAAGGGTGGAAGGAAGGCGACGATGAGCGTGAACAATCAACAACGACAACTCTGGCGTGCGGAGGCTGCTGGCGAAGCAAGGAGGTGAGCCGCAGGATGCTAGGGCTCAGAATTAGGACTCTCCGACGAAGTGGCTTTCCGAGACGATTCTGGCTTCGGGCGAGGATGTTCAGGTAAGTTTAGCCGACTCTTCCTTCCCCTTTTTCATTCAGTTGGCTGGCGCTAATGATTGGCGACGACAGTATTGGGTTGGCGAGTTGTGGGTTGCAGGGGCGATCGGAGTGACGGTTTCAGTTAGACTGGCTGAAGGCCTTGGTCCAACTGGTTGCTAGGTCAAACCGGTGATGACGAAACCAACAACTTGCGTGGGGAGCAGCCTCTGGAAAGCTGCATAGAGAAAACGATGTTGTCGGACGTGCTGGAAGACTATAGGCTGATGGGCTACTTAGTGTTATCTCCTGGGGAGAGGATAAAATGGCAGAAGAGTTCATCAAGCATATCTTCTAGTCTCGATATGGGAAACCGATACTTAATAGTAATATGATTTATGGCTCTACTATCAATGCACATTCTCATACTGCCATCTTTCTTGAGTACCAACAAACTAGGAACAGCACAATGGCTCATTGATTCTTGAATGTACCCTTTCTCTAGAAGTTCTTGAACCTGTTTTTGAAGTTCTTTGGCCTCCTCTAGGTTTAGTCTATAAGCTGGAAGATTTGCAAGAACTACTCTGGGCTCAAGATCAACTCTATGCTCAATCCCTCGAAAGGGTGGAAGTCCTTGAGGTAACTCCTCGGGGAAAACATCTTCAAAATCTTTAAGGAGTCGTGCAACTTCCATAGGAACCACTCCTAGCTCCTCCATTCTTTCTTTGAACAAGATGAGGACAATCGGCCCTCCTTCACAAAGGCTCTTCTTCAACTCATTTTTTGACAAAAACAAGTTAGTCTTGGACTTTTGCTCCCGCTTAGCTTCCTCATCTTTGGCCAATTGCTTTGGACTAAGAGGCATTAAAATGAAATTCTTGCCTTGGTGAGTACTCATTGGTGTAACCATCGTGTAATGCTCTCCGATCGGATTGCCATGGTCTTCCCAACATGATATGGCTTGCATTCATTGGCACCACATCAAATAAAGCTTGATCTTCATAGCCCTCCATTGCAAAATCAATCTTCACTTGCTTGGACACCTTCAACAATCCACAGTCATTCAACCAACTCAATTGGTATGGATTCGAGTGCATGGTGATCTCTAATTTCAATTTGTCCACAAGCTCTTGAGATGCCACATTTGTGCAACTCCCTCCATCAATGATGAGTGAGCATACTTTTTCTCTGATTAGGCATCTACTAAAAGATATATTCTCCCTTTGGTCAATGTCTCCACGGGTGTGAGCAACTAGAGATTTCAGAATCATCATCAACAAAGGTCCTTCTTGTGCCAAGCATCTCTCGGTCACATCAACTTCTTCTTCTCCCTCTTCAAGGGTGGTGGATGCTTCATCTTCATCCTCACTAATTAACTCATTTGTGGCCTCCCTAAAAATCATAACTCGTTTATTGGGGCATTGAGAGGCAATGTGACCATGTCCAAGACACTTGAAGCATTGGATGTCCCTTGGTCTCGACTTTGGAACTCCATCTACCACTTTCTTGTCCTCCACGGTTTTGATGGTAACTCCCTTGTTATTTGCCCCCTTGAAGTTTGTTATCTTCTCATTCTCCTTCGTTAGGGGCTTGGGATAGGTAAACTTTCTTTGAGGGGTGAACTTGGTACCCACCTCCTTTCCTTTTCTCAATCTTTGCCGCTCCACCTTCACGGCCATTTGGATAACACTCTCCATGGTGTCAAGTGGTTGCAACTCCACAATGTCTCCTATATCATGATGGATGCCTTTAATGAACCTTGCTATGACTTGATCCTCTAGTTCTTCAAGTCCACATCTTGTCTTGAAAGTTTCAAACTCGGCCAAATACTCATCAACCGTCAATGACCCTTGTCTTAAACTTTGCACTTGATAAAGTAACTCTTGTCGGTAATGTAATGGCACAAATTTCTTTCTCATCAAAATTTTCATTTCCCTCCATGTATCAACTTCTTCCATGTCATCTCTCCTCTGCTGAGCTTTAAGGTTCTCCCACCACAAGTGAGCATAACCATTAAGCTCATGTGCCATAAGCTGAATTTTTGCTCCATCGGAATAATCATAACACCCAAAAATCTTCTCCACCTTTTCAATCCATTCCATGAATTCATCACCTTGGTTGAACCCTTTTGAAAGGAGGAATGGATGCTTTGACATTATTCAAGTCATCTTTGGTGGAAATTCTAGGATTGAAATCGGATTCATCATCATCATAAAAATGGGGTCTCCGAACATCCACATTTCTTCTCATTGTGGTTTGAGGATTTTGTTGTGGTCGGTCAGCATTTAGTTGGGGCCTCTGTGCCAATGTAAATTGTTAAAACATCAGCCTTATCTCTTCCATAAAAGAGTCCATTTGCTGCTGCAAAGATGGTTCAACAATGGGAGGTGGTTGAGGAGCAACCGGTTGACTAGTTGAAGCTTCTCGGTTTTGGTTTTGTTGAGCTCCACTTCTTGTCATCATAATACTAAGTAATTTATCACCAAAATGAATCTAAGCATAGATAAAACAAGCTTTGATAGCACGCTGACGTGCCTCCAAAAGAGGGGTGAAGAATCGATCCAATGAAAATGGAGTACTTCAAGCAAATAGCTCACTTGCAAGTAGGAGGTGGCAGCTGCTACTTTCCAACAGCTGCTTCCAGTTACCGACGGTTGAACTTCCTCTCTAGAGCTCCTATGAAGCTGATTTTTGGACACCACACTCTCACATATATCTATTTTTCTCCCTCCAAAATTTAGCTTAAAAGCCTGTATGCAACTCGAGATCTCATACGAAAGCTTCTCGGAGGTCGGTGGGAATCGACAGATTGAGTCTTCAGCAAAGAAAGGTGTGTAACTTCTGAACCCAAACTCTTTTTCTGATGGTTCTTCTTTCCTTGGAACCCTAATGAATATGGAGTTATTTTGGCAATGGTTTTAGTAACTTTGGTGCTGCAAATGGTGGAGAAAAATGGAAAACAGATTCGGGAGGAGCCAAAGGTGAACCGATCTGCACCTTTGGTTTGATTGAACTCCACAAGGAGTGTCTCCAACTGAGCTGGGATGTGCGTTTTACCTCACTTACACTCTGGATCTACTACCTTAGAGGTAGCAGGGCAAGGAGGGACAGTAAGATCTTCAACCAAAACGAACAAGGATTGAAGAAATGGTGGCTCACTCCCTCGGATCAACTCTTAGAAGCTTGGCCGATTGTTCCTCACAAAGAGGTGAAGAGTCTCTCTTCAAAGCTAGGGTTTTTGTCAAATGTTCACTACTTGCTTAGCAGCTAAAATGTAATATATATATATAGTGCTCCCATTATGGTTATAAAAATAAGGAAAAGAAAAGAAACAAATAACAAAATAAAATGGCAATGTTGAAAATGGTTAACCACTCGGCTAGGTGAATGGCCGAGTGGACTTGGCTTGTGTGGTCCATGGACTCTAGCATCACCACTCCATTTCTCATGCAAAATTTCCTCCTAAAACCATGCAAATCTCCAAAAACACCAGCATGATAATCTCCAAAAAGCATTAGCATAAAATGTACAAAAAAGGATTGAACACATGGCCTTAGTGGGAGTGCTTTTCTTGAGGGCCGAGAGGAGCATCACTTGAGTTGTCTCCTCCATGTGTCCAAACCAATAAATTGAAGGGTTTCTCCATGTCTTCAATTGTTGGTTCTCCTATAAGATTAGCATAGAATTGATCCCCTATAAAATGAGCAAAAAAATTAGAAATCTCCCGGGCTCTCGATCTAGTCAAGGGACCTTGCGGCATATCATGATGTCACTAACATATTATCAAAGCATGAAATTAATCTGTTTCACAAACAACAAATGCAACTTTTATATCACTCTCTATAATCAAATATTTCTATCAATTCACATTAAGAGGGGTTCACAATAAGAGAAATGCAATTTATCAATCATAGGTTGTAGCTAACAATTTAATAATGGAACAACAACACCTACTATATTTCCTATAATTACAGATTTATGTTCATAAACAACTCCTATATGGTAACACAATTTCTCATCAGAGTATCAACCAAGGTTAAGCTGTAATACCATGACTTTTTAAGTAGGTTGACTATCGGGGTATTACCAAGAACGTACGCATTAGATTATAAATTAACGAAAAATTAACGTAATAAAAATAAAATGAATAGTAATTTAATGAAATTAAAATATATAATATTTGGGGTTAAAAATGTAAATGGATTAAATTAATGGAATTAAGGGGATTAATAAATTAATTAATTGGTTTAAATAATTTAAAGGGGATTTAAATGAAAGTAGAGATGGGTGAAAGATGAACTAAACTGGTTCACTAAGAGGAACCAGTTTGAACCGGTTGAGCGAAGAAAAAGAATGGCCTGCAGACGAAGATAAGACAGAGAGGGAACGCGAGCGAGGGAGAGACCGAGAGAACGAGGGAGAGGTAGACGACGAAGAGGACAGAACGGTGACGTCCGGCGACTAGGCGACGTCGGTCGGTGAGCTGTTGCGATGGCGGTGCGCGAGCAATCCAGACATCTAGGGATTGAAATCGGGACTTCCTCGGGAGTAGCTTCCGGCGACGGTTTGAGGTAAGAATTGATGGGGTTCCTCCTCCCTTGCATTTCTATGGATTGATTGTTGTCTGGAGGGATGATTCGAAGGACGAATCATCCATTCCCCGATTTGGCAGTGGCTCCCTTGACTTGGCTAGGGGACTTCGGCTGGCTGAGTGGGGAGGGTGAACCGTGACCGGTTTGCCAGGTTCGGTTTGGAAGTTTTGTCTGCTAATGCAGAAAACGCCAGCTGGGTGATCATACTATGCATTTAAGGGGTGTAAATGGAGGGTGGGGAACACTCTTAAATGCTAGAAGGATTTGCGGGATGTTGTCGACTGAGCTATGGAATTGTGCTCTTAAATTGGAATGGAGAGAATGTCCAGGGTCTAGCTGAACTCGGGTGAGCTCCTGCGAGAAGGAAGAATGGAGAGGTGGTCTGAACTGGAGCTGGAGCTCTCTGGGGAATGGCTGGACAATGGGTGTGCAGAGCTGGGAGCTTTCTCTAGAGGTTGGCCCAGAGCTTCTATGGTGAACTTCCCTCTCTGTTTTGTTGATATTGATAATACTCTGTTGTTGGAAGGTTATATAAGTTGTGTTAGTCTTTGATTTACGTTGAGTGTATGCTTAGTGCTCTGTTGCTTGAGTTAATGTGTGGTGATGTTCATTATGCACTTTGTTGGTTGGTTTAATAATTTGTTGAGTTATGCTTTTAACTGTGTAAATGGATTTTAAATGATTAGTAAAGGAGAAATGTTGGGTTATGGGAAATGTTGAAGGAAATGGATATGGATGAGATTTTTTGTGATGATGCCTCTGTTGGATTTCAATCTCTTAGTTATGTGAATGGAATTACTGGAACTGATATTCTCTTGTTGATTATGTGAGGGATAGTTCAATTATGTGCAGTTATTGGGGTATATGTTCTGTGAAGAATTGAATTTGCGAATTGATTGTTATGTGAACTTCCTGTGATAAATGGATTGTAAAGAATGATAGAAATATAAGTGTGATACACTGTCTTGGTAATTGGTTATGTTTGGATGTTGTTGTCGAGAAATCGAGTTATGCGTTTGATTGTTATTGGCTGAATATTTCTTTGGATGTTATTGCTCTGTTGATTTTTTTGGAAGCATTGATCTTTGGTTGTTTTCATATTCGATGTTGTTCTATCAATTAGAATAAATTGTTGAGATGGAAATATGCTATGTTGATTTTAGTTACGTAGTGTTAGTTGCGTGTTGTGATTGTTACAAACCAATATGGGTTGAGACTTTTAATTTACTATTAAATTTGGGTTTGTTGTATGAATGACTATATTGAGATATATGGAAATTGCTATGTGAAGCTTATCCGTGAATTTTTGAACATTAGTAATTTAGTAATTTAGTCATAGCTTAATGTTCGCTGTATTTTCGCAATGGAACGTTGATATGTTGGAATTGGTTAGTTAATCGTCTACGTTGGATAATCTATTGGTTTAATTTTTATGTTGGTTTAAGTGTAATGTATTGTGGGAATACTGTGAGATTTAAGTGAGTGTTATGCACATGGATAAATGCTTTAAACGTTTGGAATATTCAACTGTTGTTTTGTTTATGATAAAAGATAATGAAATGCGTTGGTTATTGTTGGATATTTACTGTTGTCTTGATTTGGTTTATGAATGATGCTCTCTGTTTGACAATATACTATTGTTGGGTTGGATTAATATATTCTGAATGTCATAAATTAAGTCGTACATTGGTTGACAGTTGATGTCGTTGGTTTCATACCGTTCTTCGATATTAGTATAGGTTGTTGATCTTGTGCAGGTACTTATTATGCGGGTGGTTATGTATAAATTGTTTTGTCGTCTATTGGAATAACCTGTTGGGGTTGGGTTGATAGTCATGGGTTGTCTTTTATTCTATTAAGTTTGGTTGGTTGTTCTACATTTTAGAATATTGTTATTGGGATTAATTTATAGGGATGATTATATTCTATCCTTGGGCGATAATGGGTTCTGTGAACTGTTACGTGTTTAGTTGGGATTAGATTATGAAACAAAGTAATAATTAAATGTTATTGAATTGTGAAGGTGCAAAGAAGAGAAGAAGAATGAAGGAGTGCTGCTATTGCGCATTAAACCTTTGAGGTAAGGATTAAGGGGTGTTTTGGCCATTGTGGCCCTACACCACAAATATGGGTGCGTGGGTTGATGTTAGTCCTTGGAAATGTTTGCTGCAAATGCTCTCGGTGTTAATGCTAGTATAGGCTTTATGTTCAGTGGTACTTTCCTTGCTTATTGTCTCTGCCTCTTTGTTGTTGGTTCCTGTAAATCCTTTGTTGTTAATTGATACAGGTAGATGATAATATTATTGTTGTGAAATAGAGAATGATAAATAGAAGAGAATGTGTGAGGGTGAAAATGAGATAAACACGAATGAACCATGCTCTATATTTCTGTACATTTTGTTAGTTTAACCACTAGTTAATAGAAATTGTGAACCAATTGAGTATGTAAATCACCTAGGTTGGTTAAGTAGAATAATCACCTAGAATGATAAATATAGGAAGCATGTAATTGATTTGAATAATATAAACACGTTAATTCACTTCGCTAGAGTAATCACCTAAAGAAAACAACTAGACTTAAGTAGATTAATTTATTGGAATAATTAATTAACTAGACTCATGTTAATCCACTAGTATAACTAATTAGAAGTATAATTGAACTCTTTCCTCGAGCTTGCTAATTAACTAGATTAAGTTAGAATAATATTAATATGTTAATTAATTAACCTAGTCATACCATGTTTAGTTAACTTACTAATTAGTAAATTAACCAAACTAGGTTGTTAATTATAGTATGTTAATTAATCAGAATACCAGAATGTAAATGGTAATAGTTTGATTAACCAACTAAGATAGCATGTAATCAACCCTTGTAGAATAATCACTTAGAACAATAAATGTATGATACATATAAATGAAGTAGGGAATTAACTAAGATATCTAATTAGACAATAAATGTAGTTAATTCTTGAGTATGTAAGTTAATTAGGATAACCAACTAGATTAATATAAATTGACACTGAGCATGTAATTGATTTAGATAATCAATTTGGTTTGTGATCTGTTGTTTGTTCGCTATTTAAATTCTAGTTTACAATTGTTCCCTACTATGCACTTTAATTTTAATTGTTGTGTACTTTCAATTTCAGTATTAAATTATTGCTGTTTACTTTCCTTGTATGCGCTTTCCATTACCGTCACTTTATTTAAATGCACACTTCAATTCTTATGGATGTTATGCTATATGCATCATGCATCATGATAGGTTGAGAATATATGAGCATGCATCATGATAATAGAGGCTAATAAGGAGTGCCACGGGGTGGTATGCAAGCATGCATGAGTAAGGTAAAATGTTAAGAAAAAGTGAAGAGGAAAAGGGGATTGTGAGTGGATGGGTAGCGGATCTCGTCTGCAATCTAGGCGTAGCCCCTCTCTCATAAGGTACAGGAGTTCTAGATGCGAGGAAAAAGCCTAGGTCCGACCACTATGCCATTGCATAAGAAAAACCCCCCAATTCCAGATTAAAGTACGAGTATGGAATAATGGAATAATAGAGTGGAATAATGGATCAAAAGGGATCAAAAGAAAAGTAAAGTAATAAACGGACTAATGACTTAAAGAAAGGATTGGTTTGGGTGGCCCCCATTCGAAAACGGACTAAAGAGTGACATTCATATGCATTAAACCATTTTCCTTACTAAGCCATTAGGCTCACGTATTACTTGTGGTGTAGTTGTAGGTACCCATACGTAGAATTAATGCATGGACTAGGAGTAGCAAAAGATGAACAAAGCTGAACAAATATCAAAGCAGGGATAACAGATTTACATGTGCGAGGGAGTTCGTGGCTAGCCAAGCACAAAGATGGTAAAAAGGGGAAACAATTTTAATTAAATTAAGTTGTAATAAATTGTATTTAAATGTTTAGTTTCCTTAAGTTAAATTAACTATGCTTCCGCAACATTTTTATATCAATGGTTTTATTTACTTAGGCTTCCGCATAGTTTTATTAACTGGATTTTTAACGAGTTTACAAATGTTTAGTAGCAATCCAGTTTCAGCGTCGCGCTCTGATTTACTTTAAAACGAAATTTTAAAAATTCTCGCATTTTCAAGGAATTATGAAAATCGGGGTCGTTACATAAGCAACATAAATCTACATATTCTAATTACCTTAAAACATACAGAGAGCATTATATGGAGCATTCTATCCAAGAGAGAACACTTTCAATCTTAAATTCTAGCAATACAGAAGCATATAATCCTTAAGAAAGTCGCACAAAACCCTTATTCATGATTATACAATTAGCAGGTTGGATTATCAAAGAAAGTAGATTCATTACAAGATTCATTTTCAATGGATATATTGATTAGCAGGGAAACAATGATGGAGGTATATAGCTCATCGATGCAATGGTTTTGTAGGGAAAAATATCAGAGACATATAATTCATCGACGTAGAGAACATATCATGAAATCACACAAACAAGCAAGCCTACTCCTGTGATGTGAGTCCTTTCGGACAAAGCACACACTAATCCCTTACCTCCCTTAACCCTCTCTTCTTCTTACTTAGCAGCAATCCTCCTGCTCTTTGCCAAAGCGTCTCCCGAAAAAACACAGAACCTAGAAAAATCATAAGAATGTTAAGAGAATTCAGAAGAATAATCTAGTCGTTCCCTTCTGATTTTCCACTTAGTACCCTATTAATACACTCTAAATCTCACAAAAGACGTCAAAGAGGCACGAATATTTGATTTTCAATCACTCCTCAAGTTTCCAAGCATCGGTTACACATTTTTAGACTAACAGTTAGCATTCTAGAAGATTGACCTCGTCCATGATCGACCGCCGTCTCCCACTGATCACCTGCTAAATCAGTTGTCTAATTTACCAATCGATCATCATTCTATTGACAATCGACTGCCACACCTATGGATTACCACTTCACGTGGCCAAGATCAACCGTGTGATTGACCGTGAAGGCACCCGATTCAATTTAATATTTATTCATTGGAATCGGTCGATCATCAATTAAATTGACACTCAACCGCATCCCCCAATAATCCTTTATTTCCTAATATAATTATAAATAACCACCACTCCATAAATCTAATACACATCTAAGTTTAAGAAAAAACATTATCATTCACAATGTTATCAACTACAAGGAGCGACAATTTCACTATGACCAAACATTACATTTTACTTAATCTAGGTTCTACACATAACTGAGTTTCTTAGGTATTACATACTCCCCTTATAAAATTTTGTCCTCAAAATTTTAGTTAATGAAATAATTCTAGGTAGTTAGCTTCCATGTCTTCCTTCTGCTCCCAAGTAGCCTGCTCAGTTGAATGATTCTGCCATAACACCTTAACAAGTGGAATCCTTTTGTGTCGCAGTTCCTTAATCCTTGAATCCAGAATCCGAACGTGTCTTTCTTCATAACTTAAGTTTGGTTGATCTTTAATATGTTCCTGAGGTTCTGATTGAATTGAATTCCATAGACAGTTCCATAACATAGACACATGGCACACGTTGTGAACTCCTTTCATAGAGGATAGCAATGATAATGGATACGCCGTCTTTCCTATTCTCTTCACAACTGGAAACGAACCAATGTACCATGGACTGAACTTTTCTTTCTTTCCGAATTGCATAACCCCTTTAAGTGGCGATATTTTAAGAAACAGTAAGTCTCTTTCGTCAAATTGTAATTCCTTTCGACGAAGGTCCGCATAACTTTTTCTGGCAACTTTGAGCTGTAAACATCATTTGATGAATAATCGCAGCTGATTTAGAGGTTTGATGTATCATATCTAGCCCGTAAAATTCAACTTCTCCAACCTCATCCCAATGCAAAGGAGATTTGCCCTTCTTGCTATACAAAGCCTCATAAGGCGCCATTCTTATTGTAGCTTGAAAGCTATTGTTGTAGGCAAATTCCACTAATGGTAGTATCCTGATGTGCCCCAAGTTGCTGTCGCTTGGGCCCGAGCAAAGGGCTCATTATTTTCTAACTCTTTATTTATTTTGTAGGTTTTGTGAATCAAATAAACAAAGAGGAGTTGGCATTTGGGCTTATGGAGATTTTACAATCTTTGGGGAATAATTGTGAGCTGTTTTTCTGCCTAGATTCTGACCTCCGACAGTTCAAGTGGATGTTTGACAATAGGGATGACGTCTTTTCAACTTTGTTCCTTCATACCAAATGTAGCCAACATCTAGAGGTTTCGAAAGAACTATTGAACGTTGCATTTGGGCTCCATTTGCTTTGTCAAATGTCNACCCTACCTTGTTGCAATTGGAAAGGGGTTTTGATGAATTAAGAAAAATTTGGTTCTCTTTGAGAGAAGACACCCACGGCCTCCCCTCTCCTAGCGCCGATTCCTCCATCCCATTGCAAGGCTTCTCTTGAAGTTTCTCAACCTTGATACCTTGGGTTATTGCCTCTTCCAATCTTCCTTCTCAAGGTGGGATTGTGGTGTGGGGGCAAGAGAACTATCCCCCATTGGAGATTGTTGGTTTCGGCCAACCAAAGAAACGCCCTCTCACTTTAGGAGGTGCCGCAACTCCTTTGTGTATTTCTTCTTATTTTTGTGCTACTATCAAGTTTCCTTTTTACTGGTTGGTTTGTCTATGAAATGGAGGTTTGATATATGTTAGTTGCTGAAGAAGTTCTTTTGGAAGTTTATGAATGAAAAGTGATATTTTCAGAATTTTGTGAGCTGTAGAATCTGTGAACTTTTGTTAACTGTTTTCCTTGCTGATTGAAGCCCCTATTTGAACCCCTTATGTAAGCGTCTCTATTCGAGGCCTTCTAGTGATTTGTTCCTGGTTACGTCAGGAAGCTCACGTCCAAATTTGGGCGTCGTTCGGTATTTACTGATCAAGTTATTGCGTTTTAGATTTGCACTGTTAAATCTGTCCTGCTGAAACAGTTTTTCAAGTGGATATTGAAATTGATAGATCTCCTGCTCTAGAACGATTTTGGAGCTGGATTTTGACACAATCTTCGGGACTTTATTGAGTTTAGGTCCTCCAAAAACCAGCTTAATTTCAATTACAGATTTGGCGCTTTAACTGGTTTATTGTTGCTGGGTCAGATTTTGTTATTTTTTTGGGCAGATTTTACTAAGGTTTCTAAGTGATTATTGGAACCTATTATATCCTTTCCCATCTAACTTAAAACTCTAACACACAAGCTCTCAACATATCCTCTAATATCTGAATCATTCGCCTGATTTATCCATCAGTTTGTTGATGAAAGGCAGTACTAAACTTTAACTCCATACCCGTGGCCTTATTCAAACTTTTCCAAAATGCAAAGTTAAACCTTGGATCTTGATCTAACATGATTGAGACTGGCACTTCGTGTAAGTGCACAATCTCCTTAACATACAGTCCCATGAACTGGTTTATCTTATAAGTCATTACATGTAAGAAACTTTTGTTAGTCTGTCAACAATCACCCAAATTGCATCATGTCCTCTCACAGTCCTTGGTAATCCCATGACGAAGTCTAAAGTGATATGGTCCCATTTTCATTTAGGTATAGGCATCGGTTGTAGCATTCCTCCCAATCTTTGATGTTCTGTATTCACTTTTTGGCATACATGACATAATGCCACGTATTGGGCAGTATCAAATTTCATTACCAGCTAATAGAAATATAATTGGATGTCCTTATACATCTTGTTGCATCCAAGGTGGATAGAAAAGCTTGATGAATGAGCTTCTCTTAGGATTGTCAACCACAATTTTGAACTGTCTGGTACATACCATCTATCCTTAAATTTCACAATCTCGTCAGTAGACATGGAGTAGTACTGATATTTCTCAAGAGTTGGGTTTAGTTTAAAATCTTCGCACTTCTTATCTTCCAATTAAGCCTCTTTAATTATCTCTAGTATCATAAGCTTCAATATTAATTTTGATAAAAGAGCAGTTAACTGTGTAGGGACTATCTGTACATTCAATTCTTAAATATCCTTATGAAGTCCTACAAGCATTTCTTCATGTAGCATACTCATAACTGCCACTTTTCTACTCGGAGCATTTGCCATTACATTTGCATTTCTGGGGTGATATTTGATTTCACAGTCATAGTCTTTCACAAACTCTAACCACCCCCGCTACCTCATGTTCAACTCCTTTTGAGTGAAAATATACTTTAAACCCTTGTGATCCATAAAGATTTCACATTGCTGCCTGTACAAATAGCCTCTTCATATTTTTAGTGCAAATACTACTGCGGCAAGTTCCATATCATAGGTGGGATAATTTGCCTCATACAGTTTCAGCTGCCTTGAAGCATAAACGATTACCTTCCCATTCTACATAAGTACTCCACCTAATTCGCTCTTGGAGGTATCACAGTAGATACAGTAATTGCCTTCTTCTACAGGCATGGTTAAAATAAGAGCTAAAGTCAAACGATGTTTCAATTCTTGAAAACTCTCTTCACAGTCATTTGTCCACCAAAACTGCGCATTCTTCTTTGTTAAGTTAATAGCAGTACAATTTTGGAAAACCCACTTATAACCCGCCAGTAATATCCTGCCAATCCTAGAAAGCTTCTCACTTTCCCCATATTCTTTCGTTGCAACCAATCAACCACCGCTTCGATCTTTGCTGGGTCCACTTCAATACATTCCTTGGAAATTACATGGCTGAGAAAACTTACTTTGTTATGCCATAATTCACATTTGGAGAACATCGCATACAATTTATGCTTCGCCAGTACAAATAGGGAAATTCTCAAATGTTCTCTGTGTTCCTTTTTTGGGCGCGAAGAAATTAGAATATCATTGATAAATACAATGAAAAATTTATCCAAATACTCCCTAAAGACCTAGTTCATCAAGTCCATAAATTTTGTCAGGGCATTGGTTAACCCAAACCACATTACCAAGAACTCATGGTGCCCATACCATGTCTTGAATGTCGTCTTGGGAATATCATCAGATTTAACTTTCAACTGATAATACCTAGATCGAAGTCGATCTTTGATAAGACATAGGCTCCTTGTAACTGATCAAACAAATCATCTATTCTAGGTAGGGGATATCATTCTTAATTGTTACTTTATTTAGCTCGTGTTAGTCGATATACATCCCCATCAATCTATCTTTCTTCATCACAAATAGAACTGGCACTCCCTAATGTGAAAAGTTAGGATGAATAAACTCATTGTTAATTAACTCCTTGAGTTGGACTTTTAATTTCCATAATTCTATCCGGCCATTCTGTATGGGTTCCTAGAAATAGGTTCCGTTCCAGGATTCAGATCGATCACAAACTCGATTTCTCTATCCGTAGGCAATCTAGGAAGATCATCTAGAAAAGCTTCTAGAAAGTCTTGAACGATGTGAATTTTCTCCAATTTTGTCTTTGATCCCACTATCATGTCCATCACACTAACAAGAAACCCTTCGATTCCATTCCTCATTAATTGATCTGCCTTGAGTGCAAAGATTACGACCAATCTGCATTTTTCCTTGACCCTACGAAATGCATGTTGTTCACCATTATGGGATAGAAAATATACTTCTCTCTTTCTAAATTTATCAATGCCTGATGCTGGAATAATGATGCAGCAGCAGAAGGGAATTATAGTGTAACCTGAAAATATTATGTTGAAGTGTTGAAGTTTTGGATCAACCTTCGGATGCTTCCTTTTGAACTAGTAGTCGCCAGGCAGTTGAGGCTTTTGGTCGAGTATTGCATCTAAAAAGGCAGATAGTAGCGCTCTGGAAGAAATTGGTCGATGTTCTGGTCATAGTGAGGCTGAAATGTTGCGTCCAAAAATTAGCAGAATTTCACAGATTCATCCCTCTTTCTATGGTCAAGTTATGGTCGCAGGACGTGGCTGGATTAAGCATCTAAAAATATAATAGCAGCAATTTTTAAAGAGCGGTCAAAGTTGCGGACGAAGCGGCGGTCGAGTTGTTCGACCGAATCTTCACTTTCCTTAATTTGGCCGAAATTCACTTTATGAAAGTGAACTTTGAATGTGCATAACTTCTTTGTCTTAGATCCTTTTAAGCTGAAATTTGAACCACTTTTTCTTGAATAAATAAGGAAACAAATTCTTCAAGAACTTTGGAAATATTTCTCTAGAATTAGGAAATATGCTAAAAACACTCCAAGTGGTCAGATTTGGAAAGTAGGACAGCTTAGACTCCCTTTTGGTGACCACTTCATACAACCTTTCCCAAAAGAGTAGGGTTGTGGATGCCATGATAAAACATACTTAAACCTAAGTGAGATTCATCTTGTGATATGACTTACACAAGAAGATCTTTGGATGTAACTCACCAAAGTGTTGGAAAAAAGAATCGCTCGAATTTCAAAATTAGGAAAAGCTAATTTGTAGTCAAACTCCAGTTGTTAAAACATAAGCATTAGGTGACTTTATATCGCCAATTACAAAGCATAAAATAGAAACACACTAAATATTCGGTCCTAATTGGCCGATTGGTAAACTATAGTTTTAGTAACTTCAAAATCTATTATTTTTGCAACTTCTTGCTGGGTTAAGGGCCATGAAATGGTGACTAGGATGGTAGCTTCATTCCTTCAAAATTCGCCACTTGAATGATTGCCAAATTGGTTGAAGTTTGACCACTTGCTTGGTTGATTTTAGTAGATTTCCATAACACTTTTTCCATTGGTCTTTCTTGCCCTTCAAGTGAGTCTTCTTGGGCTTCTTTCCATTATAACAAATGTGTGGGCTTCCTTTTGTCTTCATGGGTTGGAAACTCCTCCATTTGGGCCATGATTGTTCCACCCTCCAAATAGTTAGTAATATAGATGTTTATGAGCCTTTGGGCCCTTGCTCTTATAATTGGATCTTGTGGCCCATCATCCTCTTTGGGTTTTTGAGGATTTGTCCTCAAATCAATTTCTGATTCTATAGTAATCTCCTCATTATCAACATATGGAGATAGGTCTTGTGCATTGAAGGTGGCGGGCACTCCATATTTTCCTAGAAGCTCTATTTTGTATGCATTGTTGTTGATCCTCTCTAATACTTTGAATGAACTGTTGGCTCTTGGCATGAGTTTGGACTTTCTTTGTTGTGAAAATCATTCTTTACGGAGGTGAAGCCAAACCAAGTCACCTTCCTTGAATATAACTTCTTTCCTTCTATGGTGGGCCGCCTTTGCATAAGCCTTATTCTTCTTTTTAACTAGAAGCTCTATTTTGTATGCATTGTTGTTGATCCTCTCTAATACTTTGAATGAACCATTGGCTCTTGACATAAATTTGGACTTTCTTTGTTGTGAAAATAGTTCTTTGCGGAGGTGAAGCCAAACCAAGTCGCCTTCCTTGAATATAACTTCTTTCCTTCTACGGTGGGCCGCCTTTGCATAAGCCTTATTCTTCTTTTTTATTATTTTTCTTGCTTTCTTATGTAATTCTTTCATAATGTCAGCTTTCTTTTCTCCATTGGTATTATCAAGTCTTTGTCGGGTAAAGCCACAAATCAAGTGAAAAGTCAAAGGAAAGAATGACACCGTGGGAATTGTTATTTGTAAAGGTTTGATTGGCACCCGTGAAGCCAATCATCACTAACTAGGGAGGTTAGTGTGTTAAAGATCTCCAAGTGAAAAACTTGGAGCATGGACATAGGCGGGTTGTCAAACCATGTGAACAAATTGTTTGTCTCTTTCCCTTATCTTCTTTATATTGCTATTGTTTGAATGCATATTTAGTTATCAACCACTTAGGGAATAAAAATTATAAAATTAGCTCACCTTGCTCTTGTAATTGGACCTTCTAGCCCATCATCCTCTTCGGGTTTATGAGGATTTGTCCTCAAATCAAGTGTTGATTCTATAGTGATCTCCTCATTATCAACGTATGGAGATAGGTCTTGTACATTGAAGGTGGCGAGCACTCTGTATTTTCCTAGAAGCTCTATTTTGTATGCATTGTTGGTCCTCTCTATCACTTTGAATGAACCATTGGCTCTTGGCATGAGTTTGGACTTTCTTTGTTGTGTAAATCATTCTTTGTGGAGGTGAAGCCAAACCAAGTTGCCTTTCTTGAATATAACTTCTTTCCTTCTACGGTGGGCCGCCTTTGCATAAGCTTCATTCTTCTTTTATATTGTTGTTCTTGCTTTCTTATGTAATTCTTTCATAATGTCAGCCTTCTTTTCTCCATCAGTATTATCAAGTTTTTTTTCGGGTAAGGCCACAAGACCCATAGGAGTATGGGGGTTCAATCCATATACTAACTCGAAAGGAGTTTGTTCAGTACTTCAGTGCACGCTCCTATTTAATCGGAGAACAAAGGATGATGCCCCGTGAATAGTTAAAGGAAATTGTGACGCCCTGGGAATTGTCATTTGTAATGGTTTGATTGGCACCCATGAAGCCAATCATCACTAACTAGGGAGGTTAGTGGGTTAAAGATCTCCAAGTGAAAAACTTAGAGCGCAGACATAGTCGGGTTGTTGAACCATGAGCACAAATTGTTTGTCTCTCTTTCCCTTATCTCCTATATATTGCTATTGTTTGAATGCATATTTAGTTATCAATCACTTAGGGAATATAGATTTTAATATCATACGAAAAAATTAGCTTATTGTACATAAATAAAAAAAGGCATTATTTGTGGTCTAATCTCAAGAATGATGTCGTCAAGCATGTAGAAAGATGTTTGATCTGTCAACATGTCAAAGCTGAACATCAAAGATCAGCTGAGTTGGTGCAACCTCTACCTATACCTATGTGAATGTGGAAACAAATATCTAAGGATTTTGTGGTTGGATTACCAAAAACCATAAAAGGGTATGATAGTATATAGGTGATAGTTGACTGATTGACAAAATCAAGTCATTTCTTGCCAGTAAAATGGACATATTCTATGGTTCAGTATGCATAACTATATGTTTAGGAGATAGTGTGGTTACATGGAATACCGGTATCCATTGGATCATACTGGGATTCTTGATTCACTTCAAACTTTTAGAGAAGTCTACCTAAAGTCTTAGGTACTAAATTTACTTTTAGTATAGTGTTCCATCCTCAGATAGATGGACAAACTAAAAGAACAATTCAAATTTTAGTAGACATGTTATAGGTTTGTGTATTGGAATATCAAGTCAGCTCGAGTAAGATGTTGTCGTTAGTTGAGTTTGCTTATAATAATAGCTATCAAGCTATGATCAGAATGACACCCTACAAAGCACTGTAATGAAGAAAATGTAGATCCCCTTTGTATTGGGATGAAGTGGGGGAAGCAAGATTACTCAGTCTCGATATTATACAACAAACTGCCAATAGGATAAGTTTGATCTGGCAAAAGTTGCTAACTGTTCAAACTCGACAGAAAAGTTACACCGATAATAGATGAAGGGAATTGGAGTTTTGATAAGGAGATATGATGTTTTTGAAGATTTCATCATTTAAGGGTATAATAAGATTCGGTAGGCAAGGGAAGCTCTCTCCAAGATTTATTGGATCTTTTCCATTCATTGCTAAAATAGGGAAAACTAGAATTGACCCCTTCAATGAAAGGAGTTCACCATGTGTTCCATGTCTCAATGCTAAGAAAATGCCTGCAAGATTTTTCCCGAGTGGGCGATGTGCCACGGATTCCCTCCATTCACACTCGAGCATGAGGGTTCTCTAACAATATTTTTAGTGTTTATTTTGTACATGTTCAAAAAGGAAAGTGGATGAATTCCATTCATCAAACATCCAAATATGTCATGGTGTTATTCAAAATAAAACATAAGTGGAAGTTCAAGCATAAGTTTAGGAGAAATTTTAAGCAACCCAAAATTGCCTACAATCTGACCTTTGTGGTGTCATTGTTAGTTTTGGCAAACTCTATGATCTTATATTAGAAAGTATGTTTCTTGACAATTGTAGCTGACTTCTCATTCTTTCTAGAATGGGATTTTTTGCTAAATTTGGAGATTATTTGCTATGCTATAAGAGCCATAAACAGAGAGTGTCAATTTTACCAAAGAAGCCTACATCTTCCTAGCTTGGACTTGAAAACTACGTCACCTGAAGGAGGAGCTTGAAGATACTTAGTTGGATCTTTGCTACATAATTACATTTGAGGATTAATTTAGATTTATGTTTATTTATTTTATGTTAATTGGAATGGTCTTAAATTCAAAGTAAAAGTGTCACTCGGCTAGAGCAAGTTCTAGCCGAGTAAGTGTGTTGTAAGGGCATTTTTGGTAATTTTCTTTTAGAACATTGGGCCTAATTTTGGGGGACCATTTAAGCACCCTTAAGGTTGTTTTCAATCAGTTTTGAATGAAAGAAAACTCCATAGCCATTGGCTTCTCCTTTCTCTTTTACAAGAACCCGCAGCCCCAATTATTGTTATCAATTGATTTGTGTTGTGTAGATTTCTTGTTCATTTGTGAGAGTTTGAACAAGTAAGCTCCCTATGACATTCTTCTCCCCTCCTTACCTAAGAGGTGAATCCCTAGCAAGGTTATACAAACTCACAAATCAAGTTGGAGTGCTACTTTTCGTTGAAGGCAGCCATTGCAGTAGAAGGTTGTGTTTGGCATCTCTTCGGACCAGTTTGCACCCTTATAGGAATATCTTTTTCTTCAAATTGATTCTAGCCCTAAAATTTTGAGGTCTTCTTTTTCATCCAGTCCATAATTAGCTATCCAAAAATCATTTCCAAATTTGTCCGTTTATTTTATTTTTATTCATCCTGAAATCCCCTTCCAAGAATTGTCCAAAACTCCAAATCCAATTCTAAGCAACCTACAACCTTTTTAGTGTAACTCTATTTCTAGATAGCATTCATCCACCAAATTTGGAGGGCTTCTATACATATTCATCTTGGTGCTGTTCAAAAATCAAGTCAAGAATTATTCATTTGATTGAGTTTTTACAATGCCAAATTCCATTCAAGAATCTACCAAGACAGTTTTCATTCGCTGCATTGCAACTTTTCACTTTGGTTGCTTATTAGTGGGTGTACATACAAAGATAGACATTAAACCAACATTAAATTATGAAGAGAAACCGACACAAATTATGGATATGAAGGTCAACAAACTTAGAAACAAGCAAGTCCCAATAGTAAAAGTGTTGTGGCCGAATCACACCACTAAGAAAGCAACTTAGGAAAGAGAAGAGGACATGAGAAGCAATTATTCGGAATTATTTGGTAAGCAAATTTTGAGGTTAAAATTTTAAATAATAGGGGCGGAATGAATCATCTAGGAAAAAATAAAAAATGAAAAAATAGAAAAAAATGATAATGACATGTTCTAGAAGTGTTGGTATCCACGAATGGCCCCGAAATTATTGGTGTCCAGAGAAGTGTTAGTGTAAAAACTATGAATTTAAAATAATAAAATTCGTGTATTAATTTTTCGCGTGATAATCGGTCAAGATGTTGAAAAAGTGACCCAATTTGTCGCATAGCGGCCACGTATGAATTTTTTGTCAAATAGTCAAAATCTGTATTACCAAGCGGCAAATAAATTGTAGGAATAAAGCTTGGTAAATTATTTGGTTAGAGAATCATTGTTGGCTACCGTTTGGCACGAATTGAAATTCGAATTTGAAATTGGATTTAATTTATTTAATTAATAATATATATATATATATATATATATATATATATATATATATATATATAATTAAATAAATTAAAAATAAAAGAAATAATAGAAAGAAGAAGAAGGAGAGTCAAAGAGGTCGAGAGAGAAATTACGGTAGAAAGGGGAAGGATAGAAATAGAACATCTGGCAAATCCAAGGAGTGGAAAACGTTCGCAACATCAAGACGACCAACCTCTGTGAAGGCAGTTCGCAGATATGTGAGTTTTTGGTCTACGATTTAGGGTTTGAAGTTTGAAATTATTTGGCTTCGGATTCGAGCTTAAAAACTTCAATCCGAGAGACATTGCTGGATCATTTTGGTTTATTTGAAGTATAGGTAGGAGTATAAATGGGGAAAATGATGCGTTTCTAGCAAGGAAACTGCTCCAAAACTCAGTTCTGGTTGACCACTGCGCAAGAGCTGAACGACCAATGGGGAACCAGCTCGTGCAGGTGATGCACTGGTCGACCAAAAAGGGCATTGGTCGACCATATCGATTGACCAGAACATTGTTCCTGATAGATCGAAAATGGGAGAGTTTGTGAAAATTGTCCCTGGTTGACCGAATACTGTTCATGGTCGACCAGGAATAGTAAATTGGTCGATCGATCACTGTTCATGGTTGACCTAAATGGGGTAGATTGTGCAAATTTTCCCTGGTTGACCGTAACACTGTTCATGGTCAACCGCATAGTGCATATTCACACATTTTTTTAGTAGTTTACACTTTGGTTGGGTTCCTAGTCCTGGTAAAGGACCCTTCCACCTACTCCTTGAGACTTATTGATGAGAATTCCCATATTTTGACATGTTTGTTAGGCTCTGACGAGTTTTGAGATTTTGAGACTATCCCTGATGAGATTGTTGCTCCGAGTACCACGAGAAAGCATAGTAAAGGTAAGGATTTCTATACCTTTTGCACTGCATCGCAGCATGTTTTCAAAAATAAAATATTTTGTGGGATACCACACTCGAAAACCAAATGAGGATTGTTCAACAACACGTTCATTTTTTTTAAGTATATATATATATATGTATATATATATATATATATATATATATATATATATATGTTTTCTCACGTTTACTTCATCGTACATGGATTGATTTATATACTGTGCATATATTGGGAGGATGAATCCTCATGATACTTTAGGTAGTTTTGGATCTAAAGCATCACGAGGCTATCCCGTACAATATTCTACTACGAGAAGATTAATTGTTCGTACATGTGAAAAGGTGATAGGGCACTAGTGACATGTCCTTGGATTTTGATCCCTGGAAGTCAAAAGGGAGATAAGGCGGTAATGATGTGTCCTTAGATTTTGAGCCCCAGAACTTGACTTGGGTTTTAGTCACACGGATTAGAGGTTGTCGGTCGTTGGGATTGTTCGCCTAGAACCTTTCCAAGTGATGGGTGCTGTGACAGCATGTAGCTCCGCTCGCTGGCAACCGTCATCAACTTGGATACAGTATGCAGCTAGTTGAGGAGCAACCCTACATCAGCTACCTCATTCGTTTTGATATCGTATATGGGTACTCTGTCTGGTTTACGGATGTGGGTACCTGTAATACCCCATATTTTCACAGTACTAAGTATGAGATTAAATTAGGATAATTAGAGCTATAGTAATGATAATAGTGTTAGTTTCGGTGATTTGGATATACTGAGTATGGTTTGTGAAAGAGTAGTGATGATTGGATATTTATGGAATGATATGAGTATAGAGGTGTGGTTTGTGGTTGATTTCTGGGAGTATAAAAACTCTATGTTTTTAGCGAGTAGTAGAGGCTTTATGTTGATAAGTAGTTGATCAAAAAGAATATACGGTCGATTAGCTTGATGTCCAAATATTACAGAGGCGAAATTTGGTGATTTAGTGGTCGATCGTGTATATGCGTTAGTGATCAATCGAGTTAAAGTAGTTTTGTGAAGAAATGTTGATTTGCGGTTGATTATTCACTAGAGGGTGATCGATCGATTTTTCTGAGAAGGAAAATTTATAGTCGATCATCAAGGAATGGCGGTTGATCGTGGTCATGGCTCTTAAATTTGGGGCCGATTACATGAAGAAAGTGATCGACCAGGACACTAATAGTCACCTAGAAAAATGGCTAACAGTCATTTGGAAAACGAAATGGCGTCTAGAAAATGAACTGTCATGACTTGTCATCTCTTCATGTAATGTCTACAAACATATCCAAATGGAGATTAGGCAGAAAACACTGAAGCCTTCTGGTGTTCTTTCAAAATATCTCAAGAGTTTTCTCCTGTCTTCACGGTGCTGCTATGTAGTTGTGCGGGAGGAGCTTCAAGAGAGGAATTTGTGAAGAAAGGAAAGAAGTCTCTGTGTGTGTTTTTCCCATTTTGGGCTACATCACAAGAGATAGAGCTTGTTTGTTCTCTGATGCTTGCTCTTGATGGTTGTTGTTGATGGAAATTTAGTATTGATAGTGTTCTGTGAATTGAAATGGTTCTCTATTCTACTCATTGACAAATCTTGTTAACCTGTAAAGGTAGTGTGCCTTATTAGTTTCTAAAGAACATGTTTTAATGTCCGACGTTGTTGCTGTGAACATGGTTTAAAATGTATATGCTACTGTGTTGATAAATATTAAAGTGAATTAATCAAGCTTGTTTTGGATAATTTGATGTTATTGTTCTAGATTTTATTAAGAGCGTGCTGATGGATTATTTTGAGAGATGCTTTTCTTTAATAGGAGACATATTCTTGATTTATTTGTTGTTACGAGTAGGTTGATGATGGTTGCTTTGATGTTCATGCATAATAGATTTTAAGGAAAGGATTATGTACATGCTGTGGAGATGTAATGTTCTTGATTCTTATCTGTTAGATGCTATGTTCTGGAGACATTGTTTGATGTTGCTATTTGGTAGAATATGCTTTGATTGTCATGTTTGTTGTTGTATTGATAATATGCTATCATGTTGTAATTCGAAGAATAAGATGTTAAGGATGTTGAAGATTGTATACTCTATTGTTGATGATATACTTCATAAACTTGTTGTTGATGGTTCCTAGATAATTGTTGAAGTGGTGGATACATATAAATTGGGAATAGAATGTCATGGTTAATGTCATGTTGTTGAAGTGCTAAGAATATAGGTTTCATTTGTTGCTAATAGAAGTTAGGTTTTGATCATGTTATTTCTTCGAGATGTAATGTTTTGCTATGGTTTGATGTTGCTGTTAAGGATGTTACTTTTATGTTGATGATTATATTAAGGATCGTTGTTTTCCTGCTTGTGTGATAAGTATTAGGTTTTGATTATGTTGAGCTTTGGAGATTTGATGTTGCGTGTTTAATGCTAGGGTTCGTTAGATATAAGTTGCGATTCTATTTTTGTTTGTTGATGTATTGCTTTGATGTGTTGTTTGATGTTGCTATTAAGAATGTGGTTGTTGATATTATGCTTCATAGATATTGAGGAGTTTATATGTCAATGATATGCTAGAAATATGAGAGATTGTGTGCATTCATACATGTTCATGCATCATAAATTATAACGTTGATACATCATGATTTCTAAAAGAAAATGAAAAGGGTTTGAGTTGGGTTAAAGTTCACCGCTCACTCCCGAGATGTTTAGAAGAAAGAAAACGGTATAAATTCATCATGATGGAATAAGTTTACCATTATGGTAAAAATTCACCGTTGCGGTATAAGTTCACCATTCTAGTTCAAGTTCACCAGTATGATACAAGTTCATCGTCATAGCATAAGTTCATCATTATAGTCGAAATTCATCGTGGATCGAAGTTCATCACTTTTTCCCTAAGAAAATAAAAGTTAAGAAATGAAAGGAAAATGTTTTATAACGTGCATATCATGTTTATTATGTATTTCACTTCTTACTAAGTATTAGCCTTATAGTTTAAGTCTTTTGATGTAGGTATGCAAAGTGTCAAAGATAGGAGCAGTTGATGAAGTATTTGTATGTTGCAGACTTAATGGCTAGTTAGACTAAAGGTTTAAAGGAAATTTAAAGGGTTTTCAATTTGTAAAATGTTTATTGTGTGAAGTTCAAGTTTTCTAACTTGTAAATGTTTTGACAAAAAGAATTTTATCTACCCTTTATTCCATTTAGTTTAATAATGCAAACTCTTCCGCTGTGGAATGTAAAGGTTTTAAATTTTATGCGTTTTACAAAGAAATAGTGTTTTATATTGCAATGGTTTAAGAAAAAAGAAAATGGGTTGTTACAAAATGGTATCAAAGCACTAGGGTTTTAAAATGGATTTTGTAGACTGCCTACCATCATAAGTCTCAACGTGGAAATACTCCATTAACTGTAAGTATATTTTAAATGGATTGTTATGTTCAGTATAAATGGGTTGTATAGGAACAACATGGTGGGGGAAACAAGACAGAATGGAGATCCAAGAGATGAAATGATCAGTAGATTGATGGAAGTATTGGAGCGTCATATTCAGTTTATGGAGCGGAATAGGAAATTGGAAGTACAGAGAAACCTGCAACTTACGGTTCACAAGGATTTGGAATGTGAGAGATTTCGATGATTAAAGCCACCATATTTTGAAGGAGATATTTCTGATCTTGCAAATGCAGAGGAATGAATTCAAATGGTGGAGAGTATATTTGAGTATGCCAAGATTGAGGAGCAAGAGAAAGTTCCTTGTGCCGTGTTTATGTAAACGAAGGATGCTCGAATCTAGTGGGATTCCATGAAAGTAGTGCATGATGTAAAGAGTATGGAGTGGGATAAGTTTAAGGAAATCTTTTATGAAAAATATTTTGATAGAACCACAAGGACAAGAAAGATGAGAGTTTTCTCAATTACGTAAAACCAGAACGGTATCAGAGTACATTTTTCAGTTTGAATCATTTTCTCATTTTTCTTCCCATTTGGTCAGCACTAATGAGTATAAGGTACATCAATTTGTTCAAGGAATCAAATTGAAGATTTATCGGGGTGCGAAGATTTATCGGGGTCTCATTTTTCTTCACTTTGATCGTCTTCACAGAGCGTTCATCGTCTTTGTAGAGTGTTGATCGTCTCTGTGTTCTTTTATTCCACATACAACTCATGCAAATCTTTTAACGAATGGAGTAACAGAAAGAGTGTTGGTTGGTAATGCCTCAAACATTGAGGTCCTAGAATTCAAAATTTGAAGTTTAGGGTATTCGTTGAAGAAACTTCCATACTTTAGGGGTCAAATTGAAATTACCTAAAGTTTTTTATGGATACTATCCTCATGTAAGAAAGATTGAAATAAAGGACTAAAAATATGTAATTGGTTGTTGTGTGGCTGAGGTTTGAATTTGGTTGTCTTGCATGATGTGAACCAAATGATGTGTATTCTCCCATAATTGTTGCTTTGATAACCAGACTGTTAAGTGCTAAGAAAAAGGAAAGACTAAACACAAAAAATGTATAGGATTTTATATGGTGACATTAAATGACACGTTTCATTTCATTTATTATATGCTAAGCATTATCTGCATAAATGAATCTTGTAGCATAGGTAATCATGAGGATACACGTATAAATGGACTTATTTGATGAACCAGTTGATAATGCATTTAAGCATATAGACACTTGGTTTGTTACTTTGACCACGACTGAGAAACTGTTACGTAATGGTAGTAAGGTGGAAATATGACTGGTAGAATAATGACCTTTTGTAATTGACAATTGAAAATTGGTGTATAGAAATATTTTATATATATATATATAAAACATTTGTGATATGAGCAATAGTCACTGTGTTTATCAAATTACGTTGAATATTTTACTATACCAAGTTTTTAAATGATTACTAAATATTGATGGTTTAATCAGAAAGTCAACCTCTATGTTAATTAAATGAAATATTCTAAAAATAAATAAATAAATTATGAGTATAAAAATTGGGTACAGATAGTTTCTTACTCATTTCTTGTCAAATTAAATCTAAGATTGCAACGAACAGATGAGATCATCAAATTAGAAAAATAAGTCACCTTATTTTTTCTTTTTTTTGAATCCCAATTTCTATTTAAAAGGTATATTTTTATAGGTTTAGATTTATTTCAAATGAAAATTCAATCGAATTTGAACCAAACTTTTGATTAGGGGTGGACAAGAACCGACCAGAACAGAGAACCGAACCGGAACCGACGATCTGTTTTTGTTCGGTTCCGGTTCATGGTTCCCAAAAAGCTATTTGGTTCGGTTTTGGGTATTACTTTAATTTGCGATCCGGGTCGCTGGTCTTGGTGATGAGAACCGACTTAACATCGAGGCGACGAGGGCTTCTGCTTCAAATCATATTAGCTGCGCCTCTCTGTTCTTCTTCTCTCATTTGTGTTTTGTCCTCGCTTGGACACCGATCGCCTTGCCTCACTAGACGCCTCACCTGGCCAGACACCAGTCGCCTTGTGTTCTCGCCTCATCAGATGCTAGTCGCAGGTTATAAATCTTTTAATATCTTTTGCGATTTTTAAAACAGGTAGATTTGCCAACTATCTCAGTCTTATCTAGTAGTGGAGTGCTCATAGTCACACAAGCCAAAGAATTCTCCCCTGTTTTCTTGAATATCTAATTTTTCAGAATGAAGATCCACTTTTAGGATGCCATTTTATTTTTCTTTACTGATGATTTTTTGAGCAATATATCTATGTTTACAATTAGGAATAGTTTTTGCTATTAATAAAAATTCTGTACTTTTATGTTGAGACTTGGGATTTATCTTTTGGGGATGAAGGTATGCAATTTGTACATTTTCTTTGAGTTCCATCTTCTATTCATCCTATATTTATGAGTTGATGATGCAGTGGTCCTGTTTTCTTAGTTTCTAGTGCTCAACATGGTTGAATTGACTGTTTGGCATTGATGGTATGTGTCGAAGTGCAAGCCTTAAACTCATTGAAGAACTCCTTTGCAAAGATGATTGACAATGACATTGTTCAAGAGATAGGTGACTCTTGTTGGTACTACGTAATATGAACATAAATCCTGCATTTATTTTGACTAATCGACAGCTGAAAATTGGCACAGATAGCTCTATTCTTGCTTATGTGATGCATTGTTTTATACATGGGAAGAACGACATTTCTCTTAGCCAAGATGTAAATCGTGGGTTGCAAGGATTAATTTCTCTATCCTTTTGCCTTTGTATGGCAAATGCAATGATTAGTGCGTTCTAGAAAATCTCAGAATCCAGAAAAGGAACATTTGCCCAAAAGAGTATCCTGTATCTCATACATTCTTTTGAGATAATCGATTATCCACTAGGCCATAATAAGGTTTTGTTTCACTTTGGCGGAGATCAGAGTTTCATAGTTATTAAGTGATATTGCCAATGGTTTTTTTCTCATTTGTGGTGCCTAATGTTGCAGGTTATAACACTCTCAGAGCAGATACCGGGCTTTCAATTCTTGGTTCCGGAACCGAACCGAACTGAACCGGAACCGAGGCTCAGTTCCGATACTGGGTCTAGAACCGCACGATTCCTGTTCTGGTTCCTCAGTCTTGGAACCGATAACCGAATGGTCAGTTCCAAAAGGCCCAGAACCGAAACCAAGAACCAATTTGTCCACCCCTACTTTTGATCCTTCGTATGGAAACGTAGGGAAAATTTGACTATTACAAAAAGATGATGGTTGGAACAAAAACTTAATATTATTATTATTCAAATAATTATCTAAAAAAACGTTTGTTTTAATAAAAGGATAACATAATTTAGGGATGGTTTAAATTTAATTCTTGCTATAATTTTTCATAAGGATCTTCATAGTTTTACTTAAAATTTTTTAAATAGTCATTTAATCTATTTCCTTATTAAATTTAATAAAAAAAATTAATTATTTTATTTAAATTAAGTATTTTATCTATATTCGTAAATGATTTGATTAAAAAATTGTATGCAACTTTTTTTATCAAATTTAATGATTAAAATAAATTTAAAGACTATATATAAAAATAAAAATAAAATTAAAATCACATGGCCTTCAATGAAAAAAAAATTAAATTATAGAGAATGAATTAAAAGGGCTTATATATTGTAGTCTTTAAATAAAAGGAAATATTTATTTATAAGGAGTCTTTTTTATTTTTATTTTTTTGATTTGATAAATATTAATTAGTATAATTAATTATTTATAATTTATTATATCAATTATATCAAATAATATTTCACGTATGAGCAAGTAAAAACTAGAAAGTAGAAATACTTCCTTCTCTTATTTATTTATTTTTATTTATTTTTCCTTTTCTTATTTATTTTTATGAGCGAGTAAATAATATCAAATAATATTTATTTATTTATTTATTTTTATTTATAAAAGCACATTAGGGAACTAGGGTTTTCGGCGTGGTATAAATACTTCCTTTTCTTTCTTCCTCTCCCTAAGTAATTCTGTAGCTGCGATTCCTGCTTGAAGAAGAACAGGATCTCACCGAGGTTTTGAAATCATGGGACACTCCAACGTATGGAACTCTCACCCTAAGAGTTATGGTCCTGGCTCTCGGACTTGGTATGTCATAGTGTCCTTTTCAATTCTTTCTTCCAGAGAAAGCGATTTTTATGTTAAAGATACTTTCGGCGTGATCTTTATTTTTCGAACTACAAGGTCGATTATCATGTATAGTTTCTATCTACAAACTGAAATAGACCTGAATGTGGATTGAAGCTTGTGTTGCTCTATTCTTTAATTTCGTACAACGATAAAAAAAAAATTCCGTTAATTTGTTTTTACCTCTGCAGATAGGTGCTGTTGTGAATCAATTGTGTTTTAAAATAAATTCTTCAAAAAAAAAAAGGGCAACATGAAAGCAGTTTAGTTAACTTCTAGTGCATCTACTTGTGAGCTTAATTTGATCTTGTTTTCCTGTACGGCTGTGGCCTAAATTTTGATCGGTTTGTTGATTGATGAAAAATTTCCTATCTCGTTGTTCTTGTTCGCTAGACATCATTAAAATTTTACTAATTTGCTGTTATATTGATTAATTAGTAAGAGAATTTCCATTTTCTCAGGAAATTTCATGATCCTCAGATTTATTGATGGACTCTTTTCGCATTTGTATTAACTGTCCTTGAAAGTTTTCTGGAGTTGAAGTGATTTATGGCAGGGATTAAATTTGTTTTGTTCAATTTTTGTGATGAGGGTAACATGGTTTAGATGATACACTCTGAAGAATTATATTCTGGTCTTGAAGTTGTACTAATTTATTATTTTGTTGCTTCTTCATAGCCGAGTTTGTGGAAATCCTCATGGGTTAATCAGGAAGTATGGACTGATGTGCTGCAGACAGTGCTTCCGCAGCAATGCTAAGGAAATTGGATTCATCAAGGTAAATCTTTGGATGATTTTGTAACCATGGTTTATTATCTTATTGGCAAATACTTGACGATGCTCAATGTTTGCAATTGCAGTATCGTTAAGGGGCAGTTCTTATCTCTGGAGCCAAGGGCTTGATCTGTGTTTGATCGTTGTAACATTTCAATTTCCAAGTTTTATTTAGTTTTTCTAGATAAGGAACTTAAAGAATATGCTACTTATTTGAAAGTTTGCATGTGGATTCTATATTCTTATTGAAATTAACCCTCCTGCCATGCATACATATGCTCTCGAGTCTCATCTTCTTTGTTGAATGAAATGTTAAAGTAATTCTTCGGAAGGAATTAGCGAAGATATCCAAGAATTTATTTATTTATGAATAATGAGAAGCTTTTCTTTTAATTTTACTTCTTAATTTTTATTTTTGACATGGTAAGTATTAATTGGTGTAAGTAGGGATTTATTTTACTTATTTGTTATCTATAAAAATTTTAATTTTCAAAACTTATTCAAAAGCACGGGAAAGGAAAAATCAGACTTAATAAACACAAAATAATGAAATGTAAAAATGCTTATGCTGATTTGATGTACATGTCAAAAGAGAACATATTCTTTTTATTCTTTAATAATGTCTCACTATAATCTAGAAAAATGAAGATTTTTCGTGAAGAAAATATATACATCTTTGGGATTTAACCTGAGCAGTATCGTCGCTCAATCCTTACGTGAGAAAAGATACATCTTCTCCTAGTTCTCTCAAACAGAACCGTTACTAAACTCCCCAATCTCTAACGTTTATTTACATATATTATATTCATTTTAATCTCGTGCAATGCATGAATATGCAACCTTAACTGACATATCTACTCATGATGCATGATATAAATGTATGTCACACAACAGTTCATATAAACAACTTTAAATCAATCCAATACATGTTATCACTAAAATATCAATACGGCAGAAAATCAACATGTTTATCATCACTTTTAACACAAAATCAAGCTCATGTACATATTGAAAGCTAACACTCTAACATGGCATTAATAATGCCTATAGAGTTAAATTTAAACTCAACAAGCCACCGTAACATACTTACAGAGAATCGTGCAACAAAAATATATTCATCATGGTCTTATTCTAGCAATTTAACATTCTTATTTATGCGTTATGTTGTAAGCAATTTAACATTCTTATTTATGCGTTATGTTGTAAGCAGTAGTTTACAGAAAGCTCACAGTAACCCAACAACAGTATAACAACAGATCTCATAATTTTATCTAGCAAAACACAAGGAGCAAAGAAAGAAATCAACAGCTTCTATCAATATGAGAACAAGCAAGGATTATCATCTACCATCATTTTAACTTTGATAGGATATCATCAACAAGTTATCACAATATATTAACATAAAATAACTTCTAGAATAGGGCATCACCTTCAACATTATTTGTAAGAGCAAGCTAACCTATTCTCTTATTTTCTCTTTAGTATTTTGTCAAAACAATATACGACTAAGCAAGGTTAACAAAACATCAAAAGAATATAGAACAAAGAACGATCCTATTCCTCAAGACAATATCCTTTGCAGGTTTTCTACCAAAGCAGTAATAAACAACAAGCAGATTATCAACAACAACACAAGCGATCATACTCTTGTGATATAGGCTTTTTCAAGTAAAATGCATGCAAATCTCTTACCTTTCTCTTTGCTAACATCCTTCCCTTCTTGAACTCTTCACGCTCACCGCACAACAACAACTACTTCTTCAAAGAAACTAGAAAACTCCGATAACGCAGACTGCTTTGAGAGAAAACAAAAGATTTCCTTTTGATTTCTTTTTGACAAATTCTCTCCTCTATATGCTAAATAACCTTAAGAGAAAGTCAATGAGGCACAACTCATTGATTTCCAAATGTCCCCTCAAATTTCCAAATGTCGGTTATGCATTTTCTAGCCGACTGTCCACATTTTAGTCGATCACCTCCTTGTGATCGACCGCGAATTCTTGTAGTCACAACCACAATTGACCACCCTCTTCTTATGATCAGCCATAAATCCGACTTTTTAGAATTACTGGTCGATCACTGTCTTAGTAGACAATCGAGTACTGCCAAATTCGACACAATCTGTAATATTTATCCTTTGGAACTAGTCGATCACACCCCATCAGCTGATCGACCACTTCTAATTCTACAGCTCTCTGTAATATTTCGACCATGAAGGAGATCGACCACACCTTGTATGATCGATCGCCACACACATCAATTCTTTTTATTTTTCAATTTTGGTAATTCCTTCTTCATATAAATAGTTATATTTGTAATACCACGATCCTAATTTTTTCAGGTACGCTATGTATCGAACTTTTGGTAATAATATACATACGTAGTGTACTATTATGTGTTAAATTATGACGTATGTTCATGGGAGAAATATTACGGGATTGGAGTTAAGTGGGGAAAAATTTCAAGGAAGGGCTATCCAGGGACTTTTGGACGCTAGGGGACAGCTTTGCGGACGCTGTATGTCGTCCGCAAGTGTGTGGTGTTGCGTCCCGACATTTGGGATGAGCTAAGGACAAGAAATTTGTCCTAAAGGGTCTAACCTGGACCATCGGACGCATGCAGACGACATGTCAGATGTAATGTGTCGTCCGCAACACACATGAACGCCGAGAAGACTCAGGGGATGAGATGGGGCATCCTAACTTCTGCACGACGTGGACTTTCGGATGTGGTTGCAGACAATGCAGACAAGAATGACGACATCCGCATTGAATCTGTCCAAGTCTGGGGACCTTCAGACGAGTCCGGACACGGGCGGATGTGAGGGGAATTCCTCCAATTTTACTCTGTCCAAATTCATGACACTTTTGGATGACTATGCAGACGAGGCAGACGCAGGAAACGTTGTTCGATTTAAATCTGTCCAATTTATGGACAGATTCGGAAAACACATGCAAACGCCAAATGGAGTCTGAACCTCAATTTTGGACGGTACAGACCAGCTAGGGATGACATTTCTCATCCGAAGCCAGAACCTGGCCTGTGGGATTTAACCTTGCGGACGAGACCATACGTCTGCACTCATCCGAAAGATCACAGGACAATGAAAATTTAGGGATTTAAAATCGGATGTTTCGTCGTGTAGTCAATAACTACACAAGATTTCGACGAAGAAATTCTCTCAAGACAAAGAAATCGCCTCTTCCAGCTACGGGTAGTCCAGCCATCATCCTTCCCCTCTCCTACGTAATGATCACTCCTACTCCTGTTGAGCTTCTCCTTCTTTTTAATGCTCAGCTACCCTCCAGCCATTCCACTTTCCTCCCTCTACATTCTTCCTCTTCGCCAGTTTCTTCCTCTAGAGGGGAGACCTTGCAGTTGTCCCTGCTAGTTATTTCTCAACTAAAGTAACGAAATGGGTAGTCTTGGCTAGAGGAGGCCCTACCCACAAGTATAATTTGTGTTGACTGTGTTGGTTTCATTTTGTCCTGCTATATTCTTTGCTCTACCGTGTGTTTGTGCTGTAGTTTTTGTTATTCTTCTCAGATTAGTGACAAGTTTTAGTTCCCTATAGTTACCTTATCATATTTGTTTATTGATGGAACTAGATTGTGATATCTAGGGAAATTATGAGAATGAATACTAAGCATAAACTGAACGAAAAGTAGTGTAATTTTTTTGTGTTGTGAATTCTCTTGGGCTGCTCTATCTTATGTGTCTCTGTTTTATTTTCTTGTGAGGATCTTACTTGTGCCGTTGTTACATTCTCTTGATGTTTTCCATTATTACTTGCTGTAGTTGAGTCTCGCTAGTATAAAGTATGCTGTTGTTGTTGTTGTAGATTCCTTAGATGTTCAACTTAAAAATGCATATCTCTGGGTGACGTGTTGTATAGTAAAAGATGAGTTAAAAGTCATGGGGAATGTTAAAATGAAATAGAATAGACTAAATGTTTAGATTCTGCATAAGTTTAAATTCTGCTTTTCTTTTACATACTTCCTGTAAAGCTTGTTGTGTTACTTAAACTTGATAGCATGCATTAGTTAACCTAGTTAAATTTGATAGCATGCACTAGTTAACTTAACTCAACCTGATGGCGTATTTAATTAACTTACTTAAACTTGATAGCATGCAAGTCCTTCACTTTAATTTACTGCTATCGGATATGTCCTTAACGCATGATAAACCGCTGTTGATATTAGGACTGCTGTAAACCAACAAATGATAAATCATAATAGTAATATGGTTGCTGTAGATTGGGGCTGCTACCGTCGTATTATTGCCGTCGTTATCGTTAGCTTGTACACATTATTAGGTTGCTTTTATGGTTCTCTTACAAAGCATGCTGTAAATTAATGAACGATAAAGCGAAAAATGAATATCTTTGCTGTTAATTACTATTTGTTCTAGTATGTAAAATTTTAAGCATGTTATTAAACCTGTTGACGTTCTGTTTATATATCCTTAAACATGTTAGATATCCTTAAACATGTTCTTTGTTTTAGTTGTTACATTGTCAAGCACGTTAATTGTATCAATCTTATCAAGCATGCTAGTTGTTGATTCAAATTCCCTTTCGAGCATGAATTAAAGTTGTGTGAAATCTGCTATTTACTTATTATGTGGATATTCTCTTTAAACTTTCATTGTTTACTTTCCATAAGTGTTTTATTTAAGTGTCTTCATGCATCATGCTAATAGAAACAAATAGGGAGAAATCTAATTTGAGATTAAGAAATCCATTTTGAGAGCAAAATTTGTGTCTTCCGTGTTGGCTTTAGAAAAGTGTTTTCTAAATCCAAATAGATGGTCTCATGTGTTGAGAATATGATCTATCATAAATTGAGTGTGATCTTGTTTCGTTCATCATGCCCACACGTGCTTATTCGAGGTGAGGAGGATTGGCGGAAAAGATCGAAGGTTGGTTTTGTACCTGTGTGAAGTAAGCTACAAAGGTAACATTCTTTATCTTTTAAATTAGATGTAAATAGAGTTTTTAAATACATATTATTATTAATATATTATGACAACGATCTATTTTATGTTCATGTTAAAATTGTTTTTCATGATACATAGGTTACGCATGTTGCCGTTGTTATGAACATCGGTAATTCCGCCGTGCGAGGGAACCTAAAAACCAACAATTGGTATCAGTGCTTCGTTGTAGTTGTGATATATTTAATAATGTGATTTTATGAAAATCATGATATGTGATGATAAGTAGGCTTATGCTTTTTTAATTTATATATATTTTGGAATGTTGAATGTATGGATATATGCATGATTGAAATAATGATCGTAATTTCATGTGGCCGATTTGGGTTAGGAATTTTTTTTGAAATTTTGATGTAAACCCAATTTGTCTTGGGTAAATACTCTTTATGTAATATTGATGGTGATCAAAGAAAGAAGGAGGAAAAGACAAATTTTGAAGTGGGACTATGGTGTGCAATTGTTTTCACCGTGACATATGACCAAAACAAATCTGGAGGCTACCAGGACCTTAGATAATTTTTTTTATGGGTTTATATGAAATTTTAGAAATACCCAAATCGACTCGGTCATTATTTCATTTACTTTTATGCTTGATATAAGTTGTTTTATCATAGTCATGCATTTACATGTCATATAGTACTTGCATATAGAGCCTACTTATCATTTAATTTTCTCACATTGACATGCATTCAAAGCATATATTTTATTTATTTAATTTTAATAAATTAGTTTGTTAAAAATTAAATAGTTTTAATTAGATTAAAACTATTAATTCATATTTATGAATTATGTGAGAAAATAAAATAATGCAAAATTTTAATTGTTAAAATTTTTACATTATTTTGTGAGTGCTAAATAAATTGTTTATTTAGTATCATTAATTTTATAATTTGATTATAAAATTAATAATCTATAAAATAAATTTATTTTGATTAAATAATTTTTTTTTATAGATTTAATAGAATATGTGATATTCTATAAAATCACTATAATTCAAAATAATGAGTGGGAGTGGAGAGTTAGGCGTAACTTTCCATGGTCTCCATCGTTGATACAACAACGTGAGATTTAAGCGGGTCTCCGAGACGACTTAGTTATCGTCCTCCCTAAGGAGAGTGTTCACTTAGATCAATATTATGGTTGATCTCCTAGAGATAGGTTCTATGAAATGTATTTTATAATTGACCGTCCTTAAGGCGGCAATTATAAGTTAAGTTTTATAAAATCGAAACGATGGTATACACTCATAAAAATCTGATATAATGTGTTAATCACATTTTCACCGAAACTAATCGATAGTTAAGAAATTTTGAAAATATGAGATATTTTGAATAAATTTATTAATAGATATATTTTTACCCTAAGGAAAAATATTATGTACCGAGGCAATAATAGCATTTGCATTTTATTTAGTGATTTAGCATGCTCATGCATCATTTTACTTGCCATATTTCTTATGAATTTTATGCATAATATTAATCTTTATTTATTTATTCATTATAGCATAATATCTTCTTTTATGATTAATTTACTCGTAACTGAAAAATTGACTGGCGATAATTTCGTCAACTGGAAAAGGAACATGAATATGATTCTTGTGCACGACAACTTGAAGTTTGTCTTAACTGAGGAATGTCCTCCAATCCTTGTTGAAAATGCAACAAAAGAGAAGAGAAACTGTAAAAAGTATCTCGATGAACTAAAACAAAAGAAGACAAGTAAATTTGATTTACTTGTTATTGAATCTTGTTTAGTTGAGAATGATTTATCACCCTGGATAGTTGATTCATGTGCGATTAATCATGTTTGTTGTTCTTTACAAATGCTTAGTTCCTATCAGAATCTAGCAGATGGGGAGTTCACTATGAGAGTGGGTAATAGAGTACTAGTTTCAGCTTCAGCAGTGGAAGAAATAAAATTATATTTTCAAAATAAATTTTTATTATTGAATAATATTTATTTTGTACTGGGGTTTACTAGAAATCTCATTTCTGTTTCTCAATTATTTGAACAATGTTATTCAATTTCTTTAATAATAATATTGTTATTATTTCTAGAAATTAATTAGATATTTGTTCTGGTTTTATGAAAAGTGGACTTTATGTGATAAGGCTCACCAATAAATTATTGTTGAATACTGAAATTTTTAAAGTAAAATTGCCGAAGTCCAAGAAACTTAAAATTTCTCATGATGATAACACATATCTTTGGCATCTTTGTCTAGGTCATATTAATCTAGATAGAATTGATAGACTTGTGAAAGATGGTCCTTTAAAAAATTTAAATGTTGGATCTTTACCAGTCTGTGAATCTTGTCTAGAGGAAAAAATGACCAAGAAACATTTTTCTACAAAGGGTCGAAGGGCTCAAGAGCCACTTGAACTCATATATTCAGATGTATATGGCCCTATGACTACTCGGGCTAGAGGTGGTTATGAGTACTTCATCACTTTTGTTGATGATTACTCAAGATATGGTTATACTTATCTGATTCAATTTAAATCAGAAACTTTTAGAAAATTTCAAGAGTTTAAAGCTGAAGCTGAAAAGCAATTGGATAAGTCAATCAAGTGCCTTCGATCAGATCGAGGAGGTGAATACCTTGATAATGAATTCAAGGATTACTTGTTAGAACATGAGATTATATCTCAACTAACAACACCTGGCACTCCTCAGCAAAATGGTGTTGCTGAGAGGAGAAATAAGACTTTACTTAACATGGTTCGATCCATGATGAGTTACTCTGCACTTCCAAAAATCATTTTGAGGATACGCCATACAGACAGTGACTTACATTTTGAATGTGGTTTCATCTAAGTCTATTCCTAAGACACCTTTAGAGTTGTGGAGTGGTCACAAGCCTAGTTTGAGACACTTTTGCATATGGGGGTGTCCCGCACATGTGCTAATAGGAAAGACTGGAAAATTAGAACCTCGATATGAGATTTGCATGTTTGTTGGTTATGCAAAAGGCACAAGAGGAGGTTTGTTCTATAGTCCTCAAGATAACAAGGTATTTGTATGGACATATGCCACATTTCTTGAATATGACTATATGGAAAACTTCAAACCTCAAAGCAAGATTGTCTTGGAGGAAATTCATGCTGATGAGATCAGATTGGAAACAACAAAAGTTGTTGTTCTGCATGGTACTCAGAAGACGACTACTTCTAGTTAGACCATTACGCCACCTAGACGTAGCGAGAGGGTAGTACAACGACCAGCTTGATATGGACAGGTAGGTGAGACATAAGTTATTGTCACTGATGATGGAAAAGATGATCCATTGGCATTTAGATGTGCAATGGAAGATGCTGACAAAGAAGCATGACTTGAAGCTATGAAACTTGAGATGGAATTAATGTATTCCAACTCCGTCTGGGATCTTGTAGATCTACCTGAAGGGGTGAAACCTATAGGGTGTAAATGGATCTATAAGAGAAAAAGAGGAATGGACGGGAATGTAGAGACATTCAAAGCTAGACTTGTAGCTAAGGGTTATACCCAAAGGGAAGGAGTTGATTATGAAAAGACTTTCTCTCCTGTAGCTATGCTTAAATCCATTTGTATATTGCTCTCTATTGCCGCTCATTATGATTATGAGATTTCGCAAATGGATATCAAGACGACTTTTCTAAATGGTCATCTTAAATAAACCATTTATATGGAGCAACCAGAGGGTTTCATAGATAAAGATGCACAAAAAAAGGTTTGTAAGTTAAATAGGTCTATTTATAGACTTAAGCAAGCATCTAGGTCATGGTATATGAGATTTGATGAAGCAATCAAATCTTATGGGTTCACACAGTGCCTTGATGAGTCTTGTGTATACAAGCTTATCAATGACATGCGTGTGGTCTTCTTAGTTCTGTATGATGATGATATTCTACTTATTGGGAATAATGTAGAATTATTATCAGATATAAAAGCATGGCTATCTAAGCAATTCCAAATGAAAGATTTAGGAAATGCTAGCTACATTCTTGGGATTCGTCTAATAAGAGATCGTAAAAATAGAATGTTAGCTTTGTCTCAAGCATTGTATATTGACAAGATGGTTGTCAAATATTCGATGCAAAACTCCAAGAAATGTTATTTACCTTCTAGACATGAAGTTATTCTTTCTAAAAAGCAGTGTCCTGACACACCTCAAAAGGAAGAAGATATGAGACGTTACCCCTATGCATCAGCTGTTGGGAGCTTGATGTATGCTATGTTGTGCATGAGGCTCGACATATGTTATGCAGTAGGGATAGTTAGCTAGTTCCAGTCAAATCAAGGATTAGATCATTGGATAGCAGTCAAACATATTCTCAAGTATCTAAAGAGAACGAGAAACTATATGCTAGTATATTCTGGTAGGGATTTGATTCCAATTGGATACACAAATTCTGATTTTCAAACTGATACAAATGATTGAAAGTCGATATCTGGATCAGTTTTCACCCTTGGAGGTGGAGCCATAGTTTGGAGAAGTGTAAAACAAGGTGGTGTTTCAGACTCAACTATGGAAGCAGAATATATTGCTGTTGTGAAGCAGCAAAAGAAGCCGTGTGGCTTAGAAAATTCTTTAGTGATTTGAAAGTAATTCCAAATATGGATAAGCCATTGTCTTTGTACTGTGACAATAGTGGTGCAGTGGCAAATGCTAAAGAACCTAGAAGTCACAAATGAACAAAGCATATAGAGAGAAAATATCATGTGATAAGAGATATAGTGCAGCGAGGAGACGTAATTGTTCTGAAAATTCCATCAGTTGAGAATGTTGCTGATCCCTTCACCAAAACGTTTCTTGCAAAATGTTTTGAGAAACATTTAGAGGGCTTAGGGATTAGAGACATACATGTCTCATTTGCTTTAGGGCAAGTGAGAGATTGTTGGGAGTAATGTGCCCAACAAGCAAATGTGATAGAACAATTTTATAATATATGAATAAATTATATTGATTGATATTATGTTAATATTTTAGATTATGTTTTATAAAATTCATAAAAAATTCCTTGGTTATTTATGCTAACTTTATATTAACATATATATTGTATATATGTGGGATAAAATATGAAGAGTAATTACCAGAATATGTACATGAGTTACATTATGAAATCTTCAAATAGTTCATAGTCATAAACATAGTTTATCTCATTAAGAATGTATAGTCATATCCCGACTAAATATGTAGTGACATAAGATACATATGTTTTATATAATATGATTATATAGGACTGGACCAGATAAAATTATATTGTTCTGACAATTTTCGTTAAGTATAGAACAATTAATTTTATCATAATGATGGTAATATATGTATGATCTTAATTCGTTGTATTTAATAAACTCCTATTTTATTTTAATTTATTCTTTGATTTACTCGGTAAAGTTTTGTACAAGTTATGATTCGTATACCTTGTATATTGGGAGTAAATTAAAATAAATAGCTGAGAATGTTAATATCGATAAATGAAATTCATTTCTATAGATTTCCTTGTTTGTTAGTTCAAGGATCGAATAATTAGCGCGCAATTCATAATCGTTATGAATTAATTCTTCAATTAAGAACCAATGGTAGTCGAGGATAAAGAAGCAATATGAAAGGTTAACGGATTATAAACCTAGCTCTATTGCGAATCTAAATGGAGGGTTAATACATATGTAATGACTATATCAATGGACATTACTTTAAGTACATATACTCTATAGTTTTGAGAGTGCAACTCTAAGTATTTAGTGGAATTACTTTAGAGTTAATAATTATGTTAATTAATATAAAGAGTTTATATTAATTAACAAAATATTATTGGAGCTTAAAACTATAGGTCCATCGGTCCTAGCCTCTTTAGTCGAATGATTATGCCATAACACTTGAACCCAAGATTTGTACTGGTTTTTCTTCGTAGCTTAAATTGGATTGAACTCCCACATCCTCTTGAGGTATTATTTGAACTGAATTTCTGAGATATTTCTTCAACATGGACACATGAAACACATTGTGAACTCCTTCCATAGAGGCAGACAATAGCAATTGAAACACAATTTTTCTTATTCTCTTCATGATTGAAAACATACTGTACCTCAGACATACTATTTCTTTCTTACTGAACCGCATAACTCCTTTAAATGGAGATATTTTAAGAAACACTAAGTCCCCTACGTTAAACTCTAATTTTCTTCTCCGACGATCCACATAGCTTTTATGGCGACTTTGAGCTACCAACATCCTTTGATGAATAATTGTCATCGATTCAATGGTCTGTTGCGCCACTTGACAACAAATTTATTAATGGAGTTTATGAGGATATGTCAGACAGTGATTGTATCAGAGTACATTTGGAGGTTCGAGTTGTTGTTAAGATTTGCTCCACATTTAGTAGCGGAAAATGGGCATAAGCTCCAACATTTTGTCTAATGACTTAAGGTGGAAATTCTGAAGGGAGTTAGATTAACAGGTATTCATGACGTTCCTTATGCACAAATTGTTGCTGGAGCGCTTGATGCTGAGGATGTGGAGATCATTGCAACTAGACAAAGGGAAATTAGTTAGCGAGTTGGATGATACAATTCAAGTTTTCAACAACGTGGTGCTCCACTAACGAACCGTGGAGTAAAGAGGCCACTAGGAAATGAAATATAGCCAGGATGTGGCAAGCGTCCCACGATTGAAGCCACTACTGCTCCACTCAAACTATGCCCGATATGTCAAAAGCCTCATCAAGGACAATGCAGAGTTATGACAGAAGGATGCTTCAAGTGCGGAAAAATTGGACATGTGGCACGATTTTGCCCATCCATAGCAGGTGGATCTGGCGATGCAACTCCAAGTGTATTTTCGCTTTACGAAAACGAGGAAGAAGAAGAGTAACCAGCAATCATATCAGGTACTACGTATATGAAAATTTAGTTTTATTATACTTTTATATGAAATTAAAATGATCCCTATAACCTTAGAAATTACACTTAAATAAATAAATAATTCTTCCTGGTCGTCTAGGTACTACGTATGTTAATAATGTAGCCGCATACACTTTATTTGATACGGGGGCTACCCATTCACTCATATCAACTGAATTCTGCGCAAAGGCAAATTGTTCCCCTAGTATTTCGAAAAATGGATATAGGGTACTTGTACCTTCGAGAGATTATATGGCTGCTAGCAGTATTTTGGAAGCATATGCAGTTCAAATAAACGGTTAGAAATTTCATGCTAATCTAATAATTATGGATATAAAAGGATTTGATATTATTCTTAGCATGGATTGGTTAATTCAGAACCAGGCAATCGTTAACTGTGCAAGACGTGAGGTCCGTTTTCATCCTCTTGAAGGCGAACATCACATCTTCCGTGGAATTAAAGAAAAAGGTAAGTTAGCGGTTATTTCTGCACTCAAGGCAGATCAACTAATGAAACAGAGGTGTGAAGGATTTCTTGTGAACCTTATAAATACTGGAGTCAAATCAGAGACAAAGGTCGAAGATGTTATGGTAGTACGAGATTTTCTGAGAGTTTTCCTAGATGATCTTCCTGGACTTCCACCTAATAGAGAGATCGAATTTGTAATAGACTTGTATCTTGGCACGGAGCCAATTTCAAAGAATCCATACCAAATGGGGCCCACTGAGTTAATGGAATTAAAGACCCAACTTAAGGAATTGATCAATAAAGGATTCATTTGTCCGAGTTTCTAACCTTGGGGAGCTCCAGTGTTATTTGTGAAAAAGAAAGATAGATCATTACAGATGTGCATAGACTATCGTTAATTAAATAAGGTAACGATTAAAAATAAATATTATTTACCACAAATTGATGATCTATTCGATCAGCTTCAGTGAGCATGCATATTTTCAAATATTGATCTCCGCTCGGAATATTATCAGTTGAGGGTTAAACTCGAAGATATACCCAAAACAACATTTCGAACCAGATATGGATAATATGAATTTTTGGTTATGTCTTTTCGGCTGACCAACATCCCTGTTGCTTACATGGACTTAATGAATTGTATATTCAAGGATCATCTTGACAAATTCATTTTCGTTTCATCGACGATATTCTTGTATATTCCAAGTCGGAGGTAGAACATTGTGAACATTTAAAAATCGCCTTATCTATTATGGAGCAGAATCAGCTGTATGCAAAATTCTCAAAGTGCAAATTTTGGCTTAAGGAAGTTACTTTTCTTGGTCACATTATCTCTAAAGATGGTATCGCTGTGGACCAAGCAAAGATTCAAGCCATTGTGGAATGAGTACAGCCGAAAAGTGTCAGTGATGTTAGAAGTTTCCTTGGTTTGGCTGGATATTATAGACGTTTTATTAGCATATTCTCAAAGATTGATCTGCCTCTCACTAGTTTAACTAAGAAGAATGTAAGATTTTGGTGGTCTACCGAATGTGAGGAAAGCTTTCAAGAATTAAAGCGTCAACTGACGTCAGCACTAGTATTGACCTTACCGGTTGAAGAAGGTAATTTCTGTATTTACTACGATGCATCCAAAAAGGGACTCGGTGGGGTTCTAATGCAAAATGGAAAGGTGATAGCTTATGCCTCGAGACAACTTAAACCACATGAGATTAATTATCCCACTCATAATCTCGAGCTTGCTGTTGTGGTCTTCGCACTAAAAATCTAGAGACACTATCTTTATTGACAACGGTGTGAAATCTTTACGGACCATAAAAGCTTGAAATATATATTCCCACAGAAGGAATTAAATATGAGATTACGGCGATGGCTAGAATTTGTTAAAGACTATGACTGCGAAATCAAATACCATCCTGATAAAGCAAATGTTGTGGCTAAGCAGAAAGGTTACTTTGATGAGTGTAACATGCAAAGAAATGCCTGTTGGATTACAGAAAGACATGCAAGAGTTAGATGCATAGTTAGCTCCTGCTCAACTGGCAAATGTTTTGGCGGCCCTGACGCTAAAACCATCCATACTTGAAAGAATTAAGGAAGCACAACAAGGGGACACTCATTGTGAGGATTTCAAATTAAATCCGAGTCTACCTGAATTTCAAGATTTTTCCTTATCTGCCGATAGTATTGTGAAATATAAGTACAGATGGTACGTACCCGAATTACTTATGTGAATAACGATTATGAAAGAAGCTCATTTTTCCAATTTTTTAATTCACCCCTGGTGTAATAAGATGTACAAAGATCTTAAAGTGCATTACTATTGGCCAAGAATGAAGTTATACACTGCCTTTTATGTTGCCCATTGCCAAGTATGTCAACAAGTGAAGGCTGAACATCAACAACCTGGTGGAATGCTTCAACCATTACCTAGACCCGAATGAAAATGGGAGCATATCACGATGGATTTTATCACTGGGTTACCAAAAACTATAAAAGGGCATGATGCGATATGAGTGATTATCAACAGTTTGACAAATGTTGCTCACTTTCTACTAATACAAATGACCTACAAAATGATTCAGTTTGCAGATCTATATGTTAAAGAGATTATGCGACTACATGGTGTTCCAGTCTCTATCCTTTCTGATCGAGATCCGAGATTTACATCGATGGTTTAGAAGAGCTTGAATAAAGCCATGGGTACAGAATTGATGTTTAGTACTGCCTTTCATCCACAAACTAATGGACAAAGTGAAAGAATGATCTAGATATTAGAAGATATGTTACATGCTTGTGTCCTTGAATTCCAAATCAGTTGGGGAAAGAAACTAACATTGATTGAATTTGCTTACAACAACAGCTCCAAGCAACCATTGGTATGACACCCTATGAAGCATTGTACGATAGAAAGTGCAGATCCCCTCTTTCCTGGAGTGAAGTCGGTGATGTTGAGTACTATGGGCCCGATCTAATTCAACAGACATCCGAATCCGTGGCCATTATCCGACAAAGAATGCTGGCTGCTTTAAGTTGCCAGAAAAGCTACGCTGACAATCGTCATCGAGACTTGGAATTCAATGTTAGAGACCGAGTTTTTCTAAAATTATCACCATTTAAGGGTGTTATGCATTTTGGGCGAAAAGGAAAACTAAATCTGAGGTATATTGGTCCCTTTGAGATTATAGAAAGAATTGGTAGAGTGGCATATAGATCATAACTACCGGATGCCATGGCAGGGGTGCATAATGTATTTCACGTCTCAATGTTAAAGGAATGTCTTAGAGATACCCCTCAAATGAGACCTCAGGAGCAAATTAAAGTCTAAGCTAACCTGAGTTACGAGGAGAAACTAGTTAGGATTTTGGATTCTAGAATAAAGAAACTGAGAAATAAAGAGATTCCACTCATCAAAGTATTATGGCAAAACCAAGCTGATGAAGAATAAGCTATATAGGAAAGAAAAGACAATATGATAGCTAAATATCTTGAACTGTTTAATTAAATTTTGAGGACAAAATTTTTTATAAGGAGGTAGGAATGTAATATTCTAAATTTTATTGGACTCAAAATATATGATAAATAAAATTTTGAAAATTTGGAATAAGTTTCTATAGTTGTATTATCTAAATTTTCCAGTAGCGGAATTTAAGTAAAACTAATCGGGAATTATTTGGATATTATTCGGATATTGTAATATCTCGACCTTTCATAATAGAAGTTTATTAAGGATAAGAGAAATTAATTGTATGAAATTCTAGATATTAGGCTATCTAGATAAGTTTGATTATTGATAATAATAAAAAATTAAAATAGAACTGAATAAATTAAATTAAAAGTGGAATGGTGGTATGATGCAAAATGTTAGTAAATGGTTGATTGTATTATAATATACATAATAAAATATTAGAATTTATTATAAACAAATGAGTGGGTCCTTCTTGTCTTTCAAATGGCTTCCACTTGAGTTATTATTTATTATTGGGAATGGATAAAGATGTTCAGCACAGGTTGCACATTTCCCTTGCTAGTCCAGTATGATACCCAATTTCGGTCGCGTGTTTTTCGAAAATCCATCAAAAATCACTATTCTGCCTACCTTCCGTAACAAATACTTGAATTCCATTTCTTTTGGCCTAAATTCAGCAACGTGGCTGAATTTCTTGCTGCAACCATCCCTTTCTTCCGCCTATAAATAGGTTGTTTTGCAAAGAGAGAAATCACACCTATTTGTGAAGGAGAAAATGAGTGAGAGGGAGTTTGGAGATTTTGGAATGTGAGGAATTTTGTGAGCTGAAGAGAAGAGAAGAGTTTTGAGGGTGAGAAAGAGAGAGTGGTGAGTCGAATTGTGAGGTTCTGGACTTTATAGTTTGGTGTCAAATTTGTCAATCTAGTTTTTGGGGGAGTTTCCGACGAAGGAAAATTACGCAGTCAATCTAGAAACTTTGGCAACAATGCCCTACCCTTCTAAAGTTATTTAGTTAATAATTTTAGTTAATATTATTGTTATTATCGTTATATTATTTTAGAAATATTAAATTCAATATATTACCATTATTATCATCAAAATTATATTAAAATGTTAAATTCAATATATTATCCTTATTACCGCAAAAATTATATTGAAATGTTAAATTCAATATATTACCGTTATTATCGCCAAAATTATATAGATGATTTAATCTAATATACTATCATTATTATCACCAAAGTAAATTAATAATGGTAAATTAAAATATAATAGCGTTATTATCGCCATGTTACTTAGAAATAAAAATATACTAATATTATTATCACAATTAATTGTAGTGGTATAATTGTACTGTGCAAATAAGTTCTGTCTAAGGAGACTAGTATTTAAGTGGATTCGTTGTGACCGACCAGCCTGTCCTGAGAACTTATTTGGAAATGATATTCTGTCCAGAAGATTGGTATTAAGTGACCTGTCAGGAACTACTAGCCTTTATTGGGAATATTCTGATCGGTACTATCTACGAGGAGATAAAACAATTAATGAAAAAATAATAATAAAAGGTAGAACACTTAAAAGGTAATTTCTAAAATGGTATCAAAGTTAGGGGTTATAATAGATAAATATATTGATAAAATAAAGGATATTTATTTTGAAGGGATTAATGAGGAAAAGAATAAGGAACGAAACCCGCTAAGAAATCCAGGTAAGTTGATACTTACTGTGCTTTGGTCTTCGGATCCTACATCACAAGAATTAAGGGTTGTATCTTGTGTGTGAACTGCTTTCATAGAATATTTAGGCTATTTACTGCTTTACCACAAATTCATCATATTCTGTATATTGTGTCATTGATTGTTGTATTTTTATTAGTATTAGGTTCTTTTAATAATATGTTTCATAGATGAGCATGTTAGAGATTATTGGAATAATAGAACTGTATGAGCATCAAACATCATGTTTTTAAATGATACGAAAATAGCTTTTCATGCATGATTTTGAAAAGAGAAAAGAAATGAATAAAAAAACGATAAAGTTAGAATAAAGAAAGGATATAGGATATGGTACAGAGTATGCCCAAGATTCTTTCCAGGGCATTTTATGAGGTAAAGGATGAGGCCGAGGTTCTTTCCGGGGCATTCTGGTATTAAAGTACAGAGTGAGCCTGAGGTTCTTTCCTAGACATTCTGAGACTAAGGTCCAGGGTAAGCCCGAGATTCTTTCTGGGGTATTTTGGGACCAAGGGTATAAAGTCTAAGGTAAGCCCGAGGTTCTTTCTGGGGAATTCTGGATCATAAACATAAAAGAAATGGGAAAGGAAAATGGAAAAAAAAGAAAAGAAAAAGAAATGAAAATGGAATACGAAAAAGGATTTTTAAGTGCATAGCATGTTTATTTTATATCACTTACTGAGCATTAAGCTCATTAGTTAAGTCTTGTTGATGTAGGTGATGATAATATTGATGTACCAGCAGAGGAGGAGATATTCTCGGATGATCCCTTGGGTTATCAGCCGAATTCGACCTGATTGGTTATGGTTCAAAGCATGATGGGTGTGGTGAATTAAAATAAATGTTTTGTAATCATAAACTTTTATTTTAAGACATAAATTATGTTTTAATATCTACTTCCACTTGAATGACTCTGATACAATTTCAAAGGAAATGAATTTACACGTTTGAATAAATTAAGCAAAAAAATTTTATACCACAATTTTTAAAATTGAAAAATAGTTGTAAATAAAACGGGGCATTACATAAATGGTGTTTGATCAAAGACTCAGAAGGCAAAGATGTCTTCAAAGTAAAAAGGAGAGAAAAAAGTTTTGCTCTAAATCTCATGGAAGAGGAGCAAATGACTTTTTCAACAACTGTGAATAATGCATAATTATGGCATAAAAGACTTTGGCATTTCCATCACGTTGGGCTGCTATATATGAAAAAGTATGATTTTGTAAAAGGTGTACCATCATTGGAAGAGAAACTAGCTGATTGTACAACTTGCCAATATGGCAAGCAAGTTGGAAGACCATTTTCTCAAACCACATAGAGAGCATCATACAAGCTGCAACTAGTATATAAAGATGTTGGAGGACCTTTAAGAATATCATCCTTGAATGGTAGTAGGTACTACATTATATTTATTGATGATCATACCAAATTTTGTTAGATTTATTTTCTTAAATTCAAATATGCCGTTGCTAATGTATTTTGGAAATTTAAAGCATTGGTAGAGAATCAAAGTTGTTGTAGGATGCCGAAAATAAGGTCGGATAACGATGGAGAATATACAAACGAACTTTTTTATAAGTTTTGTGAAGAAGCTGAAATAGAATACCAACTCACAGTACCTTATACTCCACAGCAGAATGGTGTAAGTGAGAGGAAAAATCATAGTATTGTGGAAATGACAACATGTATGCTGCATGAGAAGGAATTACCAAATAAATTGTGGGTCGAGGCTGCAAACACTTCAGTTTTCTTGCTAAATAGGCTGCCAACAAGAATTTTGTAGGAAAAAACTCCATTTGAAGCTTGGTTCGACTATAAAATAGATTCGTAAAATTTGAAAACATTTGGTTGTCTTTTTTTTACTTACGTGCCACAAGTAAAAAGAGACAAATTTGATAAAAAGGATGAGCCTAGGTTTTTCATTGGGTATAGCAACAGCCTCAAAATGGAAAAATTCTAGTAAGTAGAGATGTTAAATTCATAGAGGATAAACAATGGAACTGGGAGGAGTCAGTAAAAGAGCAGCCAGAAATTTCACAACATTTTGATGAGGATGTAGATGATGTCTCATTTAGAGGTACAATACTTTTGTCTGACATTTATAAAATAAGTAATGTTGCTATTATGGAGCCTACAGAATTTTAAGATGCAAAGAAAGATGACAAGTGGATGGAAGCAATGAAAGAGGAGTTTAGAGTGATTGAAAAAAATGACACGTGGGAGTTGATGAACAAGCCTCAACACAAGAAAGTCATTGGAGTCAAATGGGTTTATAGAACCAAACTTAATGCAGATGGTTCTATAAATAAATGCAAAGCTCGATTAGTTATGAAAGGGTATAGTCAAGTGTTTGGAGTGGATTTTTTAGAAACTTTTGCTCCAGTAGCACATTTGGACAAAATCCGAATTATACTTTCTTTGGCAGCACAAAAAGGTTGGAAGATATATTAGTTGGATGTAAAATCGGCACTTTTAAATGGCTATCTTCACTAAAAGATTTATGTAGAGCAGCCCGAAGGATTCAAAGTCGAGGAACAGAAGGAGAAAGTCTACTTTTTGAAAAAGGCCTTTTATGGTCTCAAACAGGCTCTGAGGGCTTGGTATAGTAGAATCGATGAATATCTTCAAAATCTTGGGTTTGTTAAAAGCCTAAGTGAAGCCACTTTATATGTAAAAGAAGCATATGCTAATTTAACTATAGTTTATGTTTATGTTAATGACATTCTTGTAACAGGATGCAGTGAGAAGTTGGTAAGAGAGTTCAAAGTTGAAATGTTTTAAGCTTTTGAAATGACAGATCTTGGTTTGATGACTTATTTTCTGGGCATAGAAGTGAAGCAAGATGATGATGGAGTCTTCATAAGCCAGCAAAAATATGCTAAGGAAATACTAAAGAAATTTCACATGACAAATTATAAAAGCACTAACACACCAATGGATCAAAAGGAGAAGTTTTGCGAAGAAGATGGAGCAGAAAAAGTGGATGAACGTCAATATAGGAGAATGATTGGTTGCTTGATGTATCTCACATCCACAAGACCAGATATAATGTTTGCAGTAAGCTTACTCTCAAGATTTTTGCATTGTGCTAGTGAAGTGCATTTCCAAGCTGCTAAACGAATTGTAAGATATATCAATGGAACAAAAGATTATGGCATCAAATACTCTCATTGTTCTAATTTTAAACTTCAAGGTTATTCTGATAATGATTGGGCAGGTTTCGTTGATGATATGAGAAGCACAACTAGATTTTGTTTTAATTTTGGGTCAGGTATATTTTCATGGTGTTTAAAGAAACAAGATTTGATAGCTCAAAGCACAACAGAAGTAGAATATGTGGCAGCAAATGCATCAGTAAATCAAGCAGTCTGGACCAGAAAAATACTTGCAGATTTACACATTGAGTAAATTGAGCCAACACAGATTCATATGGATAACCAAGCTATAATTGCAATATGAAATGATCCTGTTTTTCATGGGAAGACAAAGCGCTTCAAGATCAAGTTGTATCACTTGAGAGAAGAACAAAAGGTTGGAGAAATCAAGTTGTTATACTGCAAGATAGAAGATCACATAGCAAATGCATTCACCAAGGCTCTTCCAAAAGTGAGATTTGAAGTCTTAAGAAACAAATTAGGTCTTTGCAATTACTAAGGCAAGGAGGAGTGTTGAACAAGTGCCTTAGAATATTTTCAAATAAATTGGTCAATTGACTAAATCTTTAGAAGTTGTTTTCTGTTATATTTTACTTTCAAATATAGCTTGATTTAAGCCAAATATATTGCTGTTTTTGAATTTGTAACTTCTCTATTAAAGAGAGTAACACAATCAATAAAAGATTATGCTTCCAATTCAAAAAAATATCTATAGTATCTAGTTCAGCGCTGAGCATGCGCCACGGATATGGTAATCAAGAATACACTCAAACTTTCTTTATGCCACTTTCAGTTGGTTACAAGTACAGACCACATTTGTAGTATAATGTCAATTGACCAACTAACATTTCTAAAAGTAGTGTGAGTAACAGTAGAGTTACATCAAGCTCAGATAGAGACTCAAGGTCAACATACCTATCTAGGCTTGGCTCAGCCGAGCAAGACATTGGGCTGGTCTAATAAGATTTTAATATTAGGGTTGGCCTAATTTGGCTCCACTGTGGACTTGGCCTAGGCTTAAAAAAATGTGGAGGCCAACCTTTTTCTTTTAAATATTTAAGTTGAGGTCACGACGTTAAATACTAGCATTGTAGTGTTTGTTATAGGGCTGCAACGTTAAAATCCAAGGCTACGCCCCAAAAGTCAAATACTTGTCGGAGACCATTAGTATCATTTAGGCCATGGCAATAGACACTCGGACAACAATGTGATGTGCTCCAAATGTCACAAGGAATAATAAAATAAATCGGCTAGAGAGACCCTGAATTAATCTGCCCAACCTGCTTCAATCAAATATAACTCCTCAACCAAAATCGATCAGGGGCTGAATTTTGGAGGACTTGTTATCAGCATACTCAGAATCATCGTGTCAAAATTTCAACTCAAAAGCTCTTAAGAATCTCCAGATATAGCAATAATTGGGCAGCACCAAAACCATTCGGCGACTAAATAAGGAATGATTAGTGTTTAACGTGCATATGGCCTATCAATGCCAATTTTGGAGGGAAATATCTCGACAACTTGAAGATTAAGTCAACCAAAAATGAGCTCAAAAGAATGTGCACAAGAGCCTCAAATTACAGTCACAAATGAGAGAATCAAGCAGAAATATTCCAAGGACAGTTTCAACGACAAGCAAGCATTCCACAATAAAACATATTCATTTTAAAATCTTCAAACATAACCACCTTTCAAGATCAGGGGATTCTGCTAACAATGGAAATATAACAAAAGGACCAAGAACTCTTTTGATGGAACAGCAAGAAAACACAAAGAATAACCGAGGAGTCCGCTATACCTCCTAACGTGAGAGGAGCGACTTCAATTGGCTTGACCGGTTAAGGAAGCACTCTCCAAGGGCTTGAATACTTCTCCTACTTCCACAAACAATGATCTCAACTAGAAGGGAGTATTGGAAGAAGTAGCAACCCTTCCAACTCGGCCAAGAAGCATCAAGAGAGCCGAGTTCGGGCAAGATGGAGAATCGGCCAAGGAGGAAGATCCACACACCACACACCACAAAGGAGAATTGGAGTCTTAATTTTATCAAACATAATCTACGTTCATGCTTGCCCTAGAGGGGGACTAAATACCCTCTAGGGACTTTACAACAAAAGGACAAAATTGCCCTAAAATGAAATAATAAAAATGACCCTAAATAATAAATCACAAAACAAGTCCGAGGATGGTTTTTTCGTCTCTGTAAATGTACGTTTGACATGTCAAACAAACCCCAAATATAATGACCAATACCTCTTTGGAAAGCTCTGGATGTTGGCTACAATTTGTATGAAGGACAAAATTTGAAAAGAAGTCATCCCGATTGTCAAAATAGCCCTTGAACTTCTAGAGGTCAGATTCAAGGCGGAAAGGAAAGTCCACAATTTTCTCCTATGATAAGCATGATCTCCACTAGCCCAAATGTACCAACTCCTCTTTGTTGAATTGATCAAAAGCTCTCCTCCAAGTTAGCTAGAGAAGAAAAACCTACAAAATAAATAAAAATATTAGAAATCAAAGGAGCCCATGGCTTGGGCTCAGGTGATGGGACATTGGGCACATCACAATGCCAATTGAAAAAGCCATAACCAACAACTACTTTTTAGTAGAGCTGTGAGGCTAGTAGTAGGGGTTGTAGCGTCATGGCCAAAAGAATTGTTAGGGCTTTTTTTTTTTTTGTTTTTTACTAGTTATATTTTTATATTTTTATCATACAACCAATTATTCATCACTTAGCAATTTTCTAACCTCTCATTTTCAAGTCTCAATTCTCTTATCTCTATCTCAATTGTATTGTTTTAATTACTCAATTTAGTTGTGTTGTAATTATTTTTTGTTATGTAATTGAATCTTACAATGGAGAGAAAACGAAAAGTAAAATGTACACATTGTAACACATTCTTTAGTAGAAAAGAAATTGAGTATCTTAAAAGACATAAGTTAATTTGTTCACGTCAACAAAACTTTGATACTAGAAAATATGAACAAATTAGGTAAAACTAAAAAAATAATTTATCTACATTTAAATATGATAATAGTAGTGTTATCACAAAATTACTGGATTACATGATTGGAATCGACCTTTTCATTTATATTTCTTGAGAAATATCATTTAATGGGTACAAGTGAGAGAGTGATTAATCCTAAGTACTCGAGACTTTCTATTTTCAATATAAAAAGAGATGTTATGATTCAAAATATGTTTAACATCCGATTTGTGGATATCGACAAACTAAATGCGTTTTCTTTCTTTGACTACACATGATATTCATGAAAAGTGAAATTTGTGTAAACATAGAATTTCTTTTGTTATCGTTGAAACCCCTTGTACGAGGATTGAATTGGAAATGCAATTTCAGATGAACTTCTAAATTAGAACATCTAATCTAAAATATTATTTTAACTTTACATAATGCCAGTAATAATAACATAGTCAAGAGCTTTTTAAGTCACTATATTGTTAGCCTTTTTGTTAGGCTAAGTTTTATTTTGATGATGACTAAATTGTGTGTTAGTTTAGTAAATCAATAAGTTGTATTTTAGTAGCATGTTGCTTGAATTAATTGGTGAATAAATTGCATAACTTAATTGAGCAAATCAAATATGCAATATTTGTGGCACATGCTTAGGTTTGGATATAAACAACTTTATATATTTTAGACATCATCAATAAGGGAGATTGTTTAGACTATGTGATAAAGATGATGTGAAATTTAATAAAGTGCAAAATTTGTTTATACATTGAATTCTTATATATCATACTTATCGATTAAATTGAGAATACCCTTGATTAAGGGTATTGGAAATGTTTAATGTGTTTCTCTAAGTCTTTGCAAGAGAATGGAAGGTTCGTATGACTTAGAGGAAACATTTTGTGAAAGTATGAAGTTGTTTGTGCAGTTGAGGACGATGCGGATGAGGCAGACGCGACGCGTAGGCGTCCGATTTGCATCTGACCAATTCCGTGAGAAGCGGACGATGGTCGCGGACGAGGCGGACGTGAAATGGCGTCCGCAGATCTTCAGGTGTGAGGACGGAAAAGAAGAAGAGGACGATGGTTTGGCGTCCCCTTCAAATTTGTGCAGTAGCGGACGATGGACCCAGTAGGTGCAGACGCGAATATTGGCGTCTGCTTTGTATCTGTCCAATTTTATTGAAGACGCGGACGATAGATGCAGATGCAGCGGACGATGAGAATGGCGTCCGCAAATGTCCAGAATTGTGTAACGGCTATTTTTCTCAACGGGCATTTTTGTAATGGTCGTGCGGACGATAGGTGCGGACGCTGAGGTCGTTTGGAAGATGCAGTGGCAGAGTTTATAAATAGAGGATCACTCTATGCTCTCGATAATAAACAAAAAGATTCTAAAGCGAAGCTCTGCCGATTTTCATACACGATAAAATCTCTGTGAGCTTTCGATATTGTTGTATATCCAATTCTCCGTATTCCGAACTTGCGAGTTATATTTTGGGAGAATTCGGATTAGATAGATTTGAGATTTAATCTCTGAATTATTATTGTGCTTGATTGTAAAGGGTGATTCCCTAAGAATTCATCACACTTGGGTGACGCCCCGAAATAGTCAAATTTATGGTGACGGCTCGTAAGAGTCTAAGGTTGACGACCTTATAAATAGTCAAGGGTGACGCCCCGTCTAATAGTCAATTTGTAAACGGTTTTATTGGCACCCGCAAGCCAATTACTTAGTGTATCTCAAAGTGCAACTTGGATCGCGGACGTAGGCTAGTTTGCCGAACCGCGTAAACAAATATTGTGTGCATTTCTCTAACCCTTACTTTTTATATTATTGCATATATTTGTTATTGAAATTTAATTATATGCATTATATCACTTTAGGTAATTAGAGATCAAAATATTGCACGAAAAAGTTAAAACGCTATATTCACCCCCCTCTATAGGCGTATATCGATCCTACATATATTACCCCACCTTTAGGTTTATATTTTTGTATTAGTTGAAGCTCATACTTTTATTTTAATAGTATAATATGACTTAGCTATTTTACTTGATTTAATTTTGAAAATTAGAATTATTGTCTTCACAAGTAAAGCATGAATTATTTATGAAGAACTGTAAGAAGAAAATAATTAGAACGGATTTACTGCATATAAAAGGTTAAAATTAATCATGCAATATTTCATATCGAAATAATGTTGAAATGCTTAATAACTTGATTGGATGTACAAGTAATTAAAGATACTTTTAAACTTTTTGATATGTCTACAAAAATATTTTACATGGTTTATAGTCTTAGTACTCGTCAAGTTCTTATACAATTGATTACAGATTGTTTTATGCTTATTAATTTTTCTAGTTGGGATATATATAGTATCATAATTGAAAAAATGAAACAAAAATTTAATAAATATTTTGATGAAAATGAAATGCATGTCATATTTTTATTAGTTGTTATTAGAGTTCGGTGACCCAAATTCTTTTAGATTGGACTGATGAGCCTACATTACAGATATTCTTTTAGGCTATTGTTTTACTCTATAATAAATACATGTGAGCTAGAACTATAAAACTTATTGTTGTATTATGGTCTTCGTGTGGTGAAATTCTTCTCTATCCGTAGTTTTTTTCTCGAAATGATTTTTTCATTTTAAATATGTGTGTTCAAATTTATATTTTCACTATGTTGTTCCTTTTCTAACAAATGGTATTAAGGTTTTGGTTTCAAGAGTTTTTTGAATTTGTATTTCTAAATTTATCCAAGCATTGAACTCTCTTAGTTCATTTTTTTGCATATATAAAGCATTTTACAAATCTTAAAAATTGTAATTTTTGGAAAACAACAAATTTAAAAAAAAATAAAAATTGTTCTTTTTGATGTCTGTTTTCTTTTTTGTGGAGAAGAAAACCCATCCATTTGTCGTTGTCTACCTCAAGAAGAAACTGACGCCCATTCAGTGCCTCAGTCCATCTTGCCTCCTCCGATAAGAAGTTGTTCAACTTGAAGTTTGGAATATCTTCCCAATGTTTTAATTTTTCATATTTGGAGAAGTCTATGCATCGAACTTGTAAAACCCATAATTTTTGAAATTTATATTTTTATGAATAAATTTTTTGTTTTAATCAAGGTCAATTTATTTTGCATGAACCAAGTTATTGTCGCGTGTTGTGGGTCTTCGGCCACATGTGAAAGTTTAGTCAAATGGTTAATTGGGGTGTTTTGTTTTTCTCTTGGCCTGAATCTATGAGATTATGTCTTATAAGTTCATGTTATCATAGATTGAATTCTGAGTTTTGTATGTGATTATCGGGTTAGGATTTAAGATTTATAATATATATAATTTATATTATATATATTAAATAAAATAAATAAATTAAAATTAAAATTTTATTTTATTTTATCTCTCCCTTCCTTGAAAACAAAGAGTTTTCTTTTTCTTCGGTAGAGCAAGGAGGCAAAGGAGAAAGGGAGTGGGAAGTTGGGAAGCGAACTTTGTCATTTTTCTGCCTAATATACGTTCATGGCGTCTTGATCTCCTACTCTTGTGAAAGAACTTTCCGAGTACGTCAGTTTCTAACCTCATTCTTCTGTTTGAAGTTTATGTTTTGTGTCAATCTCAGATTTGAGATTGGAAACTGGAATCCTTTTATTGTTTCTATGTTGTTGTTATAGATTTAGAGTTTAGGTAAAAGTTGGAGCCAATTCGAGATGAGAATTGGTGAAAGGGGCGCATTGTCCTCACAATTTTGCGCTAGAAACGTCGTCCCTATTCAACGCTATTGTGGGTTCGATCTCTTGCTATTGTGTTTTAGAATACTTTGGGGGACGTTGAACGTCCCTAGCAACCGCACTGCAATGCGGGTCAAACGTCCTTGGAAGCACGGTCGTTCGCTGTATTAGATTAATAGGTATTAAGTTTAATTATTTTTTATGATATATAATTGAATTATCTCTAAGTTGGTTATAAATTATAAATATGAATTCAATTGAGTACTTTGTTAATCTTCAATGACAATGTCATCTAATATTGCTATTTAAGTGTACTAGGAGTCCTTGTAGTTAATGCCTTAATTATTGGGACATACAAACTTTAATTCAAGCAAAACACGAAGTGATGGTCGACCAAGGCAGAGGGGCGATTAACTGTAGAAGAAACAATGCTGACCAGAATTATTACAGTGTGCTCAAAAATTCTGAAGTGGTGAAAGTGTAACACCTTTACTTTTTAAGTGGGATAATTATCGAGGTATTACCAATCACGTGTTCAGAGCGTGAAGTCCAGGAGGATTCTCGATACGTTTTCCCTGTATACGTGATGAAATCAAGTGTTGGGATAATTGGGATATTACATTGCGTATTTTTACGTGTCATTTTATGACGGGTATTAATGGGGAAAATATTATGGGATAAGAATTAAGTGGGAAAAAGGCAAGGAAATGCTGTTTTGGGTGTTTTTGGACGCTTGCGGACGCCTCTGCAAACGAGATATGTTGTCCGCAAATGCGTTTCACGCCTTGGGATGACTCAGGACGTGATTTCACATTCTGACTTCACTGTGTCGTGGAGTTACGGACGAGTCCGGACAATTGTGGACGTGAAGAGACCACGTCTGAAATGAGTCTATCCAAATCTTGGACACTTCCAGACGACTGCGGACGTGGGAAGGCCTCATCCGAATTGAATCTGTCCGATTTTTGGACAGTGTCGGACAATACATGTGGACGCCAAATCGTGTCAGCATGTCACCTGCGGACAATACGGATGGGATAGGGACGCCATTTTCCCGCCCTTAAGCACAAATCTACTTTATGGAATTTACACTTGCGGACGAGACCAGTGCGTCTGCACTCGTCCGAACTAGTCCAGTCCTACAAAAAATTACGGCTTAAAATATTAGGAATTGTCGTGTAGTCCATAAATTCTCAACCAAAGGACGACGAACCCATGCCCTCCCCATGCTGGACGCCTCTCTCCCCCACGCCCAGAGCCATGTTGAAGGCCATCCCCTCCCCTTTCCTCAGCAGTGTACGTTGCCCCTTCTCTCCCAGGTATTAGTCATTCCTCTCTCCATTTCATTTAGCCATTCTCGCCATTTTCTCCTTCCTGCGTGAGAGGTTCTAGAGAGTGAGATTCAGAGTATGTGAGGTGTGGGTTAGCTACTGTGGGTTAAGTGTGTTATGTGAGTGAAGTGAGGTGTGAGGCTTGGAGTGAGTTGTTGGAGCTACCATCTGCGAAGCTTGGAGCCATGGAGTTTGATGTCGATGAATTTAGTTTCTTCAATTACGTAAGGAATTGGCTACGTCTTGGCTATTGGAGACCCTACACCGCAAGTAGTGTGCGTGAGTAGAGTCGATTTCTTTGTTAATATTGCATAAATACTCGAGAGGTGATTCCCTTATTGGTTGTGCTATGACTAAATGCTCCACTTGGTTGATAGTGTAGGTTGTGGTTGTGCTGTAATTTCCTTAAGCCATATTGTAATTGCTAGTCAGATAAGTTGAATATAGAAATGTTTGTTGTTAGTGGATATTTAGTCCCTTAGATGCGTTATTATTGTTGTTTCCTTTGTTGATTTCCTGGTTGTTTGTTACGGTTAAAATTCTTTTGATGATAGTCTATCATTAATTCCTTGTTGTTAAGAATATATATTTCTTTACTGTTAATTGTTCTCCTTACTACAAATATTTCACTAGACTGCTGTGATGGTTTAATGTTCAAATATAAAGAGTGTAGAATGATAAATAGGTGAATGATGAGAAGCATAAATGAGTTAAGAGCTTCAATTGACTGGTTTGGTTATTTATTATTTACTTGCTACCTAGTTCAAACTCTTTGTGTTAATTAAACTGTCATTTCTTCAGCCAATATATATATCTATATCTTTGTCTGTTTAACTGCCAATAAATCCTGAGCATGTTTAATGGCTAATTAACTAGAATCTTGGGATAATGAACAAAGTAATAATATGGAGCATGTTAATCGACCTACCGTAGTTTAACTAATTAGAATAATATTGGTAATCCTTCTCTAAGCACGTTTAATTAAACTGAGTATGTTTAGTCTGGGTACCCCTAATCATCTAGGATAATAATTATAATTATCCCTTGAGCTTGTAAATTGACTAAGAATTTACTAGAATGATTAGTAGCATGTTGGTTAATATAATTGCAATTAGTAGGCTTAATTCAATTAGAATGTTTAATTTTTTTGTAGCATGTTAATTAACTAGAGGAGCATATTCAAGTAACTTAATCATTTCTTGTTGCTTGACAATTAATTAGAGTAGTTAACTAACTAGAATAATTAATTAGACAAGTATATTAATTAACTATTAATCTTGAGCATGTAAGCTAATCTAGGATAAATCACTAGAATAACAATAGTAATCCTCTTGAGCATGCTAAGTAAATAAGATAACTAACTAGAATAATAAATGTAATCAATTCTGAAGCATGTAATTTAATTAGGATATCTAACTATAATAATAATTGTAAATTATCCTTGAGCATGTAAATTATCTAGGATAACTGATTAGAATAATAACGGTAACCTTTCTGAAGCATGTAAATTGACTAGGAAATTAACTAAGGTAACTAGCATGATTATTAGTTGCAGTTCCGAATTCCATTTTGTTTATTATTGTGTTCTATAAGTTCAAGCATGCTATAATTCATTGAATATTGTTTAGATATGTGCTTTGATTTCTGTACTACTTTCATGACTCGCTATTTAATTTTCTTAATGTTCGTTGTGTGAATTCCTTATGCGTTTCGTTGTGTTCAATCCAATATCATAATTATTCTTTGTTATGCTCTTTAAATTTCTACAGTTCAATGATTTAGTTGCTTTCATTTCTATGCGCTTCCAATTCTATCATTCAATTATTGTCAATCACTTCCTTTTATATATGCACTTCAATTTCTGTTAGTGTACATTATATTGCATCATGCATCATGCTAGGTTGAGAATGTATGGTCATGCATCATGCAAATAGAAAACCAATAGGGAGTGCCACCTTGGTGGTGGTACTCATACATGCATTATGTGAGGTAAAATGTTAAGAAATGAAGGAAATTGGGAGTTGGGGGCAGATGGGTAGCGTATTTAGTCTGCGGCTAGGCTAAGCCCCCTACCTTGTTGGGAACGGGGACCTAATCGCAAGTAAAAGGTTAGATACGGTCACCTATTCCATCTCTTATGAACCCTCTAATCTTCCGCTCAATGTACAAGTAACAAATGAATGAAGTAACGTAAAGTAATAAATGAACGAATGACATAATGAAAGGATTTGGTTTCGGTGGCCCCCATTCCAAAAAGGACTAAAGAGAGACATATCATGATTGCGTTAAACCATTTTCCTTACTAAGCCTTTGGGCTTACAGTTTACTTGTGGTGTAGGTGTAGGTACTTATATGCAAAAAATGACGAACGGATAAATCTAAAGCAGGGACGAAGGATTTGTACTCGCGAGTTTGTGGCTGGCCAGGCATAGAGCGAGTATATGAGAGCACGGTCGTAATAAATTGTATTTAATTGTCTAGTTCTTTCATTTCGTTAATTACGCTTCCGCACTGTTTTAAATAAATGATTTTTAAAACGCTTCCGTACTTTATTAATTTGATTTTTATAACGAGTTGAATGAAGGGTTAGTAGCAGTCCGATTTAGACGCACTCTGATATTTCTTTAAAAGAGTTTTAAATAAGAGGGTTTTAGTGGCTTAATAAAAGTTTTAAATTTCTCGCATTTTAAAGGATTACGAAAAACTGGGTCATTACAAAAATTGGTCAACTAGGATGAGTCAAGGTCGACTGGATTAATTATAGAGAGCAGACCTTGTTTTTGAAGTACAAATTACGGTTGACCAGGGTAAAGTGCGGTCGATTGGAAATATGACAGAGTTGAATGGTTTTTCCAAATCACGCTAAAGGGGTCAACTGGGGAGAGCATTGGTCGACCGGTGCGGTAGACCTAAACAAAAATTACTCGACCAAGTGCATACAAAAAACGGGTAACGATCATGAAGTGGGTGAGCGAAATGATTGATTGGTCACCGATCAGCAATTTTTCTAAACAAATCTATAAATAGAAGAGAGCTCCATGGGAAGAGGCACCAAGACAAGTTATCAACAACGAAGTGTTGCAAAATTTTCTAGCATTTTGAGCCTTTATTTGCAAGCTTAAGAACCTACTCTCTTCTGTATTCATTTGTCTTATATTTAGTGAAAGTGATGTGACTTTGTATTAAATATCTCAATGATCCATCATTAGTTTTGTGTGGGTGACAAAGAAGTTGTTGTAAAGTTGGATTAACACCCGAGAAGTTAAATCAACTGTAACCAAGAAGGTTGAAGGGGAAAGATCTTCAAAGAGGAGTTTCGAAGCTCGGGCGTTGGCGTGTTTTGTCGAACCGCATTATTAAATTTTTTTGTACCCCTATTCCTTATCTCTTACATTACATATTTTGGTTGTGACTGAAACATAGTAATTATTAAACTCACATAAGATCATCTAGCAATACTCAAATTGCAAAATTTACTTAATCACACGAAAAAGTTTATTAAGCCTAATTCAAGACCCCCCCACCCAGACTAATTTTTATTCTACAATTGGTAGAGCGGGTTACTAACTTTGTTGTTATTGATAGTAGAATTGTTTTTGATAAACTTCTATGGCACTTATTATGAGCAATGTACATGTAAAAGGGCAATCTATCTCTAGGCCCCCCTTCTTTGATGGTAATGACTATACATACCAAAAATTTAGAATGAGCATTTTTGTTCAGTTCATGGATTATGATTTATGTCAACCAAAAGTGACAGGCATCCAAGAGACACGTGATCTAAAAGTTATTAAAATAGAGTAACTCATTGGTTCTCTCATGACATTTGAGATCACAATGAAAGCCAATAAGAATGAAGAGCAAAAGGAGAAAGAGGCCTCCAAGAAGAAGAGCATTGCTCTCAAGGTCTTATCTAGCAAACAAGTTAAATCCAAAAAGAAAGAAGAAAATGATGAAGAAATAGTGTTCATGACTCAGAAATTCAACAAATTTCTCCAACGAAGAAAGTTATAAGGGAAGAGAAACTTGAAGCAAGAACGATCTCAAAAGGAAAAAAGAGATCATTTGTTTTGAGTCCGGGAAACTCGGACACATCAAAGCCAAGTGTCCACAAGGAAAGAAGGCATCAAAAGCCTTCAAAAAGAAAGCATTAACGACAACATGGGATGATAGTGACAAAGATTCATCTTTCGAGAGTGAAGTGGTGGCAAATATGTGCTTCATGGCTCAGGAGAATGAGGTACATGACTCCTTTAGCGATTTAGATGAGAACTTTGATGATCTTGATTTGATGAATGTCTTTGATGAACTACTTGAATAATTTAACATGCTTAAACTATTGAAAAAAGAAAATGAACACTTGGTGAAAGAGAATTTTAATGTCATTCAATCATTTGAGAAAGAAATTAGTGACTTCAAAGTTAAAAATGATGATTTGAACACTATAGTGCTTAAAGTTACAAATGGTAGGAAGATTTTAAATATGTTTTTAGGGCAATAAAGAGTCACATTTTATAAAGCTGAAATTGGATATGAACTATTTCAAAGAAAAAAGGTTTATAAAAATTTCTTTGTTAGTCCATCCACTTGCTATACATGTAACTCTATAGGGCATAAATTTTTTTTTGTCCATTATAATTGAATGATAAAAGGACAATTTCCAAATTAGTATGAGTTTCTAAATGAACCAAAACTAACTCTCAAGGACCCAAAAAGATTTGGATATCTAAGAAATTGTACTAATGTTTGCTTGTAGGTTAGAGACTCTTCCGTGAAGGATGAATGATATTTGAATAGTGGGTGTTCAAGATATATGATGGGAGACTCCTCAAGGTGTATCTCCATCAAGAAGAAGAAAGGAAATTTAATATTTGAAGGTAATTAAGATGGCAAAATCGTTGGTATCAGAAATATTGGTAATTCTTCAAATCCTATCACATCAACTAACAGAGCATAACAACAATCAATATCATCCATGCAATCAAAAAATTCTCACATTAACTGTATCATCAAGTAACAAAACATGGTATCTTTCAACAACATCTAAGCAATCAGCATATCCTTAAATCAATTATATCATCAAATAACAAAATAGCAACTAAGAATAACTTAGAATCTTATGGTGTAGACCCAAAAGGGCCAAACACATGCAACATTACTTATCTCTGATCCTTAGTACAAATGCTAAAATATATTTACTTATCCCCTCAGTTGGTAGATTATTATGAAAATGGAAAGAAGCGGCTATCCTTTTTTACTTTATGAGTTTCCTTGGCACCAAAATTCTTTCTTACCACCAATGGAGTCCTTATAACATAGTGATTAGGAAGAATTTTGAGTCTCCCCATTGAATGAGTGAAGGGAGTTATTCACTGTAATGAACAGTCATTGCCTCCTTGCATTCATGGGCATGTCTTGATACATCCTCTTGCATTTATTGAGTGATTAACACACCCTTTTAATTGAGAAGTCACCATCTTCTCGTCTTTTAAATGGTTGTATTAACTCCATAGATTGCAAAATCTCAGATGATACAAATAATCTCATTACTAAATTGCAGACAAAAGTCCCTTGGTATCCACTAACATCTCCTATCATCCATATGAAATTATTCTTCACATTCGCAGACGTCTTTCATCATCCAAAAACATCACAGCAAACGAGTGAGTTTCTATCGTAGAAGCATGAGCTACCACTGATGATATATGCGCATCCGCTGCAAATATTCGCCCTCTCAAACATAAGTCTGCCAATCACTTATTACCATGTCATCCTGTGAACGCATTCCTTTCTACAAATACTAACACTCCCGTAGACACATCATTATGCAGACACTTTTCTTTCGAAATGACGACATTCTTTTCACTCTACTTATTCACCACAGGTGCATTCCCTTGCGCGGATATACGTCATCAGTAGATCCTTCAATCCAAATGAAGATGTTTCTTTCACTTTACTTATCTGTTGCAGATGCATTCCCTTCCACGGATACATGTCATCAAGGGATCTTTCAATCCAAATGACGAAGTTCTTTTCACTTTACTATTTTGTCGCATATACATTCTCTTCTGTGGATACATTACTTATCCTAATACAATGACGTTTCTTTCACTTTACTGATATGCTACCGAAACATTTTCTTCCATAGATACATTCCTTATCATAATACAACACCATCCCTATTCACAATGGACTTCTCTCTTCCACAATGAACGTTCCTTCTTCATAATACGACGTAGTTCATTTCGTGAACACATTCCTTTCTGCGGATGCATTCCTTTTTGTGGACATATACATTTCCACAACTTCACTATTAATATCATAAACATTCCTTAGTATCTACGGACATTCTTAAATCCAAACGAAAACCTTTTTCTCTTTATTGTGAATATCCCTCAATTTAGTATGTACTTATCTGTCGTGGAAGTATTTCTTTTGCACGGACCCACGTCATCAATAAATACCTCACATAAATCTATGGATTCAACTTCACATATTCTGTGAGCACTTGACTATTCCCAATAGTTGCTTTTCGAACTTGACCCCTGTAATATCAGTTTCCAACTTGATCCCTAGACTATCACAACGTCAACTGAGGACAATTCTCAAGCATTACTATAACAACTAGAGGTTTTTTCCTTACACCTTCTGTTACGTGAAGGTGTTTTATTTGTATGCACGATTGGGTGTTAGGATAGTGATTATATGTCCTTGGATTTGAATCTCTAAACTTAAATAGGGTGTTTTATTGTTACGTTCGTTACGCGCTTGACTGGTATTTGGAAAGTTCTTTTTCTCACTTACACGATGAACTAGATCTATGGATCTTTGTCCTTTTTTTTTGCGCCTTGTGGCATTCGATGTGTAAGGGTCCGTGAGTGACCTTATTTTTACTGGGAGTGTTTTCTACAAAAAATGGTGGAGAAATTATTTTGTATATAGCTGCCTATGTATGTAGCCACGCTTTTAGAACCTGCCCCACCGATAGATCGTGGAGCCTGTTTTTAAACTAATGAAAAAGTTTTTTATGAATGTAAATTCATGCTCCACATTTTATCACTTACTCATTGATTTTAAAATAAAAAGATAAAACCAGTTTTCACATTCATTTTGGTATAGTATAAGGTTCTATACTGAGTTAGTCACTTACCCCAAAAGACACCGCTCCTCCTAAGAAGAGATCGTTTAACCCAGGTGTAGTTGACCGTTGTGGAGCTTTCCTCCGTTTCTCTTCCTTTTCCTTGAATGTCTTATTTCTTTTCCTTGGTGAGGATTTGCTTATTTCCTTCATTTTCTTTCTAGTTTGTATATTAATATGTGTTTGATACTTTATTTCTTGCACAGATTTTCCTTAGGTTATTTAATGAGCTACCTTTTTTTTTTGTGAGCACTATGTGGACTCATCTCATGTGGGCTAGGGATCAAACTTTTATTTAGTCTTCCACTGTAAATCAAGTCTTGGACTAGACAAGCAGGTCCTCCTTTAGGATCACGACGTTGGACTCGATGTTTCTATCATAACCTTATTTCGGGTCGTGATAGACATACTACATATATAGAGCACCCCAATACCACAAATTTCCAATCTGTGATTGTGTTTATATTACTTGTTCTTGAGCTCCAACAAAGCTCTCACAAGGATGAGCCACCACACAATGTCGCGGAGATGGCGCTCTGGCTCTGAGCCCTTATCTAGAAGGTGCATAATCGCATAAGTCTTTGTGGTGCTGGAATTTTCTATGCCGCATCCTTTGGATTTTTTCAAGGAGATGCCATGTATATATCCACTTTATCTCCAGGGTAAAGATGCCTAGACTTAAGATCATTGTGCTAGTGCATTAAACTGTAGTTTTTTGGAGTTTGTTCAAGATGAACTCGTGATTGATGATGTCCCAATTATACGGTCAATCATTGATGTTTAATTATTTTAAACATTGTAAATGTTTGACGTTGGATAAAATGGTTGGAATTTACAAAGACTTCTGAAAGCAATCCCACGATAAAGCAATTTACCTATAACAACGGTAATTTGTAACTATTAGAGCTCAATTTGAGGTATGAGATTTTTAATATTATATCCATTTGTTGAAGCATGATTTTGAAATTTAAATTCTGAGATTATAACTTTAAAAACAAGGACATATCATGTCTAACAATATATAAAATTTTTATTGCAAATGTATATGTTTTACCCATTTTTCTTTAACCATGCATATCATATTGCTGCGCTTGAGGATCAGGTTTGATGGACGAAGTCCATAATTGTGATGCACTTACATAGTTAGCGTATGGTTGTATGTATATTATGCGTTAAAAATGTCGATGCAGTAGATGTGTTGTGCCCTTGGACATAAGTCCCTAAGCTTGGCTATGATTGAGATTTTAGAAGTATTTGACTATGATGCCAACACATGTTTGATTAAAAGTTATCTAATTATGTTTTAGGTGTTGAGGTAGGTGTCCTCACTTATGATGAGGGACCCATCTCATTTATTAAAAATGATGTGAAGGAGGAAAAATTAAAATTTTCCTCCTTCATCTTTAGCCGCCCACATGCTCAGCAGCCCCCATGTTGATTGTATTCTTAGGATATCCTGCCTATAAATAGAGAGGATTCCTAACAAATGAATCATCCCAAATCCAAAGTGTAGAGGAGAAGAAGAAGAGGGAGAGAGAGGAGAGCAAAAATAGTGAGGTTTTTGGAAGGAGAGAAAAGAAAGAGTGAAGGAAAAATAGGTGAGGTGCATTTGTACTTCTCGTGTACAAATACATTTTCACACAAAAGCAAATCCTACGTGAGAATAAACCACTTAACAAACTCTCTCTCAAATCCTACATGAATTAAACAATTAGGTAGAAGGTAGAATTATTGTGGCAAGAAAGAGCATTTGAAAGATATAGACTAAGTTGAATTAGGAGGACAATAATTCATTAGTCAAGTGTTTATCCACTCTATCTAGATTATTAAGAAATTTTAGACAGAGTGTTGGGGGACCTTCAGTGGTGGATAGTTGGTACTGTGATCACTGCTCGCATGGTTAAGCTAAGAATTTGCCCTAAATGATAATAATAAACCTGTTTTGATTAAAGTAAGAAATTGATTTATTGTTGCCTCCTGCATGATAATATTTCCTCGTGTATGCAATATAATTAATTTTGAAGTAATTAATATATTATGTTATGGGGCGATATGTTGTTGATTAATGCCATATAAATATAGGAAAATATTAAAGGAGTGAATTAAAAGAGGGAAAAGAAAATTTGAAGAGATGAGGGGAGAACCGGTTTCTCCTAGAATCGGTTCGGTTCAAGGGTAGAAGAAAAGAAGGGGTTGGGTGAAAGGAAAGAATGGCCTGACCATTCTTTTGGAAACAGAACAGCGCGGGAGGAAGGAAAGTCGGCGAGCGCGAGAGCTGGAGACCCCGAGAGAGAGAACTCAAGCGTGCACGTGGGTGAGTCGGCGATGTCGTGGGACTTTCGACTAGCGTAGGGCTCGGTGTTGCAGTGAACCGTGTGCAGGCTAGGGCACAAGTTGGACAAATCCCACGAGATGAATTGGTGCTGCAAATTTCAGAACCGAGGTAAACATCTTGGTTGATTTTATGGTTTGTGTGTTGATTATGCAATTGGGGTTGATTCTGCAATTGGGAATTGGTGTGGACGATTTGTAGTGACGAATTGACGAAGGGCAGGGAATTTTTGGTTGGGCTTCAGTTAACAGCAGACGATTCTGTTGGTTCTGCACTAAACTGGTTTATTCGAGCTAACCCGATCTTGCACAATACTTCCTTTCCAGCTCAGACAAACATTTCCCTTGATTTTGCTCATTTTGGTCTCCTTGTGTGTGACTTCTGGAGATATGAGAAAGGGTGAGGCAAAGGCAGGGTATGGGTTGGTGTGGTAGAGGCATGGTGAGGTGGGCGTCCTTGGAGAAGAAAACGGGGAAGGGAAGACAGAGAAGAATTTTCTGTGATAACACTCTAGAGAATTGAGACCGTGAGCTATAGGAGAAAGTGGAAGCACGAGAAGAGAAACGTGAGAGAGGGAGTGAGCTGTTGTCACATAGGAGAATGGCTGAGGTGTTTAGGAAGAAGAAAGAAGGGCAGTGTAATGGAAGGAAGAGTGAACGAAGGGTCTATCCTCGGGTGAGCTTCCCTCTTCAGGTAATGCCTTGGTTTCTTCATGCTGTTATGAGATTTGTGGGTATTTGTGTGCTGTTAGTTGACTTAGCTCTGTACCTCTGGATGATCATGTTGGTAGCCATTGATGAGATTTGCTTTCTGTAATTGGGTTTTATGTTCACTGTATGGATGTGTGAACTTCAAGTTGTGAGTTTATTTAGAATGTTTATATTTTGTTTATGATAAATGATTAGTTAGAGGAAGACTTTGTGATAAAAGGGAATGTGTTTTATGAAAGGGAGATTTATGTGTTGTTGGATAGTGTTTTCTGCTTGGTTTATAAATGATAAAGAAATGGAATAAATGTTGAAATTATGCTTTGACGGTTGGGTTGCTAGAGTTAAGTGGAATGTTGAGTGATGGACTATATTATCTACTCTGTTATGGATGTTAGTTGGAAGTTATATTATATTGTTGAAATTGATCTCTGATGTTCTGCAAATTAGCTACAACTATTGAAGAATAATGAATGGTTATATTTTGTTTTAGGTATTAATGGGTTCCTAGAATTATTATACAATGTAGAGTATGAGAAGACAATGAAATTAATAGGTTGTGATTACTAATAAGTAAATGTTATTGAATTGTGAAGGTATTGAAAAAGAAGAAGAAGGATAAAGATTAAGTGCTAATACACGTTAAAGCTTCGAGGTAAGAATTTGAGTAGAGTTGTTGGCCAGTGGAGGCCCTACACCATTAGAAGTGTCTTTCCCTGGATTGTTTGTTAGCGTTTCTACCGTGCTGCCTTATTTATTATGTCATGTTGTTCGCACGTTATTAATTTAATCTCTAAGAATGTTTAGGATGTTAACATATCGTTATTGTTTCCTTTCAATAGCCAAGCATGTCTATATTCTTATTACTTTCTTTAAATTACTAAACATGTCTATATCGTTATTGATTTCTTTAAATTTCCAAGCATGCCAATATTATTACTATTTCCTTTAAATCGCAAAGCATGTCTATATTGTTATTGCTTCCTTTAAATTACTGAGCATGCCTATATAGTATGTTAGTAGACTTTCGATATCTCATACTTTTATATTGTTGTGATTCCTGCTTCATGTTTCATGCTTTCATTTCGTTGTGGTTAATTTTTCTCATTGACATGCATCACGATAATGTTTCTCATTGACATGCATCATTATAATAGAAATAAGTAGAAAATGCCATCTATGGGGTGATACTCATATTCATTTATGTGAGGAAAACGGATAAACGAAATGAATGGAAAGAAATGAAAAATGGGAGTTGGTGGATGGACCGGTAGTTTGGATCTAATCAGGTCATCTAAAAAATTTATGCCCTTCCCTTGATGGGTTTGGGAGTCTGACTACCCTAGGTGGTTAGAAGCCGACTAAGACTATTCCCTCTCACACAGATTCCTTTAATTTCTCACTCGATGTACGAGTAAATGAAATGAATAAAAGGAAAGGTGATGTGCCCCAAGGACTGTTCACCTGAGCCCGAGCCAATGGGCTCGTTGCTTATCTAACACGTTATTATTTTACAGGGAATAACATTCATTGGAGTCTATGGAGAAGCTGACGCACGAAGACAAAGAAGCTCCACGTCATGTTCTCACATGGAGCCATGCAATCCACAATCGGCTTGAGCCATATTGTCCAGATTTAGGAGCATTCCTTTTGATCCAAGATAACAAGGTCAAAGGAGCGCATTTTATGAAAGATCCACGTTAACTTTATGACTCTAGATGTTTTAATTATTGGATGATTGGTTAGGAGTTATATTTTGAGAATTTTAAATCGTTTTATAATTGTTAGATTGGTGCTCGGTTTGCATGTAAACCGAGCCCTCATGCCCAAATTTTGATTAATCAAGGGCAAATGTGTAATTTTCATTTGTGACTCATTAGAGGGTATTTAGACCTCTCTAATGAAGGCTTGTAGGAACTTGGAAAACCCTAATTTGATATTGCATCTTTTCTTGGAGATTTCTCTCTAGCTCTCATGGTGGTCGGTTTTTGCCTCACAGAACAATCTCCATCAAATGTCTTCCTCTTTGTTCTTACGTGATCTAGGAGGGGAAGATCATTACTAGCTCTTCCAGCAACTTCTCTTAGAGTTGTCTTTGGGGTGTGGAATTAGAAGATCACGGCACAAACCAAGGTGGAGAGGTGTTCTTCGAATCACCCGAACAAGTTGCACCCCTCAGCCGAGTGAGGGATCCGCGGACCAGCTTGGTGCTCTGAGTTCTATTCATTCTTCATGAAGGTTCTTGCTATATTTTAGACCTAAGTTTATTTCTCCTCTAATTTATGAAGTTTTGAGTGATATTTGGTGATTTGGAGTCGACATCTTGGATTTCTTTGAGTTATTCCAAGATTGCCACAAACTGTTTTTATGGAAACCCTAAATCTGAGCAGTGACTTCTCCCACGCATAACTCCATGTGTGCGTTGACTTTGAAAGGGATATTTGGAGGTATTTTGATATATATTAATTGCTATTTGACCTGTAAATTTGAGGTCCAAATTCTCTATGCAACTCGAGTTACATTCAGTCTAATTTCAGTACTCAGATTTTACGGGTAGCCGATAAATTGTGAATAGCTTGTTCCTTTGCCCATATCTCTGTGATTATTCCGATTTTGAATCTGAAATTTTAATGGAGTAATATCTTTTGGAATTTGAAGATTTTGATACCAATTTGGTGTGATTTGGATTGGAAGTCGGCGTTTTAATGTACATTTCCTTGCTGGTCACCATTCCTGTTTTGAGAAAACTGTTTTTAGGATAGAACCTTGTTCAGTGTATAAATTGCATTCCACAATGAATTTGAACGAGATTTTTGAATTACATTATCCTCTTTGGTACTTTTTGGGTCCTGAAAGTTTGGGTGCTTTGGCTGAATGAAATTGAAGATACGATTGTTGGAAGTTACTACCCTGTTTATAAGCTAGCCGATTGAGCTCTTTTGAGGGAATTGTTTCTTTGTGCATTTTGGGGCATATCAAAAGAAAAAGGGAGTTGGGGGATAGACGGAAAGTTCATATCTAATCAGGTAGTCTAGACAATTTATGCCCTTCCCTTGTCAGATTCGGTAGTTTGACTACCCAAGGTTGTTAGAAGCAGACCAAAACTATTACCTTTGACACAGATTATAACGACCCGATTTTTCTTATCTTTTAAAAATACGTGAAATTTAAACTTTTCTTTTCTTTTGTAAATAGCAAAAAATCTTATTATAATCAGAGTTCTTTTCTAAAAAGTTGGACCGTTAAAAACCCTTTCTTTAGACTCATTATGTATATCGTTAAAAGCAGTGGAAAACTATAGTTATGAAATCTTTTCTTAAAACATAGCGGAAGCGTAAATAATTTTGTTAAAGAATACTAAATAAATTATTACGGGTTGGTTACAATTTTTTTTCTCTTTTACTTTCTTTAGCCTTGCCAGCCACAAGTCCCGCACATGCAAATCCTTCATCAACTACTTCATCATTTGTTGTCTTGCATGCACCTACACCATTAGCAAACTGTGAGCTCAAGGCCCAGTAAGAAATGAGATATGCAGTATGTATGCCTCTAACTCATTTTGTCAAAATGGGTTCGTCCCAACTGTTCTTTTCTTTATATTTTTATATAACTCATACATCGAGCAGGAGATTGGAAGAATCTATGATGGAGAGAATGGTCTGTTCTCACCTTCTAACCACCTATGGTAGATAGTCTTGCAGTCTCGACAAGGGAAATGTATCATTCTTTTCTTCTCGTAACCCAATATGGATAGAGTATAAATATATATGTCTACCTAGCTAGATCCGAACTACTCTCCCACCCCCCAACTCCCGTACATTTTCTTTAATTCTTTTTCCTCACTCAAATGCATATGAATACCACCCCCGAGGTGGTACTTCCTACTTGTTTATATTAATATGATGCATGTCAATGCAAATGCCAACATTACAACTATAAGTCATTCAATCCATTCATCAAGGAAACAATAATGAAATAGGAAACAATGACGATATAGAGAAGCAATATAAAGGAAACAATAAAATATAGGCATGCTTGGTAATTTAAAGAAAATGATAACAATATAGATATGTTTTTCTATTTAAAGAAAATAATAATAATACAGACATACTTGATAATTTAAAGAAAACAATTATGATATAGGCATGTTTGGAAAGTTAAAGGAAATAATAACAATGTAGACATACTCTATAGTTTAAAGGAAAGCAATAACAATATAAACGTGCTTAGTAATTTAAAGGAAACTAAAGGAAACAAAACAATATGCTAACCTCCTAAACATGCTTAGAGATTAAAGTACTAATATGCGAACAATATGGGCATAATATGTCAACATAATAGAAACACAAATAAATAATTTAAGGAAAGACACTGCTAATGGTGTAGGGCCTCAACTGGCCAACGACTCTACTCAATTTTTTAGCTTGAAGCTTTAACACGTATTAGCATTAAATAGCTATCCTTTTTCTTCTTTTCGATACCTACACAATTAGAAAATTTACTTATTAATAATCATAACTTATTAATATTATTTTTTTCCTATCCTTTATCACATTATAATCTTAGGAACTCGTTAACACCTAAAATGAACATAACCCATCTCAATATCGATACTTAACTAATTAACAACTACCCTCCAGCAACATAGTCCAATTCAACAAATTAACTTCCCAACAACAGAGTACAACCCCATAAACAACATCATAATTCCACATTAGAACAACAGGCAAAAATCATTTAAGCTCAACCAACAACAAAGAGCAATCCATAGCCTTACATCCAATTAATAATCGACTAACAGGGCTCAACACAAGGAAACAAAATCTAATCATCATCCTAAATCTTTTCTTTAACATAAATCTTCACATATAATCTATAAAAACTAGGAAGCAGCATTGGGTGCATGAATCACAACCAAACAGAAGCCAATATGAGCAACAACAAATCCCAACATCCATTTAATTCTTTGTCTCCTACATTTATCTAACATAAAATCCATAAAAACTCCAGAGTAAAGGTGAAGAACTTCACTTACCAGAGATAACAGAGAAAGTGAAGACCCAAGAACAAAGAGCTCAATCCCAAGGCATGACTTATCACTCCAATGGATACTCACTTCACTCCACTTAGCTCACGCAGATCATGCACACTCCAGGGTTTCCTTCACGCATGGAGAAGAGAAGAAAATTGCAAAGAATGATTCAACTTGGACAATTAATGGATGAACCTTACCTGGAAGGGATGGTGGTTCACCTACTGGGATGGGAGGACACACTACAACGTGGAAGAGGTGTTGCCCAGGCGTGGGGGAGGCGTCGCCCTATTGTCTAAGTGGGATTTTAATGACTAAACGACAAAATGTTCTATTATTTAAAACCTCTTTATTTGCATAACTAGGCATTTTTGGACGAGGGAAAGCATCCTTGCCTTGTCCGCGTTCGTCTGAATTCCTTAATTCCAAGATAGAGTTGTGTTTTAGGATGAAGGAAGACATCCTCACCTTCATCTACATGCATACGAAACTGTCAAAAAATTGGACAGATTCAAACTCTCTAGGTCCGCTGTCATCCGTGCTTGTCTTGGCCCGTCCAAAATTTCGCATGGAAGGACGAATTGGGACAGGAAGCCTCATCCTACATCATCCTAAAATGCATGGGATGACTTGAAATGCATTTTCATATGTGACTTCAAATCCTTGTGTCGTTCGCGTGCGTCTAAAATCTCTGGTTACCTATTTTTCATTAAATTTTCATACTTCAATTATTTCATAATATTTACCTCATATATACACGACCTAAATTAACATGTATTGTCTACATGAATTATTCCAACAATTATTTACATCACATACATGGGGAAAAATATTATTGGGGTATTACACATATTCCTCCACTCTCCTGCTCGACGTACGATTAATGAATAAAAGAATGAAATGCAAAGAAAATAATGGTTTGGGGTTGACCCATTCCGACATAATGAGTTAGAGGCATAAATCATATTGCATATTTCATTTATTACAGGGCCTTGGGCTCACAATTTGTTAATGGTGTAGGTACACGCACGAGATAAGATGAAGGAGTAGTTGATGAATGATTTGCATGGACAGGACTTGTGGTTGGCTAGGCTAAAGAAAGTAAAAGAGAAAAATGTTTTGTAACGAATTCGTAATAATTTGTTTAATATTCCTTAACTGAATTATTTATGCTCCTGCTATGTTTTGAGAAAAGATTTTATAACTGTAGTTTTTCACTGCTTTAACGATTTTCATAATGAGTCTACGAAAAGGATTTTTAACGGTCTGACTTTTTAGAAAAGGACTCTGATTACAATTTAAACAGGAGAAAATTTTTAAATTTCACGCACTTTAAGAAGGTAAGAAAAACTAGGTCGTTACAGTTGGTATCAGAGCAATTGTGTTTTAAAAAGGGTTCTGTAGACTACCTACCAACACAAGCTTCAACGTGGAAATACTCCATCAACTGTAAGTACTCTAGTAGAATTGTTTCAAATATTTACTTAGTTTAAGTATTTAATTGTAACTGAAAAGATATCATGGTTAGAGGACAGTTATAGATAATGTTCTAGTTATAGATAAAGAGATGATTTTATTTAAGTTATAGTGAATTGATGTACACGATAGAAGATAGAGAATACTGGAACTGTTTGGAATTTTGTGCAGGATGTATGAAATATTGCTTTGGAGGAGCGTAAAAACAGGGGAGACTCTGCCTAAATTTTTATAAATTGGAAAGAGGAGATAAGTGAAAGGAAAATCTTGCACAAACTAGACCAAATAGACAATAAAATGGGGTTGCCTAGGTTGCAAAGGACTAGATAGAGGATAAAATTACTATGGGAAGGAAGAACATTAAGGACTAAGGACTATGTCCATTTAGGAGGATGATAATCTCGACAATTGGAGCTACAGTCCTAGAGCTTGGAGAGGTTTATAGGAATGATGGCATAAAAAAAAAAGATAAGAACAAAAAATGTAGATGAGAAAAGATAAAAGAAAAACAAAAAGAGTAACTACATTCGTATTTTAATGTGGATCTCGACAATATCGAGGAATAAATCTGGACAGTGGAAGACATGGTTGAACATGCTAAAAAAGGAAGTGTTAGTATAAGAGAAGCAAGAGGGTAGCATGTGCCATGTTTATGCTAGTTAAGGACATGAGATCTTGGCAGGATCCCATCATGATAGCCAAGGATGTGGCTGTAATGACTTGGACAGAATTCAAAAGATTTTCTATGAAAAATATTTCAATCACGCAATGAGTATGAGTGATGCGCCCTAAGACCCTACCGCTTGAGCCAAGCCATGATGCTTCTTGTTTATCTAGTAAGCTAACAAGGTCAATTAGAGAGAGTTTTTTTGAATTTTAATATTGATGTATTACTTTAGTTTATGTTGGATGGATTAATGCTGGTTGGATTATATTTTGTTTGGTTTTAGGATGTTTTGAATTGTTTTGAATCAAGGTGCTTGGTTTGCATGTAAACTGAGCCCTAATGCCCAATTTTTGTGAACCTAAGGCCATTTTTGCAATTTCTCACTTACGTTCATTAGAGAGGTATTTATCCTCCTCTAATGAAACCCTAATGTTGTAACACCCCGACTTTTTTAAGTTGGACAATTATCGGGGCATTACCAAGGACGTTCTACATCATTAAGTCTAGAGGTATTTCTATAACGTTTTGCCCATTTACGCGATGTAATTAGACGAAGGGGTGATTAGGATATTATATTGCGTATTGATACGTGTTATTTTATTATGCATATTTAAGGGAAAAGTGTTATGGGGTAGGAGCTAAGTGAGAAAATGTTGTCCAGGGCGTTTCTAGACGCTTGTGGATGAGTTGTCTCGTCCGCAAACGCATTACACAAACGAGGAATGGGTTGGGATGACACAAGACGTGATTCTGCGTCCTGACTGCACTGTGTCACGGACTTTTGGATTAGTGTAGACAAGTGCAGACGTGGACTAGCCGTATTCAATTTCAATCTGTCCAAATCCTAGACAGTTACGGACGATTGCGGACGTGGAGTAGCTTCATTCGATTTACCTCTGTCCGATTTGGGGACACTTTCACACGCCTGTAAACGCTACCTGCAGATGCCATAATGTGTCCGAATATTCTATGGACAGTATGGATAGGACGAGGACGCCAATTCTCGTCTGAAGCCATGATTTAGCCTGCGAGATTTTACTCTTGCAGACAAATGTAGACAAGACCAATGCGTCCGAAATAGCCTAGTTCTGCGTAATTTTAGGGTTAATAATTAGAAATCCTTTGTCATTTAGCAATTGAATATGCCTGTGGGAGACAATTCGACCCTCCCCCACCCTGCACGACGAAGTCGCCCTCCTTATGCCCGTAGCCGACCTCCCCCATGCCTGGAAGCCATCCCCTCCCTCTTCCACGCATTGTACGATGTCCCCTCTCTAGGTAATGTCTTCCCTCTCTCCCTTGCCACCTCTCTCATTTCAGTCTTTAGCTTCCCTTCCGCGAGAGAGAGCTTCTTGTGAATGGTGAGCTAAGTGTGAATGTGAGTGAAGTGAGGTGTGAGCTAGGAAGTGCACCTCTTGTGTGCTGCTCCCTGCCATTCGTGAGTGAGCGGGGAAATGTGGAGTGCCATCCTTGTTTAGTTCGTCAACTTAGGTAAGGATTTGGGTGTGTTTTGGTCAGTGGTGGCCCTACCCACAAGTAGTGTGCGTGAGTGGAGTCGATTTCCTTGTTGATATTGCGTAGATTTCCTTTGATGATACTCTGTAGATATTTCCCTTATTGTTAGTTCTGTGATTAAATGCTTTACTTGGTTGATGTTCTATAGATATTTCCTTTACTGTTAGTTTATTTTATTTACTGTAAATGTTTTGCTTAATAGAAACCAATGCTGTGAATGCTTACATAGTGAATGATGAATGAAGAACAATGAATGATATGATAAGTATGAATGAACTATTAGTTAACTTGCTGTAGTGATTACTTGTTGTAATGATAGAATGCAAACATGTTTAGTGATAGTGTTAATTAGAAATATATACACCCTTATTTCTATCATGCTTAATTGACTGTGATAATTAGAATGAACATATTTAATTAATTAATCAATTCATCATAGTTTAGCTAATTAACTAGTTAATCTAAATATGAACTAATTAATCGGTACATGTTAATTAACCCGAATAACAAGTGTAGATAGTAATTGAGCATGTGAATTAAATAGAGTAATTATCTAGACTCAAGCATGTTAATTAATTAGAGTGAATAAGACTTGAACATATTATTTAAGTAGAGTAATTAACTATAGAGTAATTAATTAGGATCACTAATTAGGATCACTAATTAATTAAGTGATGCCCTGTTTAATTAACTAGCTTAACTAATTTACTGATTAGTCTAAACAAGTGAACTAAGTAGTCGGTGAGCATGATTAATTAGTAAGCATGTTTAACTCACCTGGCATGTTTAATTAATTAACGAACATAATGTTAGCATGTTAATTGACGAGGTTATGCCATGTTTAATTAACCTAACTAGAATAATCAACTAGACTCAAGCACGTTGAACTAATTAACTAGTATGTTTAATTAATATGTTTACAATTAACTAACTAGCATGTTTAGTGAATTAACATGTTCAATTTACTAGCATGAATAATCTCTTAAGCATGTTAATCAAATAGGCTTAAGCATGTTAATTATCCTCAACCCTTAAGCATACTAGATGATAAATAACTAATATTAGCATGTTGATGCACTTGCGTTTATTGAGCATGATTAATTAACTAGTGTGTTTAATTTACTAGTATGTCTAGTTTCTCGAGCATGTCTAATTAACTGAACTCGATGCATGCTGATTAACTAAGTATGTTTAATCATTTAGAGAGCACGATAATCAACTAGAGTAATTTATTAGACATTGAGCATGTAAATCGACTAGGAATGAGTAGGAAGTGTCATCTATATAGTATATAGTATGTTAGTAGACTTTCCTTATCTCATACTTTTACATTGTTGTGATTATTGTTTCATGTTTCATGCTTTCATATCATTGTGATTACTGTTTCTCATTGACATGCATCACGATAATGTTTCTCATTGACATACATTATGATAATAGAAACGAGTAGGAAATCTCATCTCTGGGGTGGTACTCATATGCATTTATATAAGGAAAATGGATAAACGAAATGAATGGAAAGAAAGGAAAAAAGAGAACTAGGGGATGGACGGGTAGTTCGGATCTAATCAGGTAGTCTAGACAATTTATGCTCTTCCCTTGTCAAGTTCAGGAGTCTGACTACCCTAGGTAGTTAGAAGCTGACCAAGACTATTCCCACTGACACAAATTCTTCCAATCTCCTACTCGATGTATGTGTAAATGAAATGAATGAAAGGAAATGATAAGGGGAGTTGAGGGATGGATGGGTAGTTCGAATCTAATAAGGTAGTCTAGAGAATTTATGCCCTTCCCATGTCAGGTTTGGGATTCTGACTACCCTAGGTGTTTAGAAGCCGACCAAGACTATTCCCTCTGACATAGATTCCTCCAATCTCTAGCTCGACGTATGAGTAATGAATGAAAGAATGAAACGTAAAGAAAAGAACTGTTTGGGGTGGACCCATTCCGACATAATGAGTTAGAGACATACATCATATTGCATATCTTATTTATTACTGAGCCTTGGGATAACAGTTTGCTACTGGTGTAGGTACACGCATGGATAAGATGAAGGATCAGTTGATGAAGGATTTGCACGGACATAACTTGTGGTTGGTTTGGCTAAAGAAAGTAAAAGAAAATCCCAAATCGGGTCGTTAAAAATACAATGACACAGGTAAAATTTAAGAGAATTTTTCTGACAAGTATTTCAATTGTATAATAAGGACGAATAAGCTAGTAGAATTTGCTCAACTTCGGCAAGAAGGAATGGTTACAGAGTATGTGCGTAAGTTTTTGTAATTGAAGCATTATCGCGGGTTACCTCGCATCTTACAAGCTATGATGAGCATAAGGTACACCAATTCATGCAAGGACTTAAGGCCAAGATTTATTGAGGCATTAAGGTAATCGGTGTTCAAGATGTGGCGTACGCAAAGATTGTATCAAATGCCCCTGAAATTGAAGAAGCAAAAAATCAATTCTCAAAGCAAAACGATTCTACTACAAGATTTCATCCACACTAATGGGAAGGAGATGGCACTTCCAGAGGAGGAAAGTGATTCTTTGGACGAAGGCTTTTCTTTTGGCAACAAGTGTAAGTTAGTGTTTTGCCAACTCGTTGCAATTTGGAGAAGTAAAAGGTATGGCACAAGAAGTTGTTTGGGTATTTTTACACGATTAAGGCTAAGGCTTATTTTGGTTGTTAGATCGAAGGAGTGCTGATGTTGAGAAAATTTTAAGGATGAAATTTTGTTAAGGAGGGAAGAATGTAATACCCCAATTTCCTGTAATGGAACTAAGTAAGGGTAATTGAGAAATTAATTGAGTATAAAAGGATTATTTAGATAATTATTAAAGAGTTATTCAATGGAATTATTAGAAGGGCCTAAGTGTTGATTTCTGTTAAAATATAAAATGTAAATTATTAATAGATTTTAGAAAAAATGTTCATTAGTGAAGATTATTGAGAGAGTAAGTTATAAATTTTCAAAGAATTGGTTAAAAATTAATGGGGATAAATTAAAAAGGAAATTGAATTAAAATAAAAAGGAATAGAATAAACTAAGGGGAGAGGAAACACAATGCTCTGGTGCTGAAAGTTTGTGGAGCGGCGTCATTTGGGTTATGATGGACATCCCTCAAGGGAAAATGGACATTTGTCATAGAAAATGGAAAGCAAGCAACATCGTTTGTTAAGAATAAGTAAAAAGCGGCTTGTTTTGATGAGTGGGACGTCCCTAATGGAGAAAGGACGTTCAAAATAGAAGTAACAAAAATGGTGTTAAGGTTTAAGTGGGACGGTGACGTTTGGAACAAAGGGAGGAAAGACTTATTCAAGAACAAACATCCCTTATCAAGGAATGGATGTCCCTCATGGTGAGGAAATTAACAAATGATTCGTAGGAGAAATATCAGAAAAACTATGGACCGTTAGATGAGGCCTAAGAAATATCGGATGAACTATGGGCTACTAGATTAGCAAGGGTGACGTCCATCGTTAAATCAAGCATGGGGCCACATCCAAGGCACATGGGAATAAAAAAGAAAAATGGACACATTTTATGATTGTCAAATGAGGGAGCGAATGAAGTAAGATCGTGGGATTTACGACGAGGAACATTCCTTATGGAAAACGGACGTCATTCACATTTAATTTTTGGGAGCGACAAATCGTGGCAGCCATGCAATCCTTCAAAAAGGAATCTTCTCCCTTTCAACTAGTGTTTTGACTTTCCTTCAGCTAATGTTTTGGTATTTTTATTTGATATGATTTTTTAATGCTCCTTAAATGATAAACTTATAAATGTGGCAAATTGGATGTGGTGCCACTTAGGAGTTGTTGGCGAATGTCGAAGACATTAAAAAGTCTCAAGGAGATTTCTCTCCTTATTAAAATGAAGGCAGAAGTAAAATTGGATGATATTCTGAATTTCCTTAAGGAGAAAAGAAAGAGTGAGGGAGAGAGGGAGAAAGGCATAGCGCGCGTGAAGAAGAGAAAGAAAGTTGCTGCTTTTGGCATGAAGGAAAGTGTACAACTATAAGAAATCATCAAGTGAGGTAAGAAATAGGGTGTAGTTGGCTAGTGGAGGCCCTACATCATGGGTTTTTGTTTGGAGTTGATTGTTGTCTTGATTCATTACTGCTATGTTGATTTCTACCTAGTTTGATGATTGATTACTACTTGGTTACACCCTATAAATTGTTAGTATACTGTGAAGAAAAGAAATCAAATACTTTCATGATAATTAGATAAAAGAAACGAGAAGATTGCCATCTATAAGGATGTAAAATGAATTGTTCTATCAAGATTTGGGATTGTCATATGTTGTTGGTTTGTCATACTGAATTACGTATGAGTTGTCTATTTGTTGTGAAGTATTGTGATATTCTTGGTCTTGTTAGTCTCTGTTAATTTCAGTGTGATGGATAACTTAGAAATGCCTTGTGATCTGTTGGTAAGTGTGAAGTGTTAGACATAAGAATTTCTTTGAAGCATAAATCTGTCAATTAGTATATGAACTACTCTTTGTTTAATTTAAGCATGCACTTTACAGTTTCAATAATATGTTTTCCTTTGTATACTTTGTACATTGTTGTGAATTATATATGACATGACATATATGCATCACGCTTATGATTTATGAAAATGTTGATATATGAATGACATGTTAATGAAATGATCGAATAAACGTAAATAGGTATGTGGGGGTTCGAGAGACTAGGTGACAGTCCATTAGTGGTGACACCCTTAATGGATGTATCTCCTCCCACGTAGGGAGAGAGTGACGGTTAAGCCACATGAACCATAGGATGTATCCTTTCTCTTGTACTAGAAATCTCCCTCACTTGCACAACACAAGAGATTGGTGATGGAATTTATGGTGACATCCCTAATTGATGTATCTCCTCGTCAGAGTGACGGTTAAGTCATATGACCATAGGATGTATCATTTCTCTATAAAAAAATGTAAAGAAGGAGATAAATTCTTCTCTAAGACAGATTGCATAAGAACGTATTGAGCACGAGCATTGCATTTCATTCTATTTCTTGTTGAGCGTCAGACTCATTGTTTTATCCTATGATGTAGGTATGTATGAGAAATAAGAGAACAGGTCAATGACACTTGACAAAGGATTTGCATAGGTGGATCTTGTGGCTGGCTAGGCTAATGAATCTAAAAGAAATTACTTGTAAAGGTTTTGTAAATGTATTAAAATTGAAAAGGAAAAAAGTTATTTATTGTATTCTTAAATGTTTTGCTTTATTATAAGTTTTTAGCTGTGTTCTACAAATATTTTAAGGAAATGATTTCATTTATTGTCTTTAATTGATTTTTAAAATGAAAAGTCTTCCCCTATTTTTATAAAATGAAAAAAAAGTTTTAACTTTTACACGTTTTCAAATGTAAGAAAAACCGGTTCATTACATAAATTTCATTGCACTATATCATTTCCATTGCATTATATAAAGGTACAATAGAAAGTTACGAAACGTATCGAATTGTTCATTCCGTAAAATCTTTTACATTCAATTTATGGAGGAATTATCCAGGTATTACACACACACAACCCAGAAGAGTTCACAGACTCATATGTTCCGAAAGGTTGTTTCTAATCATTTACGAAGTGTACTCCTCATCATTTGTAACCAATTCCGTCAAATTCAAATTACTCACGTCTGATTAGAGAAACACCTTTATCCACCAGCGAATCACATTAAGATGTCTTTCTAGCAACACCTCAACACAAATTAATTTTATTAATTTATTTTAAGGTACTATAATTTCATTTGTTGTATAACACTACAATATATATTTTAGTATTGCCACTTCATTAGGATATCAACAATACTTTGATACAAAAATTTCTGTCACGCCCCGAAAGGAACCCGAGACAAAATGGTGGAAGATCTAGCCCGAAATAGACCGAATCAATTGACCTTCTCTTAAATCAAAATTTAGCAGCAGAAGACTTAAAAATTAAATTACAAATCAAGCCCAAAAGAAGGTCGAGAAGTGACATTAATATAATATAAATTAGCAAAATCTAAAACTAGGTAGAAATAACATAAAAAATAAAACTATGATACAAATCTTACTAAAATATTATAAATTTTTTTATAAAAAGAAAGAAACTAATTACACGAGAAAAATCTCCAAATCTCTACTCTTGTGGTGGCAATTGGGAACTAATTTGACTATTTCATGAAAAACAAAAATAATTAAATGGTGAGCCAAATAATTCAGTAGGGATTTAATTTTATATTTAACTTTTATGTCATGAATTTAACGTGTTTTTTCAATTAATTAATTTAACAATTCAACATATAAAATAAATGATGACGAACAATAAATTAAATAATGAAATTTAAATAACAGCGATAATCAAGTGATCGCAAACGGCCAAACAGACCCTGATCAGATTTAGGGATTTGAAACTCAAGAACACGGCATGTACAGTTGTCCTATTATCCATTTTAACATTAAAATTAAATAAGTACAATGATAAATGTAAACTGAACTGAACGATAAATTAAAATGCTTAACTTTAACAAGTGTTAAACATTTTATGAATTAATTAGCATTCAACATAAAATAACCTCTACCTCGAGATTAGGCCTATCAATACCATAGTCCAATAAAGCTCAACAACAGATAAGTCTGACAGTTTTAAGTATTAAATCCTAATCATAAAAATTTTGCTGAAGTTAGGATTCAAAACTCTGAAATTTTATTTATTTAAAATTTTAAGTTAAATAAGGATGACCCTAAAGTCGCATCCAAACTAATTGCACAAAACCCAAAAAGAATATGGACAAAAAACCATATGGAATCTAGGCCTAAGCCCATCTAGAATGGTTCAGTAAAGGTTTTGCTGGCGCAAAACAAGGTTTGGGCCAAGCCCAACATGTAGGTATGCGGGCAGGATGCTCTGCCTGCATATTGGATTTACTTGGCCCTCCAAGGAACCTCTCTGTCCATTGACACAGTTTGAAATTGACACGCTCACCGCAACTGCTATCGGCGACAATCACCGATAGATAGGGCTTAAGAGCTCTCTTCCAATTATTTCGAGCCACAGTTATAGCTTTCAGCGATTTGGCCAAAAAGCTAAAACTTTCAATTAGAATTCCATCCCGACCACTGGCATAATACACAGCAATTCATAATCCATAAAAAAAAACGTTTTATTCCAATTTCTAGTATCCAACCAAACAATTCAAAATTTTTACAGAGAATTTCAAAAATTGAAGTTTCCAATTCTTACCACTGGCAATGGACCTCACAGTTTAAAATATGTATATATATATATATATATATATATATATATTTTAAATGAACAATATATGATCGCTCGGTTTACATTTTGGGGATTCTTGGGTCTGGACTTGACTCCAAGTATTTAGGATCTAGCCATGAATCAGCTTTGCTAAATTCATGAATACATTATTCTGTCGTGGGTCCTACATTCTTCTCCAATGAGCTTATCGTTGTATTTAATATTTATAATTAAGACTTGTAAATTAGTTTAATTCTCTTTGGAAACATTCTTATCGTTGACTTGAAGGCATAATCACCGTGGTATACTGAAAAACTATTTAGCATGCAATATAATACTGAAAAGAGCTTTCTTATCATCAACAAAACAAAGCTGCAAGGGTTTTTAATGTTCATATAGCCGTAATTGTAACGTTGCTATTAACAAAGGGAGACCAGATGAAGGAGTAGACTTACGAGGTCTACAATAAACATTAAAGAACACTTGATCAAATCTTAAATAAAGATTTTCAACCCTTTTTAAAATTTCTTTGCATAGAGGCCAATTTTACTACCAAATTTCATAAAATGGAAACAAAAAAATAAGTAAAATAAAATACAAATAAAATTGTAAAACTTCACGGAAGCCAAAACCCACTGGAAAAGAGAAGGTTTGGCTTCTTCAATGGAAGTGGGCTCTCCACCTCCTGCTCCCCGGGACGTTGACTCTGGCAAAGAATCGAAGACTTTCTATGGCAGTCAACTAACCCGAATTCTGGAGATGCAGGTAAGTTGAGGTCGATATCCCGTTGAATCTGGCTGAAGATCGACTCAACGCCTTCCGAAAACGTGACAACACTGATTCCGCTTCCCCTACCGCCTTCGTAGTGACAGCGCTTGTGGCCGCCGAGTGCTTGTCCGGTTGGGAAGATCTTGTGGCAGATGGAACACTCGTGTTTTCTACCACCGAACATGGCCGCAGTAGAACTAGTCGCGGTGTGTGTAATATTATCCCCGGTGACGGATGGCTGGGATGACGTCTTACGGTGCGTACCTTTGTGTCCTCCGAGGGCTTGGTAAGAAGGAAAAGACTTATTGCAAACTACGCAAGTGTAAGAAAGCTTGGGCGGCGCCGGTGGATGAGCTAAAGCTTCCACTGCAGCAGTGGCAGCGCCGTCTCGAGCCAGCATCATGATACAGAGAGCTAAATACTCCTCCTCTGTGGGTGCGTTCTCCATACGAAGTCGTTTTGACCGCTTCCTATTGGCCCAGGGCTCTAAGAAGTCATTTTCTTCCTGAGAGGTTGCTGTAAAAGAAGATGGTTCTGTAGAAGAGTCGTTTTTCAGAGCTCTGAAAGCCATAACTTTAGATAGAGAAGATGCGTGAGAGAGAGAGAGATGAAGTATAAATAAGGAGGAGATGGAGAGAGAGAGTGAAGGGGCAACCTGAGGGAGAAAGTGGTGGGAAGAGAGGGAGTACTTTCAGCTTCTTCCCACGCATTCTTCCAAGTCAAACCCCCACACCTTCCAACTTGTTCATTAATTACCCACCCTTGACCTATTATGATGCAAAGAAAGACCACGTGGAGAAATAAATCGGGGATGTAGTCTTACAAGTGTCAAAAGAGATAGCTTTCTTCCTGGCTCGTTCGTTTGGGTGGTTCATCTGAGTTCACGAGTCAAATCGGCTCATAACTACTAACCTTTTCATTTACCAGCTCGGTCGTTTCTTGAAGATTTGGGCTCCCCAACTAAATGAACTGAGCAACGTGGGGTGTGCAGAATCGAACTGATATCGAAGAATCAGACTAAAATTGGCAGTTTTGGTACGGGTTTGGTGCAGGTTTACTTGGAACTGGACCGAATTCGGTTCTATTTCAACAGAACCAAATTTCACGGTCCGATTTTTGATTCTCGGTACCGAGAACCGGTACCGACTATTAGAACCGAAGGCAGAAGGGGATGGGGATCGATTAAATTCAGGGCACCCTCACACCCTGAAAGAAATTTAGGGCACCCGCGAACTCCAGTCCCGACTCCTGTGAGCAGCTCCAGTCACTGCCTTCGTCTCCCCTCCGGTGTCGGCGCTCCCGAGTCTCGAACTCCAGTCCCGACTCCCGACTTCATCACCCACTGCTCTCTCAAGTCTCAAGTCTCAAGTCTCGAGCTCCAGCCTCTAGTCTCGAGCTCTTGTCTCGAATCTGTCTTCGACGCTCTAGTCCCGACTCCGTCTCAGGCGCTTGCCCTTCCGGCTTCCTTCGCCAGCTCGGTTAGTATATGAACCCTAGTTGCGATTTCTGTTATGTTCTGATTCATGTGATGTTGGTCTTGAGAATTTAGAATTGTGATAGTTCTCTGTTGATTGTTGATGAATCTATTTGATTTTTTCCTTTTACACATCGTTAATATTTGATTTCTCATGGTTTTAATTATTGGCTTCTTTTTATTGGATGTTACTCGGTTGTTCTACATGATTCGTTTTAGTAGTTCTGGTGTTTCAGTTTTAAAAGTTTCGTAACTTTACCTCATTGTGGTACATGACTTGCTCAAGAAAAAATGGAACTATCTATGAAGATGTCTTTAGAAATGCCTTTGCCGCAACTGAAGATGGATTTTTTACTCTAGAACGTAGATCATAGGGAGTAAAACCGTTAATTGTAGCCATTGGATCTTGTTGTCTGGTTGGAGTTATCTGGAGGGGTACGTTATATACTGTTAATTTTGGTTATTCAAGAGTTGTGATTGTTTGTTTAGGAAAGTCAAAAAAGATTGTCGCTGAGGAATTGACTAGAGATCATAATGCAAGTGTGGAAGAGATTAGATAGGAACTAAGGTCGTTTCATTCTGATGGTGTTGTACTAGATATGGAGGATGGGTTGTGTTTTGAATTTGGGTTTTCTGCCATGGAGGATGAGTTGTGTTTTGAATTTGGGTTTTCATCCATGATTTTTTCCATGCTTTAGATATCAGCCTCCTCTACTTGCAGATCAGGGTGAAATTATGATTTTTTAAAAAAATTTTTATTATAATTTTAAATATATAAAAAAAGCAGTAAAAAAATTTTAAAATAATTTGGGACCAAACCGGAACCGGTATCGACAAAACCGGTCCAGTACCGGTCTGATACCAGAACCTAATGGTACCGGTCCGGTACCAGAACCTAATGGTACTGGTATCGGTTTTGAAAATCGGTACGGACCGGTTCGGTGCAGTCCACTGTGGAACCGGTACCGAACCGAACCGTGAACACCCCTAGAGCAACAGATTTGATCTCATTAATTTAGCTTTCGTTTGAGATTTAATTGCATTATGAAATTTTCTAGGGGAAATTATAACCAACTTATACTACCAAAGGATGAATGTAAAAAGGTGAACGAACTTATTAATTAATATGTACTAATACTATTGACAATAATTATTGTAAATTTCATTATATGTACGTATTCAAGGAACGCATAACGGTATAAATTAAAAACTCAACCCTTATTTCATGAGAGTTTGTGGACTCAAGTAATGAGTTCGGTGAGTTTGTTGACTTTGTTAGAGTAGACTCACATAGCAAAGAACGTTCCCATCAGAGGACCAATCACACCACCGCCTATGAACTTCCAATAGAAGCAATTTAGAAAATTAACAAAAGAAATTTTGCACTATTAGATCTGCAATAAATCAAATCTTAAAGTAATTTCATGAACAACTAAAATCTTGAATTATGAAAAATAAAGAAGGCAAACATTGCAGTAATGTTTTCTATCAAAAAACATCGAGGCAAATGCAACAGTCACGTTTTCTGCTAAAAAATGTCCAAGAACGTCACATAGACATACAAGGAACATCCAACGGATGTCCAATGATCAACCTTGGATGTCCTTCAACAACGAGGGACGTCAAACGCTAATTCATGAGGAGGGGCGTCCAAGGATCAGCTTTGGGGCCATCATTAGGTTGAGCGACGTCCAAGGGGTCATGGTGGCCGCTAGATAAAGAGACGGATATCCTGCAATGAGGATGGATGTCCAGGATGTGTGGAAGGGCTCTAACAGATGAAGGTTTATGGTCGTTGGATGAAGGGATGGACATCCTACAATTAAAATGGACAACTAGAATAGAAGATGGGCATCTTTCAAAGTGTTGGTGGATGAAGGTTGTTGGCCGTTGGATGAAGGGGCGAATGTCCTTCAATGAGGATGGATGACAAGGATTAAGGATGGACATCTAAAGAGGCTGATGGACATTATGTTGAAAGGGGTCATGTGCACTACACACTATTTTTAATGGGAGCTAACGAAGATTGTTGGGCGTTGAATGAAGAGGTTGGTTGTCCTTCAAAGATGGGGGATGTCAATTGATTGAAATGAACATTCATGATGATATTATTGAAACACGACACCGTTTAGCATTGAGGGATGTCTATGGATGCTAATAGACATCTACTCATATTGAGAGACAATGTCGTTTAGTATTGTGGGGCGTCCATCAACTTATAACGAACGTCCCTCAATGCCATGGATGTCTCTCAATATTAAATGTCGGCATTCCCTCAACATCCATGGCATTGAGGGACACCTATTGTTAGCTTAAGGACGTCTCTCAATACTAAACAACAATATTGAACGACCTTCAACTTCATCTATATAAGCACAAAGTGTAACACCCAAAAAATTTACACAAATAAGTTGATATGTAATATGATATTTTAGAATAATTATCGTCACAATAGAAGAATTATAGAGAATGATTAAATTTGGAATTTATCAAGTATGTTATGGTATTAGGAAAGTTAGAGTAAATGATTTTTATTTTTTTTATAAAATTATAAGATTTACTAAGAAAATTAAGAAATTAGGATTGTGTGTGCATGATGAAATTTAAAAGGATAAGGTAAGAATGTTTGTAGAAGAATATTTGATTACATAAGCAGAGCTGGTCATGAAAGATTGTCACGACCTGATTTTTTTTATACCTCTTTTGTGCATGCTTATGATTTTATTTAAAACAAAAGGACTTAATGATCCTTTAAGTTAATACAATCATTATTATATATATAAAAACAAAACAGGTGAAGTATAAATCATACTTAATCTTTTAATTTGTTTACAAAAAACATCCCAACCATTCTTTCACATGTCAATATCTTATTTAAGCAAACATCCAAATTTCAACCATACTTCCATCTGTCCAAATACCCAAAGCAGTGAGCACCTTATTGGTCGATTCAGCAATGTCAAGCCAATCATGAATCCACATAAACACCTTCTCCACAATCATAGTCACCAATCATATCTTCATATGTATTTTTGTTGACATCTACATCACGAAAACCAAACTATGAGTCTATTACTTAGTAAATGGTGTAAACAAAATATGATATTCAATTTTACATGAAAATCATGCATTATAGCTTTTTTTTCATTATAGTAACCATTTTGTTGTTGAAGCAGTCTTTAGGAAAAAGTACAACATCATTTTGTTCGGCTTACAGAAAAGCCTACTTGAGTTTTGAGGAAAAATAAACGTCATTTGATCTGCCTCACGGGACAACTTACTCAACCCACTCACAAAAACAACCCCTTTTCATATTCTTTCCTTTTCAGTTTAATTCTTTCTTTACGAAAATCCATGCATAAAACATTTCTTTTTCTTTGTAACTTTAAATCCATTTCACGATGCATGAATAAAGCACACAATATATCATAACGGTAATTTTTCAATTAAATGAATAGAACATGAAACAACAAGCAATTCTTTAACCAAATATCCATATAAGCTTATTTTATTCTAGACAATCCTAGAGTTTTGTGATGTAGGCTCGAAAACCATACACACACAACACTTACCTGAAGATTTTACAACAACTCAGTCTTTTCGTTGTTCAATCCTTCAACACATAACTATTATAATAGCATCATATTCCTATTATGTAAATGGATCATGTTTATTATTTCCTTGCCTCATCCAATTTAGTCATCTCAAAGTTCTTCCACAACTTTCTAGCAAACTGTACTTCAAAATTCTATTATAATAGTAAACTTATAACTTTAGAGGAGAGTCCCTTACCTTTAATAAAATGTCTTTCCTTTCAATGTTTTATTGGCAAGGGTAGAATCCCCCATTAATTTACCGTTATTTATAGTGGAAATGAGAGGTGATGAGTCACCATTAACAATTTTGTGCTTGTTGTCTCCTTCCGCCACCATGACATATCTAGGCTAAAACTTGTAGATGTAATTATAGCATTTCCTAATTCATAACTTGTCGATATATTGTAATGACCAAAATTCTTTTTGGACAGATTTAAAATGATTAAGGATGTCATCAGAGTATTTAATAATTATCGGATCAATCTATTAGTAGGGTATATTATTTTATAATTATAGAGATTTAATAAGAATTTATGAAATTTTATGGTGGGATTATTATTGGCATAAGAAGTATTAAATTATATGAGAAATATAAGAGATATCATAGAGTAATATTATGGGTTTATAACAATTAAATTAGAAGAATTGTTAGAATAGAAAAGAAAATGGCGAGGGATTTGGAGAGGGCATTTTTTTTTGGAAATTTATGTTCATTATACGGAGATTATTGTATTTTATTTTTTAGTAAATAATAGAAAGGAAAATTATGAGAGATGTGAGTGATTAGAGTGTGTTGGAAAATGGGTGAATAAGAAATGAAATGCTAAAGGGTTAGAAAGGTATTTTTGGAAAATCACTTTGGGAGTATTGTGTTTTATTTGGTGAATAGTAGAAGAGAAATTAAGGGGTATACATGTTGTTGGGAAAAAGGGGAAATATGAAAAAAGAATATTGCTGGAAAATAAAGGAAGGTGAGAATAAAATAAAAATATAAGAAGAGAAAAGGTGTTGGGGAGAAAAAGGAGAAAACAAAGGAGAATGGGAAAAAGAAAACGCAGAGGAATAGGCGACTCTCCCGCGGGGGAGAAATTTCCTTCCTCGCGAAGAGGGGGCGGCTACTGCGAGGATGTCGAGCTCATGGAGGAGAGGCAAGTCACACGGTTGATTCACGGTTAGGCGATTGCTCCAATGTCAAGGAGCCCGAGGTAAGTATTTGCTGTGTGTTTTGGGCTCGACCTTACAATGCTAGGCGTTAGGTGATTGTTCTTCATTTTTGTTACTATTGATGGACATTGCTATTGATTTATGCTTCGTTGTTGGGTTTTGTTCTGCATTTTAAGCTATCTTGTGATAGACACTGATGAGCATTTTGTTATGTCGATTGAGTGTTATTCATCATTTTGGTTACCGCTTATAGGATATTAAGAGATGTTTTTGAGATTGTTGCCATTCTGATTTATGTCATGTTCATTGGTTTGGTGTCTACCTGAGAGGCATTGTTGAGGAATGATGTTCTACTAATTTAGTGATGTGCCCAAAAATGCAAGAATGGCAATTTCTCAAAAGAGAACAATCGGCTAATCTTAAAATAGGGCAGTGACTTTGAGCAAGTATATCTTTTAGTGCATACAGCCAAATGCAACGAAATTGACAAGACCCTAGGAAGTATCAAAGATGGCATTTCAGTTAAAAAATCTCATCTAAAAATGATAAGGAGTGAGAGTTATGCACAGAAAATGGATCTGCCCTATAACAGACTCCATCCAAAGATAGACTGATGACTTTCAAAGAAACGTCCACAAAACTACGAATTCAAATCCAAACGTCATCAAAATTGTACCAAATTCTTTGTATTCCAGAAGGGATTACTCCATTAAAATTCCACATTCAAATTCGTAATATTAACAGAATTATGATTGAAATAAAATGCTGCTTGAAATTATCAAACTACAGGAACACAAGCTGCAGTTTGCAATATTTCAAGCACACTTCAATATTCTAATCCAAAACAAACAAACTCCATCCAATACTTCAAAGAACAATCAAGAACATCCAAATCCAGAGAGTTATTAACCAAATAGCTCAATAAAGAGAGAAAGAAAAACAACAAACCAACAAGGTCCGCAACACCTCAAACGCCCAAGATGTACGACAAGTTCAGACCTCTCAAAGAAAGGCCACTCCTTCTTGGCTTTTGCTTGATCTTCTAGCTTCTCATGCCACTGACATTTCCCTAAAGAAATGCTTAAAGAACTAGCTAGAACTTCCTCTCCAAGATCAAGTAAGAACAGGAGAGAGGAGGAGCTTTGGTGTTGGATTTGCAATGAAGCAAGAACCGAGCATCGAGGGAAGGATGGAGGGAACTCCACTCATGATTTACAGCATCAAAGTTTGGGTTTCTAATCTGATTTCTCTCTTCATTATGGAAGGCTTAATACCTTCCTAATGAAAATCCAAAAAGCAAATTACAAAAAGCCCTAGAGTTCACAAAATAGGACATGAGAGCTCAACCACAAACTAGCCGAGCACTCCAAATAAAATAAGTTCAAAGCACCTAATTCTAATCAAAATACAAATCATCCAATAGCTAGCAATCCAACATAATCCAATTCAACATGTATAAAAACGAAAATAAGCATATCTCATTCTATTTGGCATTATTGGTCTCGGGCAAGTGATGTCCATCATGGTCGAGTAAGGTAGATCCAATCCAAGGGAAAGTGTCTTGCTTCCAAGTGAGTACATGCTTAAGAGCCTCCTAATCACCATGCATAGGCTAGTTGTTCTAGCTTATTCCAACTAGCAAATAATAACTTATGAGATAAACAAGGAGCCTCATGGCTAGGGCTCAGGTGGTATGTCTTGGGGTGCATCATCCTCCCCAGGGTGATTGAGGATTTGACCTCAAATCCGAGGCTTGGCTAACTCTTTGTTTTATTTTTTTCAACAACCTCTTTACAACTTGGATGAGAAGCTTCAATATAAATTCCATTTCATTTTGCAAATGTATGTTGTTTCCACCAACGAAACAAAGCACCATGAACTCATAATTGCTCAAGACATAAACTAGGATTTGGGCAGAAATTGGTGCAATTTTGACAGAAATTAAAATAGTCTAATTGGTGAACATTAGGCTTGATTTTTGGACAGTCCACTATAATATAAGTTAAAAATAAACCCTCAAAATTTCTTGGTCAAACTGTAAGGAAATAAGAAGTTATGATAGAAACAATGAAACTTGTTCGACTTGGCAAGGCTGAATTATCAGAATGGCAGTTTTCAGAGTGAACTTGTAATAGTCATATCTTTGGCAATTCAATGATTTCTTGTAAGAAATTTGAACAGCAAAAACCTTCATAAGTGAGGAAAATCTCCTCCAAAATTTAAAATTTAAATCGTAACGACACAGAAGTTACGCTGAAGGAACGCCACTGCTCGAAATGGTGCAAGTAAAATTACAGTTTTAGATAGTATATTGTAAATGGCACACAATCACTTATCCACATCCAATAAAGCTCCAATTCCATATGCCTTGCTTCAATACAATAAAGAACAAAATCCCAAATTCCCATATTAGAATTCACATTACAAATATTAGAAGATTGCAGCAAACATAGCAACGGATTTACCTTTCGATAATCGAGAATAATTTCATGTATGTGCTCCCTGGAACAACTCTTTCATAGGTTCACCAACATATCGTCCACCCGGATCAGACAGGGAACATTTATTGACATCATGATTCAACTCATTCATGTTAGAGTGTACATAATAAAGAACAATAATAAAGTCGTTAATGATCCTATCAAGATAGTCTATCCTTCTTTGTCGGTCATTAAGACTTTGTTCTCATGCACTTACTTCATGCTTGTGAGACCAAAAGAAAAATCTCCACCAAGTCTCACATATCTTCTTTTCTCCAAAGTAGCAAGTTAGGTCTCCACCTTGAGCTACAAATATAGTGTATTTTAAGAGTCCGCTCGTTAGTACACTAAGATTGCCATCTTTCAAGAAAAGTCTTCCATGGGGTCATACCCATCCTTGAGCTACTTAGTATATAAATCATTCCAAGGACTAGAAAATTTATCATAAACATGCAACCTTTTAATCCAATCAAATCCAAAAAGCTTGGCATTCAACTCGGACAAGAGGGAGTACCCTGATTTTAGTCGATCGAACAATATTGTCATCTCCTTGTTCTTATGCTTGATCGCATACGGGTGATAGTTTAGTAGCTCACTTCTGAACATAAGTAAAGTTTCATTTTCTCCCTCGTTCTTCTTATAGTTTTGAATGTAAGGATAATTATAAAAGTTCCCCTCCCACCGTGTATACAATCTGAAAAATTGATTTTGCATTTTTCCTTCTTCAATCTCTCTTCGAAGCCTTATCAAAACAAACAGCTCTTTCTTAGCAAATGTATGATGCTTAATGTTTGATTCATTCTCCTTTAATTGAAGTGTGTGTGAAGAAAAGTTGATATCCTCCGTATTTAAAACTAATGTTGTACAAAAAACATTCTCTACAATTATTTCTTTTTCTCCTTCTTTAATTGCCATTAAGGAGTCATCATCACTTCTTTCTTCAACCGATTTCTCTTCTTCAAAATTTGTTGCCATTAATTCAATATCACTTTCTTTAATACATTCTGGCCAACTTTCCTTTTGGGTAAAAACTTTTTCAAATTTTTCTTCAACTTCCTCCCGTGGAATTGGTGGTTGGAGAGTTTTAAGATACTGGTCTTGCACCTCTTGTAGCTTTCGATCTATATGCTGTAGGGAGTCCTTCATATCAAACACTTGGACTTCTTGCCTTTTGGAAACACTCCTTTTGTATCGGACTGGTGGTGGAGAAGATGACATTATCTTCGTAATCTTCGGAGCATATCTGTTCCTCAAAATTCTCTTCATCAATTTCCACGAATTTATAACTGTTTCGCCCTCTTCTCTTCTCTCAGAATTTATTCTTCTCCACCAAAGGTTACCTTTTTCTTTAAGTCTCGAAGAAGCAATTTTAACTTTTCCCTGATCTGAAAACTCATGAGTTAAAAAAAATTCTCCAACTCATCTTCCTAATCTAAATAATCTTCCATTTTGAACCACTGAATGTAGGAATAGAAGCCTGTAACTCTTCTTCTTCTGTAGGGTAACTTAATGAAAAAGTTTGGCCTCTAGTCATCTTTAAGAATGGTAAATTTTATTAAATAATCAGAGTATAGAAATAGCGAACCTGAGAATTGTAGGCTCTGATACCAAATGATGCGCCCCAAAATGCAAGAATGACAATTCCCCAAAAGAGCACAATCAACTAATTTTAAAACAGGGCAGTGACTTTGAACGAGTATATCTTTTAGTGCATATAGCCAAATACAACGAACTTTACAGGACCCTAAGAAGTAATAAAGATGGAATTCCAGTTTAAAAATCTCATCTAAAAATGATAAGGAGTGAGAATTATACGCAGAAAATGGATCTGTCCTAAAACAGACTCCAACCAAAGACAGACTGACGACTTCCAAAGAAACATCCACAAAATTACGAATGCAAATCAAAACGTCATCAAAATTGTACCAAATTCTTAGTACTCTAGAAGGGATTACTCCATTAAAATTCCACATTCAAATTCCTAATATTAACAAAGTTATGATCGAAACAAAATGCTGCTAAAAATTATCAGACTAGACAAACACGAGCTGCGGTTTGCAATATTTCAGCCACACTTCAATATTCTAATCCAAAATCAAATGAACTCCATCCAATACTTCAAAGAACAATCAATAAAATCCAAATCCAAAGAGTTATTCACCAAATAGCTCAATAAATAGGGAACGAAAAACAACAAACCAACAAGGTCCGCAACACCTCAAACGGCCGAGATGTGCGACTAGTTCAAAAATCTCAAAGAAAGGCCACTCCTTCTTGGCATTTGCTCGATCTTCTAGCTACTCATGCCACTGACAATTCCCTAAAGAAATGCTAGAAGAACTAGATAGAACCTTCTCTCCAAGATCGAGGAAGAATGGGAGAGAGTAGGAGCTTTGGTGTTGGATTTGCGGTGAAGCAAGAACCGAGCACCGAGGGAAGGATAGAGGGAACTCCACTCACAATTTGCAACAGCAATGTTTTAGTTTCTAATCTGATTCTCTCTTCCTTAGGGAATGCTTAATACCTCCCTAATGAAAATCCAAAAATTAAATTACAAAAATGCCCTAGAGCTCACAAAATAGGACATGAGAGCTTAGCCACAAACTAGCCAAGCACTCCAAATAAAATAAGTTCAAACCACATAATTCTAATCAAAATACAAGTCATCTAATAGCCAGCAATCCAACATAATCCAATTCAACATGTCTAAAAAAGAAAATAAGCATATCTCATTCTATTTGGCGTTATTGGTCTCGAGCAAGTGATGTCCATCATGGTCGAGTGAGGTAGATCCAATCTGAGGGACAGTGTCTTGCTTCCAAGTGAGTACATGCTTAGGAGCCTCCTTATAATTATGCATAGGCTCATGCTCAAGTTCTTCTAGCTTATTCCTACTGGCAAATAATAACATATTAAATAAACACAGAGCCATATGGCTTGGCCTCAGGTGGTAGGTCTTGGGGCGCATCATTTAGTTTCTGTCCTTTATTTGGTTTTTGCTGATAGCCATTATTGTGTACCACTACTCTATAGATGATATATTCTATTTGCAACTTTAGGTTACTGCTCACTTGCTGCTAATGAATAATTTAGCCTTGTTAATTTAAGTTTTGTTCTGCTAGTTGGTTATTGTTACATGGATACTATTGAATGTTTATACTTGGGTATGTTAGTTTTCCTTTCTCCTTTATGTTGATTATTTCTTGAAGGGCAAAGCTGGAATGGGAATATTATTTTATATTTATGTCCACCTACTGTTTGATAGCTAAAATTGAGGATGTTGCTCTGTTGGACGATGTTGAGGATAATAATATGTGATTTGGGTTTTGAGGTTTATTTCACTTACTGCTTGATGGACATTATTGAGGTTGACAATCTAATGTGTTGTGTTTCATTATGTATTTCGATTACAGCTTTGATGAACATGGATAAGGATAATAATATGAAGAATAGGGTGATGTACTAGCAGAAGAGAATAGGAATATTACCTGTTAAGCGATGAGCAATCGGTGATTGGTTGAGTGTTGAAGAAGTGGGACCAATCGAGTGCTTGAAAGAATGCAGGTGGTCGATCAAGAGCTAGAGAGTATAGGCGGTGATCGACTGTTAATTCATGATTTTGATCAGCCACAAGATTTGCGGTCACAGGGGTGGGGATCATGAACATACCAAAATATACAGATTCGATGGATTTGGCAAAGCGGTCAGTCAGCTTCAGTGAAGGTGATCGACCGGTCCTTCAAAAGTTTCCTAAACTTTGACGCAAACTTCTTTTTGGAAGGTCCACCTTTGAAATGAAGTAACTCTATCGTTTTGGAAGGTTTTGATATGAAATTTTGGACAAAGCTTCTTTTAAGAATGAAGAATAATCCTCCTAAAAATAAGATTAAGAAAATTCATGGATTTGGAAATATGCACTGAAGAAATCTATTGGCTTGAAATAGAAAGTGGTGATACTTGTAATTCCCATATGGATGCCTTGCCAATGGAACTCCTTTGGAAAGTTGGACACCACTTCTCATGCTCTGCCTTCAAGAAGCAAGAACGTGGATTTCGTTATGAAATGCTACCCAACTTACAAGTAATCTTAATCTTGTGATGTAACACACACAAGAGAAATTTTGGTTATGACACACCGAAGGTTTGAAAGAGTAATCACTCCAATTTTGAATTAGGTAAAAACTTTTCTATATTCAATCTTCACTGTCCTAAACATGGATATAAGGTGGCTTTAAATAGCCAATTACAAACTAAGAATAGTAAATACCTCAATACGCAACAATAATACTAAACCTGCTATAGTATAAGCTAGGCCGAACTTTACTCAATAGTGACTAGGTTAATTAACTAAAAGAATATTTAATTCATTCTTCCTTTCTTCTTCTCCAAGTCTAGAAGTCTTTTAGCAGTAGTTCCTTCTTTTTGTTTGGCCACTTGGATGGTTTCCATATATAAACTTCATTGGTCTCCAAGCTTGGACACTTGCGCTTTGCACAATATTTGCTCTCTATTTCTTAGGCTTTTGACAAAGCAAACAAACTCCAAATTTAATGATTTAGCATGTTCTACAAAGCTTAAAAAGTAAGCTACAATCTTTATGAAGGACTATTTTGGATATGACATCATTTTAAATGCCAAAACCATCAAATACTCATCAAAGTTCATAAAGTATATATATTTGTGAAGTCCTTCAAATGTTCTACAATAGTTCTTGAACTTCCACCTATGCTTGACCTTGAATGACTCCATGATATTATCTGAAGCTTGATCATTAATAGAGTGGACTCGTAGTCCATCATTGGGAATTGCTATTCATTAAGTTCACCGCCTTATTAGACATTTTAGACGACTTATGTTTATGAGAATTTGAGTTTTGCTCTCTATTTCGTTAGTCCCTACATTATCATTGTTTAGGGCTAGAACATTTTACTGATTTAATGGCATGGAGTTGATTAGGATATATATGCACTGTGGGTTTACTTTTATGTTCATGTACCTTCGATGATGAGAAATGGTTTTATAATTCATATGTAATGATGCTCTGTCATTTGAGAATTTTGTTACTATCTTTCATTAATTGTTGAGTATATGGAGAGTTTGTTATTACTGTGGTTTGATAATTGCATATGATGTGGATGTTCATGTTGCATTATGATATATGTTTCATGCATGCGTCTGCATTTAAGAAAGATAAAATAAGGATAAAAAATGCATGAGATATAAGTGGGTGTCCATCCATACCAAGTGGACGAGTCTTGGGCTAGTGGTATGGGATGTTGACCCAAAAATAAATATGTGCATGGCAAGGTTCACCCAAAGCGGACAATATCTGCTTGGGCTAAATTTTTACCCACTTAATATCAAATGAAAGAGGTAAAATGTATGTAAATGGGTATTGATGACAGGTAGTTCTGAAGGGAAGCTAGGGGGCGAACTTAAGAAAGATAAAATATGAGAAAATGTACATACCCAGTAGGATAGGTTTTCCAACAAGAGAGGACCGGTGAGGTATTAGCCTATTAGTTTGCTATGATGAGGTTAAGGCTAGCTGGCATATAGGGTTTCTAGGTTTTCATGCCTTAAATGGCATGGCATGGCACTTAACGGAGGACTCCCACTAGAGAGGATGTCTGTCTCCCACATGAGAGGAGGGTTATGGTGTGTGCCGACCATTGTGCCAACTCATACTCAAAGAATGAAAGAAAATAAAGGAAAAGAAAAGAAAAGAAAGAAAATAAAATAAAGAAAGAAAGATGCATTTATGTCATGACATGTTATGTTCACGATCTTATGCATTACTTGCTAACTGTAACACCCAAAAATCAATAAACCCTTTTTGTCATACTAGTGTTACAGAATTGAGCCTTTTCCCATTAATGATTGCCATATTAATAATACCATTTACATATCGGAAGTGATTTGTCATAAATGAATATTTCCAAACCAAATTTTTCTTCATTTTCTTTTTATTTCCAACATTCACAATTCAACTGTGTAAAAGTTCAATATTCACTCGGCCATGCAATAACCGTGACAATCTACATTACCATCATAAAACAATTTTTAATAGTTAACAATTCATCACTCAAAGATACAAATTTTCAGTCCTTCCTCATCACATAGTTTACACATTATAATCCACCCACCTCTCATTGGCACAACAGTTGCAATCCATACATTCAATCTATCAAAAGCATCATCCATGGGTATCTTAGTCATATTCATCCACACATATGTCATTATTTTCTTCAACATTATAGATTTGTTTATGAGTTGAAATAATCAGTATGTAATAGAAAAAGAGTCAAGATAAAATAAGCAATGTGCGATTCAGTTTTCCTTTCTTCTTCCACTTTTATGTCTAATAATTGGGTACAGTCCAGGGAATGAAATTTATATAGTTCAGTCCACCTCTTGCAGACCAGTTTCAATCATAGTCCAAAAAAAACAATTAAACAGAGTTATCGATAATGTAAGCAACTTTAAACATCCATTTTAACAATAGAGTAAAAAATAGTTCAAATAGAGAGCAATATAACATCAACCAAAAAGAGTTTAGAAACAAGTTTAAAAATGATAACCTGTGATGTAGGCGGTTTAGGCCAAAACATTCACTATTGTTTGTCTTTTCTACCTTTACTGCTTTCACAAAAACAAACCTCCAGCGTATAACTTCAAACTCCATTGAATATGGTTTTGCTCCTTCCCCCTCATGGTTCATCCCCTTATATAGCTGGTGAACGAGAGAGAGAGACAAGAGACAGGTCTTGATTTCCTCTTCATCAAAAAATCGGTGTTTCATTATTACTTTTGGCGAGTCACAATTCACTCGCTGATTTCGTCGATATTGGCCATAAATTCCAGAAAGATGCGCAGTAGTTTTTGTACAGTTTCCATAAATCGATGTTGCATCTTCATATTTAAGCTTCTGTGGATGAATTTCCATCCGCAGAACGCACCTATCGTCTTTCAAATAGGCATTGCCCCAACCAGCTGACGACTTTTCTCTTATGGCATCGCTACCATTAATATAAATGACATTGTTCACTCATAATTGCGGATTCCTTTCCATCCACGAACACCAATGCTCCCACAAATCCTTGATTTAATGAGAGCATTTAACCAAAATGACTTTGTTTCCTTACAATCGCAGATGCCTTTCAATCTATGGACACCAATGTTACTGCAATATCACTGTTCATTACAGGTTATCTAACAGTAACACTCCAAACAATGGATGTATCCCATCGCCAAACGACAATGTTCCTTATTTATTCGCCATGTCCCTCTCACAAGGAAATATTTCCCATCTGCAAAAGCATCTTCATCCGAACTCAACGATTCAATAAATTATCCACTCATTCTATTTTACATCAGACAACCATCATCCTTCTACAAGGGAATAATTCCCATCTTTGGAAGCATCTTATGCCTCCACCTCTTTAATCCAGTGGCTACCTTGTCCCCATATCCTAAATTCAATGCTAGTTCTTTCTTCTAACAATTTCTTCCTCAATCACCCATCCACTGTTCATTCCAACTCCTTCCAAATAACACTGTTAACTTTTTGTAACATTTTCTTTGTCAATTTCATCTGTTTAGTGACCCAACCATATTTATTTATCCCAAATACCTTTCATCACTTAGAAATTCTTTGGATGTTACAACTCCCCATCCGTTAAAAAAAATTTTGTCCCCAAAATTTGTTTATTCTAAAAATTCCCGATATTGCTCCATCATGTCTTGCTTCCTTTTGTGCTTGGCTTTTTCAAAGGAATGATTGTTCCATAAGACTTTTACCAAACGAATTTGTTTATTCCTTAATTCTGTAATTCTCTCATCAAGAATTGCTATGGGCTTTTCTTCATAATTCAGAGTAGGCTGAACTTCCACTTCAACGGGTTAATGTACTTGCTCCGGACTTCTTAGGCATTTTTGAAGCAGCGCTATATGAAACACATTATGGATTTTTTCATTCGAAGGGGGTTATTCAAATTTATATGCCACATTTCCAATTCTTTTGATAATAAAAAATTGCCCAATATATTGTGGTGAAAGTTTCCCTTTCTTACCAAACCTCATTATTCCCTTAAATGGGAAGACCTTTAAAAATACCATTTCTCCAGGTTTGAACTTTAATTTCTTGTGTCTAATACCAGTGTAACGTTTTTGTCGATTTTGTGTTGCAAGCATCCTTTGTCTAATAAGGGTTACCTTATCCATAGTGTTGTATGATTTCCAGTCCAAGCAATCTAGTTTCACCAACTTCACTCCAATACAAAGGGGAGAGGCATTTCCTTTTGTACAATGCTTCATAAGGTGTCATCCCAATTGTTACATGATAGCTATTATTGTAAGTAAACTCAATTAATGACAATATTTTATTCCAGTTGACTTGATATTCTTAGATACTTGCACATAGCATATCCTCCAAATTTTGAATTGTTCTTTCGGTTTGTCCATCAGTTTGAGGAAGAAAAGCATTGCTAAAAGCCAACCTAGTGACCATCGGCTTATGGAAACTCTTCCAGAAAACCTATTGTGAATTGAGTATCTCTATCAAATATAATGGTTGTAGGTATTCCATGCAATCACATTATCTCTTGAATGTATAATTCTGCATATTGATCCATGGAATAAGTCCTTTTTACTGGCAAGAAATGAGCTGCTTTTGTTAGTCTATCAATTATTACCAATACTGTATGATATCCCTTAATAGTTTTGAGCAATCAAGTTACGAAATCCAAGCTATCTATTCCCATTTCCATTTTGGTATGGGTAAGGGTTGTAAAGTCCCCGCAGGTCTTTGAAGTTCTGTCTTAACTTGCTGATAGATTAAGCATTGTCTTACATGTTGACCCACATTCCTTTTAAGATTTGGCCACTAGAAATGTTTCCTTATATCTTGGCACATCTTGGTACTTCCTGGATGTATAGCCCTTGATGAGGAGTGTGCCTCAAATAATATTTCCAGATGTATTTCTTAATTAATAGTAATAGACTAGCATTCCCCAAATTTTACTATTCCATTGCCAGATACAGAGAACTTTGAATTCTTCTTTGATATCTGCATCCTGAATTGTCACACTGTGAATTTTTCACATTGTAGATCTTAGGTTGCGTCGTAACAATTGATGCAAGAGACATGGAGCTCACTTGTAACTCAAATCTATCAATTTATTTTTGTAATGGTATAGATAGACAATTCATCATACTCGACTTTCTACTTAACACATCAACTACTATATTGCCCTTGCTGGGTGATAGTTAATTTCACAGTAAATATACTTTAGACTTTTGTGATAAGTAAATATATCACACTGTTATCCATATAGATAGTGTATCCATAAATTCAAGGCAAATACCACAACATCTGATTCAAGATCATAGGTTGGGTAATTTGTTCGTAATTCTTCAATTGCTTAGATGCATATGCGATTACCTTTCCTTCTTGCATAAGCACACATCCTGATCCCAATTTTGAAGTATCACTATAATGGCCCAGTTTTTATTACTTTAAAAATGCATAAAATTTAAAACTTTTCATTTATAAACAACCAAAAACCTTTTTAAAATATAATCCAAGTTCTTTTTCTAAAAATTGAACCGTTAAAAACCCTTTCTTTAGGCTCCCTTTCTTTAGGCTCATTATAAAAATCGTTATAAACGGTAGAAAACTATAGTTATAAAATCATTAATCAAAACATAGCAGAAGCGTAAGAAATTCACTTGAGGAATACTAAACAAATCATTATGTGTTCATTACAAATTACTTTTCTCTTTTACTTTCCTTAGCCTAGCCAGCTACAAATCCCTCATGTGTAAATCCTTCTTCAACTGCTTCTTTATTTGTTCTCTTGTTTGCACCTACACCATTAGCAAACTGTGAACCGAGGCCCAGTAAGAAATGAGATATGCGCTATGATTATGCCTCTCTGTAATTCTTTTGGAATTGGTACCGCCCAAAACCAATATTTTCATTACATATTTTATATAACTCGTACATCGAGCTAGAGATTGGTGGAATCTTTAGGGAGAGGATAATCTTAATCGACTTCAAACACCTAGGGTAGACAGTCTCGTAGTCCCGACAAGGGAAATGTAATGTTCTTTTCTTCTTGTAACCCATGAGAGGGTGTAAATAATTGTGTTTACCTGGCTAATCTGAACTACCCTTCCATCTCCCAACTCCTCATTCTTCTTCTTTAAGTCTTTTTCCTCACTCAATGCATATGAGTACCAACCCAAATGTGGCACTTCGTACTTGTTTCTCTTAATGTCATGCACGTCAATGCAATTGCTAACATTACAACTTTAAGCCATTCAATTCATTCATCAAGGAAACAATAGCAAAATAGGAAATAATAACGGTATAGATATGCTTGACAAGTTAACAAGATAGATAGGCAATTTAAAGGTAACAATAAATATAGGCATGCTTAGTAATTTAAAGAAAACGATAACAATGTAGACATGCTAGGCTATTTAGGGGAAACAACAATATTACAACTATAAGCCATTCAATCCATTTAATCCATTCATCAAGGAAACAATAGCAAAATATGAAATAATAACAGTATAGATATTCTTGGCAAGTTAACAAGATAGATAGGCCATTTAAATGAAACAATAAATATAGGCATGCTTAGTAATTTAAAGAAAGTGATAACAATGTAGACATGCTTGGCTATTTGGGGGAAACATCAACAATATAGACATGCTTATTAATTCAAGGAAAACAATTATCACAAAGGCATGCTTGGCAAGTTAAATGAATTAACGACAATGTAGGCATGCTTGATAATTTCAAGGAAAGCAATAACAATGTAAACATGCTTAGAAATTTCAAGGAAACTAGAGGAAACAAAACAATACATTAATGTCCTAAACATGCTCAGAGATTAAAGTAGTAACATGCAAACAACATAGGAATAATATGGTGACATAATAGAAATGTAAGCAAACAATTTAAGGAAAGACACTGTTTATGGTGTAGGGCCCCCACAGGCCAACGACTCTATCTCAATTTCTTATCTCAAATCTTTATCGCGTTTGCCACTTAAAAGTTGTCCTTCTTCTTTTTCCACTACCTTCATAATCAAAACATCTACCATTAATAATTACAACTTATAACTTTCATTTCCTTTTCGTATTCTAACTTATACAATAGTTCTATGAACTTCTTTGAAGCCTAGATGGAACCTAACCTATCACGACTTAACCATCAGTGGCTAATACATTCCAAGGAAATAGGAAGCAGTTGTCCAATATTTCCCCCATCCATTAACACTTTCTAGCAAGTACAACAAAGAACATCACGCACTTACAGTTAAAAGAGTATGCAAGTGCAATATGATTTCCCATAAACATCAATAGAGGCATTGACATATCAATCAAGAAGAAATCTAAGGATAGTGACTATATCCAAACAATTGGTCTATGGTACTCATTACAAAGAGTTTATCAAACCTTAATTTGACAACAGAGCATTTCATACACATAACACTTATCATTAACATGCTTTAGACAAAAATTAGTAGAGGAGAATTGGGTTACCTAGAGGAAGAACCGAGATGAGCTAGGACATCCGAGAGCAGGAGCTGAATCCCAAGGCACGTCTTAACACTCCACTTGATTACCCACTTCACACCACTCAGAATTCTCACGCAACTCACACACTCCAGAGGATTGTCACTCTTGCTTTCATAATACAATGCAGAGGGAGAGACTGGACTAAAGCCTTAATAGATGGAGCTTACCTGGAGAGGGAAATTCATACACCAACTAGAGAGGAAGAGGTGTTCTTCGACGTGGAGAGGGTGTCCAGGTGTGGGTGAGCATTGCTCCCTGTCGATTTGTGTGGGTTTTAATGAACTACACGACAAACTTCTGTCATTTAAAACCTATTTTATTCGCAGATTTGGGACTTTTCGGACGAGGGTATTTATCCTAGCCTCGTCTGTGATCGTCCCAAATCCTCATTTTCACTGTTAGATTTAGGTTTTAGGATGAAGGAATTCGTCCTTGCCTTCGTCCGCGTGAATCCAAAACTGTCCAGAAATTGGATAGATTTAAACCTTCATCATCCGCGTGTGTCCATGCTAGTCCTAGCTCGTCCAAATTCTCACGTTGAAAGATGAATTGGGATGCAAAGCCTCGTCCAACATCGTCCCAAAATGCAAGGACGACGTACAATGCATTTTCAGACGTAAGTCCTCATCCGTGTGCATCCAAAAACCCAAAAACACATGACACTTACTGCGTCTGAAATCTCGAGTATACCCTTTCTCATCAAAATTTCATACTTGAAGACCTTCATAATATTTTCCCCACATAAACATGGCACCAACTACTGCATACCGTCATGGAATCTAACATACAAATTATTCCACCCATTAATTTCATAACATGCATGGGAAAAATATTATCGGGGTATTACAATTGCAGAACATACAATATTTACCTTCTTTTGTAGGAAGTGACAGAACTGGTGCATTTGTCAATTTTTGTTTTAGTTTCTGAAAACTATCCTCACATTTCTTTATCCACCATAAGTTTACTTCTTTTCTTGTTAAACAAGTTAGGGGTAATGCAATTTTTGAAAAATCTTGAATAAATCTTCGGTAATAACTAGCTAGTCCTAGAAAACTATGTACCTCACCAATATTTCTAGGTTGCGGCCATTCCAATATTGCTAGTATCTTAGCGGGATTAATTGTGATTCCATCCTGTGATATGACATGACCTAGAAAACTAACCTAACTAAGCCAAAATTCACATTTAGAAAATTTGGCATACAATTGGTGTCTTTCTAGTGTTGATAAGGTTATCCACAAATGTTTCTCGTGTTCCTCTTCTGTTCAGAAATAGATCAATATATCATCAATAAAAACAATAATAAATTTATCTAGAAACTCCTTAAAAACACAATTCATTAAATCCATGAATACAGTAGGGACATTGGTTAATCCAAATGACATTTCCAAAAATTCAAAATGACCATATCGATTACGAAAAGTAGTTTTTGGAATATCATCTTTCTTTACCTTTAATTGATAATACCCTAACCTAAAATAATTAATTGAGAATACACTGACACCCTACAACTAATTGAAAAAATCATCAATTTCTTGTTTGAGAATATTTATTTTTTATAGTCGATACACATCCTCATAGAACCATCTTTTTTTCCAACAAATAATACTGACGCCCCCCCACAGAGAAAAGTTGTGTCCTATAAAACCTTTATTGACCAATTCTTGTAACTAAGTTTTCAATTCCTTCAATTCTACTAGAGCCATCCAGTACAAGTTCTTGGATATAGGAGATGTTCTAGGATACACATCGATAACAAATTCAATATCTCTATCTGGAGGTACTCTAGGCAAATCATATAAGAAAACTTTAGAGAAATCTTGTACTATAAAAATCTCATCTAACCTTTTACCGTTTGTTATACGGGTATCCTTTACATTAGCCAAAAACCCAGTACATTCATTTTTTAACATCTATTGGACTTTTAATGATGAAATAATTTGTAGTTTGGAAACATATTACATGCCATGAAAGCTATACTCTTCACCATGCGGAGGTTTGAACTGTACTATTTTGTTTCTATAATTTATGGTGGCAAAATTCTCATACACCCAATCTATTCCTAAGATAACATCATAAACTTTCATATCTATTACTATAAGGTTTGCCTACATATGTTTGCCTGTTATAGTTACTAAACAATCCTTTAAAACATGATTAGCATATAGACATTCTCTTGAGCGTAACATTACATTATAATAATGCTTGAAATGTTTAAGCAAAAATCAGAGTTTATTACTAAATAGGATACCTGCAAACAAATGTATGGCTCCCAAATCTATCAATGTATATGTGATCATATCACCAAAAAAAATAATACTTGACACCATGACAGGATTATCCACCTTATCATATTCAATGAATGCAAAAACTTGTGCATTAGTCCTTCTTTGTTCTTCGGCCAGTGTTGGACAATCTTGAGCAAAATGTCCCTCCTTTTTGCATTTAAAGCATTTTTTTGTTCCCAATTTACATTCTTCATAATGATGTCTTTTTCATTTTGGGCATTGATTTTTGTTTTTCACTAATGGTTCGACTAGAACTCATTTGTTCTTTCCTTGCTGGCTTCCTCCTTGAATAGATCTTTTTAGGCCTCCCATGTTAGGTTGTCCTAAATTACTTTGTTTGATATAGTATGCTTTGGCTTCTTCAATTTGAAGAGCTTTAGTTATTATTGCTGAATAACTAACTAATTTGCCATCGGAATCTACTACTGACAACCAAGCCTGGTGATTTTCTAACTTTATTTCTAGTCGTTATTATATAGGTGATCATGGAGAAGAGTGCATTAAAAAGCTACTCTCAATATCCTTTCCATCCATTTAGTATCCATAAGTAACATGGAGATGTTCAAAGAGAAGCATAAGTGGAAGGACTTGTACAAGTTTGAAGATTTATGAAGACTTTCCAAGTGTGCTTACAATTTGACCTCTGTGGCATATTTGTTATTTTTGGCAACCTTCACAATCTCATATCAAAACATAAGTTTCATAACATTTGTAGCTAATCTTGTGTGGTCTTTTCTTAAATTGGAGGTCATTTGCTATGCCAAAAGAGCCCAAATATAGAGCTTCAATTTCTTCCAAAGAAGCCCGATCATCCTTAGTTGGAGTTAATGCTAAATCCACTCAGAGAATGAACGTGAAGATAATTTCCATGGACTTATTGCTACATTCAAGATTTGGAGAATTATTTTAAAATTATGTTTATTTATTTTATTATATTTTTTTTTTCAAAATGTCATGTGTTGATGTCACTCAGTTAGAGCATGTTCTAGCAGAGTAAATGTGTTGTGAGGAAATTTTGGTAATATTCATTTAGGACACAAGCCATAATTTCATGAGGGGGTTTGAAGCTCCTTTAGGGATGGTTTTTAGAAAATTTTGGTATGCTAAAAATACACATTTGAAAGGTTGGAGTTTTCCTTCCTTGTTGTCATTTTCTTCTTGATGTATTTTGAGTAGATTCTTGATGTAAAAATTGTTTTCACTATTTCTAGTGAGTTTTTGGTGAATCCTTTTATTGTTATTACTTCCTCCATTTTCTTCCAGATGTGTACATCCTTAATGAAGGTATAGAAAACTTGTTAAGACCCAAGTTGGAGTGTCTTCCCTGTTGGAGACCATTAAAGTCAAAAGGTACCAATTTGGTAGCTATTTGGACCAGCTTGAACCTTTCCACTAACCATTTCCATTCCAGAACGATTCTACCATTGATTTTTCAAGGTTTTCCTATTGGTCTATAGATAAGATCTTGGTCCAAATTTCACGCGAATTGGACATATATTAAGCGAGTTGTGCTTCCTACCATTTGACGTCGATTCTGCCTGTGGTGTCTCTCTGGACTAGTTTGTCATTCATCAGCGTAACTTCCTCCTCCAAAACAATATCCCTTTGATTTGTGGAGGGCGAGATATTCTCTCCTTGATTAAGGTCTTGTCAAAGTTTCAAGTCATTTGGAACAAAATCAAAGAGTTATACTTTTGCCAATTTTGGAACAAACTCTTGTCCTAGTAACCACTGGTCTCAAGGGGTTTCCATAATCCCCTCCTCCTTGGTGAATTAGTTACACCTTGTGTTCCTGAAATCCTCACTTCTCGTTAGATATCAGCCTTAAGACCTTGTACGAACTGATGTACTTTATGTTTTTTGGCACTTATTAGATGCGTACCATAGCGAGATAGGGATTCAAATTTATTATTATACTCCGCCACCGATCCTGTTTGTTGGAGTTGCACCAATTCCATTAATTTACTTGTCCTGACCATGCAGCTAAAGTATTTTTCATAAAAAAATTTCCTTAAATACTTCACAGGATATTTCTCTAGAATTGTACATAGTTTTCATTGTATAGCACCAATGTCGAGCATCATTGGCTAACATATAGATAGCATATGAAACTTTCTATTCTTCCTCAATTCTTGCATACACAAAACAAGTCTTCTAATGTTTGAATTCCATTCAAAGCATGTGGTCTAAGTCACATGAACCTCTTGTAACCCACATCGTTGATGGCCTGAGGATTACCTTGTCCCATATCTCTTTTGATATACTGAAATTGTCATCAATCTAAATTAGTTAAACAAAAAATATTGTTATTCCTTTCCTTTGTTTGCCTTTGCCTTCTTGCCATACCTTTTCTTTGTCTCTCAGTCCTATGTACATACAAGGTTATGAAAATATAAATGATTAAGTGAAGAATGATTCTGGATTTTTTGCTTGGCTTTGTAGTCCACAGAATCTGTAACATCCCGGTTATTCTTACAATTTAAAACTTATAATTTTGAAGACTTTTTCTTTTAAAATCCCACTGAAAAATTTTTCATTTGAAAACTAGCTTAAATAAGAAGAGTATAAATAAACTCCTTTTTGCTAAACCATTTATTACTTAAAACATATCATACTGTAAAGCTTTGAAACATTTACAATAGAGGAAGACTTGTATTTACAATACCAAAAGAATTAAATACACTTTGAAAACCTTCTTAATAAAACGAAATACTATAATGAAGGTTCACTTTCCTAAAAAACATTATTACCAATCATTATATTTCTTCTTTAATCTTTTAGCCTGACCAACAGCCAAGCCCGAAACATATAAATGCCTCATCAACTACTTCAATCCTCAATCTCATACATACCTACATCACAACACCTGACTATTAGCCTAATGCTCAGTAAACAGTATAAAAGTAAAACGTGCTCATGAAATACTATTCAAACATATAAAGTTTTTTGTTTTGTTTATCTGTCTTTTACTATTGAGCTTTACTTTACTGTTGAGCTTTCCTTTAAATAACTCTTTTATTACAATCTTCATGTCTATTCACATTTGGGTGAGAACAACCTCTCTAGTATCCGAACTCACCACATGGATTTATTCACGTTTATTTACATTTGGGGCAAGAGCAACCTCTTTAGTTTCCAAACTCACCCACTCGTTGGATGAGAGCAACCTCTTCAGTTTCTGAACTCACCCACTCGTTGGATGAGAGCAACCTCTTCAGTTTTCGAACTCACCCAAACGATCTTGTTTTCATTACAGTTTAGGGTGAGAGCAACCTCTTCAGTTTATGAACTCACCTACCCGTTCGATGAGAGCAACCTCTTCTGTTTCTGAAGTCACCCAAATGAGCTTGTTTTTACATTTATTACTGTTTAGGGTGAGAGCAGCCTCTTCAGTTTCTGAATTCATCCACCCGTTGGATAAGAGCAACCTCTTCAGTTTTTGAACTCACCCAACAAGCTTGTTTATTACGTTTAATTCTATTAAATTTACATTTTCGCGTATCATAGGAACAATAGTGCAAACATACAATTCTATCTATCATGTCTGTTATCGTAACCTCAAAATGTGCACAATTTCCTAACTATAGAACTGAACTTAAATCTAATAAACATACAATTCATACAAGCAATCATTCAACAGTACATTTCCAATTAAAACATAATCTATACGTCTACTAAACAAGCATAGAACAAAACACCCCTAATTCCCGTCCTTTCGGATAAAACACATGCAATACTACTTACATGGAATCCTTAGCTTTAATGAGTTCAGCACTTAGAGTTTCTTCTCAAAACCAGCATCCAAGAATCGAACACCAAAGAGAACTCTTCTTTGCCAGAACCTCACTGCTATTCTTCACCCTTCAGTTTTTCTCACTCAATCGGAACTTCATTTTTCAAAATGCAAAACCCTCTCGGCGTCTCTCTCTCCTTCACTGTTTCTATAAAACTCACAACAATACACATTCATCACGGTTTCTCACTGTCACTCTCACTCTCTTGATCAATCTCTTCTTTATAAAACTCTCACGAACTCACCCTACTGTCTATCACAAAACACAGCAAGTATCACACCTCACAATCCCTCTCTCAGAATGCTCCATCCCTTCAGTAACATTCCTACACAAATTTCACCAAAGGTTTCTCATATCTTTTCTTCTCTGTGCAATTCCCATTCTTCTTCACTTCTATTTATAGGCAACCCAAATGCCTCTTCAACATCCCGAGGAAGATAAAAGGCCATAGGTTTGGACTTTCCATAGTCCAGATATTTCAGAAGATGAACCATTTCATCTTTCGACGTCGGTTATCATCTTCAGATGACGTTCAATATTGGTGGTCGATCAAATTCTTCAATACCCAATCAACCACCATGTAATTGATCGACCGTGGAAATTATTCTATAAAAATCACCGTTCAATCGCTCCGGTCGATCGACGCTATTGACCATCGACCGCTGAGAACGACAGCAGTTTATTCCACCAACGAATGCATATTTACACGTTATTCCATAATAAACATATATATATATATGTTGCAACCATAACCTGAAGTCTTAATTGTAATTGAAATGTCTTCCATGCAACTTCATCTTATTCAAACCAATATGCACTAAATCCATACATAATATATATATTTGAACATCTATATCATGTAAACCAATTTATAGTATATGTTCCACCATCCTTTCTTCACTTTTGCCCAAGTCAAATTTTAATAACTATTAAGAACCTAATTATTCTCAAGCTTTCAATGCTTACAATATCCATACAATATCCAAATACGTCCAAATATATTTTCTCTTACTAATTCCACTATATATCAATCTAATTCATATTGTCCTATCTAAATCCAAATTTTATCGCGCAATTCTCCATAACATCAATCGTTTCCCTAAACTAAATATGAACGTAATTTGGTATTGTAATTCACTTCATCAAATATATTTCTCTTGACCAACATCCCTAATTTGTCTAATTTAGTTCCTAACATCCCAAATCATCACTTAAACCTTGTGCTTAGCTCCACAAAATTTCATGATACTACAGAATCGATTGCTTTGATACCATAACTATAACACCCCAAAATCAATAAAACATTATGTCATACTAGTGTTACAAAATTGAGCTTCTTTCTTTTAATTATTGCAATATTAATAATTTCTTTTATGTATCAGAAGTCTTTTGTCATAAATGAAAATTACGCAACCAAATTTTTCTTCATTTTCCTTTTATTTCCAACATTCATAATTCAACTGTGAAACATTTTAATATTCACTTAGCCATGCAATAACCATGACAATCTAAATTAGCATCATAAAATAGTTTTTAATATTAAACAGTCCATCACTCAAAAATACAAATTTTATGTCCTCCCCCATTACACAGTTTACACATTATGATCCAGCCACCTCCTATTGCCACAGCAGTTGCAATCCATACATTCAATCTATTAAAAGCTTCATTCATGGGTATCTCAGTCATATTCATCCACACATATGTCCTCATTTTCTTCTACATCACAGGTTCATTTATGAGTTGAAATACTCGATAAGTAATAGAAAAAAAGTCTAGATAAAATAAACAGTGTGTGATTTAGTTTTCATTTCTTCTTCCACTTTTCTGGGTACAATATAGGGAATTAAATTGATACACTTTAGTCCACCTCTTACAGGACATCCAATTTTAATCCCAGCCACAACTGATTCTTTACATATTTGATTTCTTTCTCGTTCTTTCTTAATAGTTCAAAGTGTAGAGTAACTTTGTAAAACCAGTTTCAATCATAGTTGAAAAACAAACAATTAAACAAAGTCATCGTTAAAGCAAGCACCTTTAAACATCCATTTCAACTGTAGAGAAAAAAAACAATTTAAATAGGAAGTAATATAACTTCAACCAAACAAAGTCTAGAAACAAGTTTAAAAATGAGAACCTGTGATGTAGGCAGTTTCAGCCGAAACATTCACTATTACTTACTTGTCTTTTCTTCCTTGCCATTCTATAACCTTTAGGGAAACAAACCTCTAACGCATAACTTCTAACTTTATTGAATCTATTTTTGATCTTTCCCCTTCACGGTTCATCTCCTTATATACCCAGCAAGGAGAGAGAAGAGGATGGTGTTGATTTCCTCTTCGTCGAAACTTCGGTGTTTCATCATTACTTTTCATGAGTCACAGTTGCCTCGCAAATTCATTGATATTAGAAAGGATGTCCGAACAGATACTGTAACGCCTATTTTTTTTAAGGAAAACATCGTTATCATAAAACTTGAGATAAAAACCATACATAATGAAACCATAATCAGTAAAAATTCTTGCAGCGAAAAAAATTTCATTCAAGTAATATAGATAATCTTTGTCAAGTCTCAAGTATAGAAAGTTCCTTACAATACATAAGAAAAATCCTTCATTTCTCATAATGAAAGCCATGCAAAAAAATATTTTTAACATGAGTTATCACAAAAGCTGGATGATACCCTCTACCGTGAATCGTGGAAAATGACTAACCGCCAAGTCCTCTATATGGGTGAGCTTCCTCCACCCGTTCGTCATCTAGGGTAAACGCTCTCATTTCTTCCTTACCTACAATGCAAGGTTCATCTATAAGTCTAAACTTAGCAAGTAATGCAAGTGACCGTGAATAGGACATGACGTTACACTTGTTTCATCTTTTCTTTCTTTTCTTGTCTTTCTTTCTCTTTTCTTTTCTTTCATTGTTCTTTTTCTTTTTGGATATAGTAGGCTCTATAGTGGGGTACACACTAATTTTCTCCACCCTTTTTGGGAGAGTCTCCAGCCCTTGTGAAGACAGATTTGACCCTTTTTGGGAGTCCTCCATTAGCTGCTATGCAATTTAATGCACCGCGACCTAAGCGGCCCTTGTGCCTGTCAGTCCTGGGTTGCGCCAGGATCAAGCTAACAGGCTAATGTCCCACTGGTCCATACTTTTTGGGGCAGCCTGTCCTTATTCACCATTTACGTACATTTTACCTCATTTCATCTTTCTTAAATGCAGACTCATACATGAATATACATCATAATGCAATGAGAACATTTCCACATAATAAGAAACTATCAAACCATAGCAACAACAAATCCTACACATGCTCAACATTTAAAGAAAGCGGCAACATGATTCTCTAATGACAGAGCATCACCAAATAATAGCTATAAAATCAAGCTTCTTCGTCCTAGGTATGGGGGACCCAACAACAAATCACAAGGTATAATCTAATTCACACTACACCATACAATCTATAAAATATTGTAGCCCTATTTTGCCACTTTCTCAGTTAATGCAACAAAATCAATTACTAGGACAACATCAAAACCTCTAGACTTTTAGTAGCAGACTGTGAGCATAAACCTATCATGACCATGTTTCATTTCCCCACTATCAAAATAAATCACAGAGCAAATCCCAATCAACATAGCACTAGCCTCAACAATTTCATCAAGCAATAAAAAAACAGAGAGCCATTCCCAAATCAATAGAGTATAAGACCTCAACATTGTCTAATAATGCATTAGTGAAATAGGAACTAAAACCCACTTAACAAAGTCCAAGTCTTCAATAATGTCCAACAGTACAATCGGAAAAATAGAGAATTAAACTTAATTAATATAGCATGAATCCTCATCATTGACTTTCAAGCAGAAGGTGATGTAATATCCCAGATTTTTGTGATGTTAAGTATAAAAATCTAAGTAATAATATTGAGAATTTTGGAGATTTATAGAATGATTTTAGTACACGAATACAATACCTGAGTTTTGATATCATTAAAGATAGGAGTATTTGATGAAAATAGTTTATTAGATTGATTGTGTGAAATAAAGGATTGCCATGGTTATAGAAGAGAAGAAAATGGACCAACCACTAAGTGGTTATATTTAATAAGTTGGAGTCTTAGTGGTGTTGTGGCGAATCATCGGCATTGAGTAGATGATTTTATTTAGGAGTTAGTAATGAACCAGTTTTCAAGTAATTTTGCGAAGACATTGGTTCGCTGTTGATTGAGGTATGGAGGGCGGTCGATCACTAGTGTTGCAAAATATTACAGTGTGTTGCCATTTTTGAACCAATCGATCAACTAAAGAGAGCTGATTGACTGGCTCCAAAGAGAAAATAAGATAGTGTGTAGCGATTTTTGAAGCAATTGATCACCTAAAGGTGGTTGATCGACCGGCTCCAAAGAGAAAATATTACAGAGAGCTACGATTTTTGAAGCGGTTGTTCGTCTACTAAGAAGTTGATCGACGAGTATTCTAGAAAATTTGTGGTTGATTGTCAAGAGATGGCGGTCGATTGGGGTGGTGATATTTGTGAAACTAATGATTTGCGGTCGATCACAAGAAGGAGGTGATTGACTCAAATACTAAGGATTAGTTGAAAATTTACAAACCGTTGTCTAACAACTGATGAGAATGCCTAGAGAGAATTGATGTACTTCCAAATGCAAGAAAATCAATTCACCACAATTGACACAATCGGCCAGAAAATAACAGTGCAGTCAACTACAATCAATCATTTCTTCAATTGCATACAACCAATTAAAATCAAATTTTGCAAGACCCCAAGAAGTATCAAAGATATCAATCCAGCTCAAAAATTATGTTCAAAATCGAAAAGGAGTAGAAGTTATACATAGCGAACCGATCTGCCCTAAAACAGATTCTACACAGGATAGAACTAGCAACTTCCAAAGAAACGTGTAAAAAAGTGAAAATTGAAATCCAATCATAACCAAATTGACACTCAATTCTTCACAATCCATGGGGTTACAAACCCACAAAAATTTAGAACAAAAGTTAAAATAACGCAATCATGACAGAACAGAACCTACGAGTGGTCCACGGAAATCCCTATACCCAAGACCCATGATTTCAGTGGCCCTTTGATGAAGCCTCTCCAACTCGCTTTCTTTCCACTTTTCTAGATCTCCTCTCTAGATTAGCATCTAAGACAAGCTAATTGGAGACTCACAGCATAAAATCCAACCTCAAAAGTGGACAAACCTGAGGTAGAAAGTACTTGGAAACTAACTGAGTATTACCTTGACAAGAATCCGAGTTTGGTGCTCGGGTGAGAACTCTAGAGAACACATGATAGCTTCAGCTTGATATTGATCAAAAGTTTCTCATTAGGGCTGCATTATGGAGACTAAAAACACCTCCAAAGAAGCCCTAGCGCAAATTACAAAAACACCCTAAAAACTAAATTACAAAAGTAACCTCAAAATAATAAAACACAAAAAAAGGTCAATGGCTAGATTTTTTGTCTCTATAAATGGAATGTTTGACATAGCAAACAAACTCCAAATGTTACAAAAAAACACATTCTAGAAAATGTGGGATGTTGGCTACCATCTTTATGAAGAATAGATTTTGATATAAAATCTTCTAGAATGCTAAAATTGCCAATGAGTGTTCGGAGGTTAGATTCTAGGTGGAATTGAGACAGCTTCATAATTCTCCTAATATTGTGCTTGAATCTCCACTTATGCCTTATCTCAAATAAATCCATCATATTTTTGGATGCATGATTAATGTAATTCATTCTCTTTCCTTTGGGAGTACCTACAAAATAAACACTAAAATTGGGGTTAGAAAATTCTCAGGTTTGATTGAGAATAGAGGGAATCTGTGGTGCATCAAGAATGGATAGTCACGACCCATTGTCTATCTTAGTGACATTCTACTCCTATATATGTGAGTATTAAGAAGAAGGTAAACATAGAGACAAAGAGAGAGAGAGAGAGAGGTTGTCTGGTGTTCTTCGAAGAAAAACCTTCTGGAGTACTTAGAGAGCAGCTCTTGCAATCTTAGTTTCATGGAGAGTGTGATTTTCTGGAAAACATTGCTGGACAATTGGTACAAGATGAATCTTCCACAGGAGAATGATTTGCCAAAGAAGGTAAGAGATTTGCATGTGTTTTGCTTGAAAAGGCCTACATCACAGGAGTAGGATTGTTTGTGTTATTCTCTACTATTGATATGATAGAAAACTTGTTGATGATATGATATTGTGTTCGTTCTTGCTTCTTCTTTGATAGAAAACTTGTTGATGATATCATACTGTGTTCATTCTTGCTACTGCTTTGATGGAAAACTTGTTGATGATATCATATTGTGTTCGTTATTTCTACTGCTTTGATAGAAAACTAAACTAAATCAGTTGAAGAAGATTTATTGAAGGAAATGTTTTGTTCGAGTTGAATATCCTACTATACAATGAAAACCTGCGATAACAAGGTTATAATATTGGTCTTGTTCTCTGTTTTATTTATTATAATTGGTAGAGGAATAAAACATTTTATTCTATAAATTTAGTTACCAATCTTCTGTTTGGATAACATAACATATATAGGAGGACGATGATGCGCATGGATAAGACTTTGTTGATAACTTGCTTGTGGTATTATCTTCTGTTTCATTTTGAAGATTAGAGATGCATGCAATAGGGTAAAATATGTAGTGTTATAATTGAATTGGTAGTTGAATTTGACCTCTGTTTAATGTATGTTGAAAGAGGTTGCTAGAAATATGTTTATCGTATTGGTTTACGATTTATTGACCTGTTAGTTACAGCATGTATCAGATTGATTTATAGTTGTTAAGTGATTCATACTTTAATGGTTTGGTGATTAAATTGTATTGTTTTCTAGTATTATATGAATTGTTGTATGACATTCATTCATATCATGCAACATGAGTAGACATGTCAGTTAGGGTTGCATATCATGCATTGCACAGAATAACAATAAATCTAATATATGTAAATAGACGTTGGAGGTTGGGGAGTTTAGTAATAGATCTGCTTGATAGAGCTATCTCCTCCAACGTAGGGATGGTGTGGTGATTCTACTCATGTTAGATCCCGAGGATGTATCTATTCTCTATGTGGGAAATATCTCCAATGTTCTGGATTATAGTGAAACTTTAATTTAAGAGCAGAATGGATAGATTCTCTTCTGGCATGACAGACATGTTCATAGAGTCAACATAAGCATTATTGCATTTCATTTATATCTCTTGTTGGGCATTAGGCACATTGTTTCTCTTGTGATGTAGGTGATGAATGTGATCATAATTATGCGTACGTGGAAGAAGTATGAAATGATGAGTGGTTGTGTTACCAGGCACGTGACGACCTTGGGTGTTATGGCTCATAAATGGAATAAGAATGTTTTAATATTTTAAAAGACTCTAAATAGTTGGTTTTACTTGTTTTAAACAGTTTGGTTGACAATGTTTTTTTTAAAGTATGATTATATATTTTAAATGTTCCACGTTTATTAACTCTGATATTTTCTTTTAAGTATATTTGAATAAGTCTTAAAAAGAAAAATTTTATTAGAAAGTCAAATGGAAACCGGATGTTACAGGTGATGTACATAACAAACCCAAATCAACAAATTATTAACCTCATCATTGACTATGAATAGTAAGCGAGATAGAGAACCAAAACCCAACTTCTAGTGCGTAATTCCTCTGTGATATTTATCAGTACAGTAAACAAAATAGAGATTATAATCCAATCGACAAAGCATAAATATTCATCATGTCTAGTCAGTAGTAACCAAATTAGAGAACTGAACCTAATTCAGCAAGATATATGTATGTTCCTAAATGCCCAATAAGTAGTAACCAAAATTTGCAGAATAGAACAATACATCCTCATTGTAAACATTTTCAAAATTCCTATCGGGTAGAACCAAATAAAGAACTAAAACTAAAACCATCAAGGCAATAGTTTCAAATATATTTCAGGCAGGGAGGAAAACAAAGCCACTCAATCAATGAAGCAATTAGTCCTCAACAATCATCTAACAACACAATGGGTTAAATAGAGAATTGAAAATCCCATAATACCTTGCATCATAGGGCTGAAATGCCAAACCACATTCAATAAAACTTACCTCTCAATGGTGTGGAAGAGCAGTGCTCAATTGTTCGCTCCCCTGTCTCACCTAAGAAGGCTCGGTTGCCCCGCATCCTCCCACACCCCCCCACCATGGTCGGACACGTGAGAC
>CM039471.1:31448681-31617674 GCA_022433065.1 Begonia loranthoides | reverse complement strand
GGGAAGAGACGTGCATTCGGGGGAGAAATTAGGAGAAAGAGCTGAGAGTGCTCTTAGGAGAAGAATATAGAGATAGAGAGGGCTGAGAACTCTTTGATGGACGGAGCGTGATGATGAGCTGCATTGTGGGCTTCCTTCAAGTAACTAGATCCTCCTCTGATAGTTGTTAGTCTGTTGCGTGTAAGGTAGGTATTATGCAGGTAAGAAATACCTGTTGGATGAGATTTCTCTCTACCGATTGTGATAGTCTTTGGTTGAGTCGACAACTATGAGTACGTTGGAATGAATGAAGTGTTAAAACAGTCCATGTTAGCATGAAGTGTTAAAACAGTTCATGTTAGCATGAAATGGAATGTATGGTTAATGATTGCCTTTAATAATGGTTAATGTTGATATACAGGGACTATCCTTTGTCTATTTAAGATTTGGAATAAGCTGTTAAAATGGATTGAATTCTTTATAACCTCTAAGTGATTAGTATGAAGTGAATGTGCTCTCTGTTGTTGATTTATGAACTGTTGTTATGTATGTTGGAATATGTTTGTTGGAAGTTGTTAGGTGTTAAAGTGTGAAGAATCCGATGAGAAATTATTAATAGATAAATGTGTTTATTATGAAGGTATTGGAAAAGGAAAGAAAAAGGATAGCGATTAAGTGCTAACGTGCGATAAAGAATTGAGGTAAGGAAATAGGGGTGTCTTGGCCAGTGGAGGCCCTACACCACAAGTAGAGTGCGTGAGTTTTACGTTTTAGTTCATTGTAAATTCCTTATGCTATACTGTGATTGCTAGTTAGATAAGTTGATAGAGGTGATGTTTGTTGTTAATGGCTATCAGTTCTTGGATGATTTACTGTAGTTATTCCCTTGTTGATTTCCTTACTGTTAATTCCCTATTGGTAGCATAGATTGCTTGGTACTCGGTAGACTTTGATAACTTGTTCTTGTTGTTAGCTCTATTTAGTTATGTTATAAATGTTTTATTTTGGTAGACAAATAATGAATGGTGTAAGGAGTTAATGACTTGAAAATTATGAACAAACAACGTTGAGAACTAGGCCTTCAAGGATGACCCCGTTTTTATAGTTCTACTTACTATAATATTCTGTTGTATTTAGTTTGAATCCCCTGCGTTTAATTCCTTCATTCATGCATGTATATTGTTTTGTTATGTATATCTTTGTCTATTTAATTGCTAATAACCCTTGAGCATGTTTAATGGCTAATTTATTTGAATATTGGGATAGTGAAATAAATAATAATCCTTGAGCATGTTAATTAACTAACTAGTTGAGTATATTAATAGATAATTAACTAGTGAACATGTTTAATTAATTGGATTCTTTCTCAATGCATGTCAACTAATGAGAGCCATTAACTAACTAAAATAGTAAACTAGATTTAAGTATGTTGATTAATTAACTTAATCTTCACGCATGTTAGTTAATTATCACTTGTTTAATCTTCAAGCATGTTAGTTAATTATCACTTGTTTAATCTTCAAGCATGTTAGTTGATTATCACTTGTTTAATCTTCAAGCATGTTAATTAACTTAAGTATGTTAATTATTACTTAAGCATGTTAACTTACCTTGTAACACCCCGACTTTTTTTTTAAGTTGAACAATTATCGGGGTATTACTATGGATGTGTTCGAAGCGTTAAGTCTAGGGGTATTTTTGTTACATTTTCTCTGTGTATGCAATGTAATTAAAGGATGGGGTAAGTAAGACGTTATGTTGCATATTTATACATATCATTTTATGACATGTATTTATATAGAAAATATTATGGGATAGGAGTTAAGTGAGAAAATGTGAAGAAAGATTGTCCAGGGCATTTTCGGACGCCTAAGGACGACACTATGGACATATTATGTTGTCCGCAAGTGCACTACGTTATGTCCCCGACGATTGGGGTGAGTCCAGGACAAGAATCTTCATTCTAATGTGTCTGGAGTCGACTTTCGGACGCATGGGGACGACCTTACTGATAACACGTCTCGTCCGCAAGAGCATCGTACGTCACCCTTAGCCTGGGGACGACTCAGGATGACATTTATTGTCTTGACTTCACTGGAGTTACAGACGAGGTCCCGGACGACGAGGTCCCGGACGCAGAATGCTTTGTCTGCATCGAATATGTTCTAAAAATTGACAGTTTTGGATGACATCGGACGACTGCGGACAAGAGGAAGCATCGTTTGATTTGACTCTGTCCAAATCTTTGACACTTGCGGACGATACTGTAGAGGCGTTCTGTGGACGCCGTTTCACGTCTGAATCCCATTTTTAGATGGTATGGACTGGTTTGAGGATGCCAGTCCTCGTTCAAGATCGTGGTTTGCCTGTGAGATTTTGTTCTTCCTAACGAATGCAGACGAGACCTATGCATCCCCACTCGTCCGAAATAGCCCAGTTCTGCAAAAAATAAGGGTTAATAATTAGAAATCCTTTGTCGACTCACCATTTATTCCACGCCCAAGAGACATGGTCGATGCTCCCAATGCCTCCAGGCTGTAGCCCACACTAGAAGCCGCCTCCTTTCTACCCTTAAGCATCCTATTTGTCTCCTCTAGGTACGGATTTCCTCCTCCCTCTAGGTGAAAGCCCTTCTCTCTTTCTTTCTCTGTCATTTTAATTTTCATGCATAACGTTCCAGTAAGCGAGAAGTAGTTCCTGCAAGGTAGAGAGTGACCGAGAGTGAGTAAAGGTCCAAGAGAGAGTGAAGGTCTGGGAGGGAGAGCTTCTAAGTGATAGATGGCGAGTTAGTCATTGAGAGCTAAGTGTGTTACATGAGTGTTAAGGGTAAAACTACCATGCAGTTGAGTTGGTAAGCTGGAAGAACTCCGTCCATGATCTATGGAGTCAGCTGCTGTGTGCTACTCTCTGCCATCTGTGAGTGAGGGAGTTGCTGTGAGCTGCAGCTCAAGCTCTTTCTGAGCTAGGAGGGTGGAGCTGCTCCCTGCTGTCCGTGTGAAGTGAGCCAAGTGAGTAGAGCTGCTAGAGCAGATGCTGTGGGCTAGGGGCTGCTTACTGTGTGTTGTAGAGCTTGGAGTTGTTGTCCCTGCTCCATGTCTTCGTTAATGTTATGGAAATAGGGGTGTCTTGGCCAAAAGAGGCCTTACACCACAAGTAGAAAGCGTGAGTTTTACGTTAGTATTTTATCGCTTATTGTAGTTATGTGATATTTCCTTGATGGTTCTGTGATTTAAATGCTTTATTTGTGATGCTCTGTAGATATCCTTCGTTAGTAACTTGTCTCTTGTTGTTGATTTTGTGACTTCCTTCATTGTTAGTTTTGTTATCAATGCTTTAATTATGAATGATAGTTATGACTAGGAAAAGAGAACGAACAGAGGATTATGATAAGAATGATCATGTTTATAGTGTTTACTTGTTATTCGTTTCTTGGGCTAGATTTCCTTTCATGATACATACGTTGTTCTACTGCTGGTTCTGGTTATTATTATTTGGTTAAATCTCTCTCTACGTAAATCGTAATCACTATGTTCAATAATTATGCATAGGTTAGTAAGCATGTTTAATCGATTAGCCAAGCATGTAAATCGACTAATAATTTATTCGAATAACAATGGTAATTTTTAGTAAGCATGTTTGCATGATTAATCGACTCAAACATGTTTAATGGGTAACAAATCGAGAATATGTAATTATCTAACTAGTTGGGTAAGTGAACTAATTAATTAGAGCATATTTAATTAAGTTCTAGTGAGCATGTTAATTAACCTACTTAATGAGCATGATTAATTGACTAGAATCCTAAACTGTTAATTACAATGACTTCCATGAGCATGTTAATTAACTAGGTTAATTAACTAAATTATATTACTTAGTGAGAGTGTTAATGAATTAGAATAGAAGACATGTTTAAGTCAACTAGGATAATAATTGTAATCCGTTCTTGAGCATGAAATCAACTTGAGCATGTAATTAATTAGGATATTAACTCATTAAAATAAAAGCATACTTAATAAACTAGAATAAGAATCACCAATTTACCAGCATGTTTTCATTATGCATTGTTTAAAGCATGTTTCCCTTAAACTTCTTGTGAGCGTGTTTAGTTAGTTAATCGTACTAAGTGATTGAGCATGATTAGTTTACCTTAGTTTAACGAGCATGTTTAGTTAATCGTAATTCATAGCATGCTTCTTTATCGTTTCTTTACTGCTCATTTAATTTCAATTACTGTTATTATATTTGCAATTTTAATTACAATCGCTTTCAATTACTTTCTTTTATGCGCACTTTAATTTCATAATCGATGCTTTACTTTATTAAAGAGTAGAATGATAAAGAAAAATGAAAAGGGAATGAATGAAACGTGAATGAGTTAAGGGTTTCATTGACTAAGTGAATGAATGCTTTTGTTATTGTTTTCTTATATTGCTTACGATTCCATGTCCATAGCATGTTAATTTCCGCTAAACCAAAGCATGATTAGTTAAGTAAAATAAAAACATGAAATCAATGTAGGAGCATGTTAATAACATATTAGAATAATTGCTTAGAAATATAAACACAAGGAAGCATGTAAATGGACTAGGAAGTTAATTAGGCTAAAGAACTAAAGAACTAGAATAATTATCTTATCTTCCTAAGCATGTTTAGTTTATTGTTCATTTGTGGTTTAAATTAATGTTGTACTTGTTTTCTATTGTGCACAGTTCCTTCCTTCTATTATATGCTTTACTTTCTTTATATGCACTTTCAATTATAGTTGCTTTCAATTACTTTGAATGCACACTTCAATTTCAGTAAATGTTACGTTATACGCATCATACATCATGCATCATGCATCATGTTAGGATGAGAATGTATGGGCATACATCATGATGATAGAAACGAATAGGGAGTGCCACTTAGGGGTCTTACTCACACATGCATGAGTGAAGATAAATGATGAAAATGAGTAAAACGTTAAGATAATGAAGGCCTCTGTGGTCTTGTAGCTTAGCCCAGCACAGAAACAAAGAAAAGAAAACGGGAGTTGGGGGGTAGATGGATAGCAGATCTAGTCTGTGGCTAAATGAAGCCCCCTACCATGACGGGAACAGAGACTTAGTCACAAGTAAAGGGTTAGGTCCAACCAACTATTCCATCCTCTAAGAACCCTCTAATCTCCAGCTTGAAGTACGAGTAATGAACGAATGAACGAACGAACGTAATGAAAATATTGAATTGGGTGGCCCCTAGTCCAAAAGGACTAAAGAGGGGCATAGCATGTTGCATTTACCCTATTTCCTTACTAAGTCTTTGAGCTTACAGCTACTTGTGGTGTAGGTGTAGGTACATGTACGTAAAAAGAAATGCATAGATTTATGAGTAAATGCGACAAACGACAAACAAATAATTAAGCAAGGATGAAGGATTTGCACGTGGCCAGGCTAGAAGAGTAAAATAAGGGAAAGGTTGTAAATAAATGAAGTTTTATTAAATGGTATTCAATTGTTAGTTTCTTCATTTAAATTATTTACACTTCTGCAATATTTTAAATAAATTATTTATTTTACGCTTTCGCAATTTATTTATTGGTTTTCAATAAGAGTTTAGCTAAATGTCAATAATGATCCGGTTTAGTGTCGCACTCTGATAACTGTTTTAAAAGAGATTTCAAAGGCCTTAACCGAATTTCAAATTTTTATGCATTTTCAAGGAATTACGAAGATCCGAGTCGTTACATACCTAGAGTAGTTAATTGGCTTAAGCATGGTAATTAGACGTAAGCATGTTGATTTAATTTAGTATGTAATTACCTTGAGCATGACAATTATAACTTAAGTATATCAATTAACTTAACTAGTTGTTTCATTTATAATCAATCCAAACATGTTTATTACGGTTTAAGTATGCTCGAATTATTAGAATGGAAGCATGAAATCCAAGCATGTAAATTGACTAGAATAACCAACTATAATCTTGAGCATGGAAATTAAGTAGGATGACCAACTAGAATAATAATTGTAATTCTGCTTAAGTGTGTTTAAATTAATTAGTAGCATGTTAATTTACTTGTACCATAACTTGGTTATTGTTATTATCTTGTGTATTGTCTTTCACTACAATTTCCTTTGTCGTAATTTCATTTGATGCTTTACCCTTGCTGCGCTACCTTATTAGGAAATAAAGAACAATACGAAAGAAGGGTGAACTAAGCAAGAATGAATTAGGAACCTCGTTGATCATGTGATTAGATGTTTTATGTTACCTTTTTTACTCTCTTCTTGTGCTTGTTTTGTGTTATAGTTCTTTTAATTCTATTAAACCCAGCATGTGTAATTAGGTTTGAATAAATTCGGTGAATCAATTAGACTCCCCTAATCTAAACATATTAATCACTTAGAATGCCTAACTAGAGAACAAATGTAACTATTTCTTGAGCATGTAAATTACCTAGGATAACTAATTAGGATAATCACCTTGAATAATAAACGTAGGAAGCATGTAAAATAAATAAGAAATTAACTAGGATAATTAGCATGTTAATTAATAGTACGTTCATATTTTCATTTTGTTCATTGTCATGTTCTATAAGTTCAAGCATGTCATAATTAGTTGTTTCAATTCATTGTATATTGTTATACTATGCGTGTTTAATCTCTATGATCCCTTTACGATTCTTTATTTAATTTCCTTAATGTTTGTTGCTTAATTCCCTTATGATGTTCATTGATTTACAATTATTCTCTGATGTGTGCACTTTCAATTTCTGCTATTCAATTACTTTTTTTTATATGTGCAATTTCAATTACAGTTACTTCTATCTCAATGTGTACATTCAATTACTATTAAGGTTATGTTATAATGCATCATGCATCATGTTAGGATGAGAATGTATGGTCATGCATCATGTTAATAGAAATCAATAGGGAGTGCCGCCTGGGGTGGTACTCATACATGCATTATGTGAGGAAAAATGTTAAAAGAAGAAAAAGAGAAAAAGAAGAAAAGAGAATTTGGGTAAATGGGTAGTTCGGAGCTAGCCTGGCAGCTAGGCCAAGCCCTTACCTTGTCGGGAAAGGAACTAGTGTACACACAGGAGGTTAGAAGTCGATCAAACTATGTCATTTCAAAGGACAACCTCCAATCTCCAACTCGAAGTACGAGTAAAGAACCAAGGAACCAATGAACGGAATGAAATGATTGGTTTGGGTGGCCCCCATTCCAAAAGAACTAAAGAGAGTCTTAAGCATAATTGCATTAAACCCTTTTCTTTACTAAGCCTTTGGGCTTATAGTTACTTGTGGTGTAGGTGTACGTACTCGTATGGGAAAATGACTAACAGATAATAAGCAGATAATAAACTGAGAATAAAGTGGGGATGAGGATTTGACACTCGTTACTGGCCAAGCTTGGAGAGTAGATAATAGAAAACGATTGTAATTAAGTGTATTTAATTATTTAGTTCTTTCATGTAGTCTTTCCATTAAATTATTTATGCTTCCACAATTTATTAAATTATTTTTCATAATGAGTTTAACAAAATGTTAGTAGCGGTCCGGTTTAGCGTCGCACTTTGATTTGTTTTAAAAGAGATTTCAATAGTCTTAGCAAAAATTCAAATTTTCACACATTTTAAAGGAGTTATGAAAAACTAGGTGGTTACACCTTCACTGCTCTTTCAAAACTCCAGAACCATCAACTTTTAGAACTTTTACTCACGATTTCAACTTATGTTCAAACCCTCAAACCTTCATTTTGAAATACAACATGAGAGGATCATCACTTTCTCTTTCTCTTAACCTTCACACTCTCACTCATGGTTGCAGACTCTCATTCTCTCTCAAACCATTTTGGTAGAGGTTCCCCATCATTTTCTAACTCCTCAAACTCTGCTGCCTTCCATCCCATTTATGGACCTCCTCAATGTCTCTTCACCATCCCCTTGAAGATGGAAAGCCACTGGAGGCGTACTTATTTATCCAAGCATCCAGACAACCAAATGTTTGGCCTTCAAACGTTGATCATCATTAATAGACGACCCACATAAAGGCCACTGATCAACGTCCCTCTAGTAGTCTTATGAAGATGAAGAGGCGATAATATTAATGTTCCATGCATCAGTGAAGCGTCGACATCGAAGACTCTCCAGTTCCAGTTATAGTTTACATTGTCAGACGACATTCATGATTTGCGTTTGATCGATTTTAATGAAGGACGATCGAATGCCCCTCAGCCAAACATTTGTACAATTCTTTAGAAACTTTCAACTTTTTATGTCGGTCGATTGACGTTGGTCGATCGACACTATGAGCTGCAGTTTTCAAATAGATGCCACACATTTTTCTCTAGATTATTCCTTATTTACGTTATTTCCTTACATGACATATGCATGTCTTCTATATATAATTATATACATATCCCTCAATATATATATTTATATTTTGTTATTATAGTTTAAGGTCATAATTGTAATTGTAACATTCTTCATACCACTTCATCTTCTCCAAACCTATATGCACCAAAACCTTACATATATATATATAAACATTTACATCATTTACTAACTTATACCATATGCTTCACATTTCCATACCCAATTATATCCAAACTTCCATTCCTTACAATATCCCAATAGATCCAATTACGTTCAAATATATTTTCTCTTTGGCCAACATTTGAATTATCCGATTATCCATAACTTATCCCTTAATACTCAAAGAATATATATATATATATTCCTTAACTCCTCTTCCACCTTATTCTTTTGTTAAATCCAACTCCAAAATATAATAGACCTTATAACTTCAACCTTATTATATCCAAGTATCATCATTCATTCTCTAATAATCCTAATCCTTTCCTTAAGCTAATTATGAACATAACGGGGTATCATAATTCACTTGTTCCAAAATACATTTCTCTTGACCAATATTTCTAAATAGTCCAATTCCACTCCTATCATCCCAATTTATCACATAAGCCTTGTGCTTAGCTCAACGAAAATTTGGGATACTACAGTGAATTTAATACCGCAATGGTAAACTTGTATCATGATGGTGAACTTAAGCCATCGTTGTAACGACCCAGATTTTTCTTACTTCAAAAATCGTTAAATTTAAAACTTTTATAAAACAACTGAGTCCTTATTAAAACCCTTCAATTGAAGTCAATGTTCTTTTCTTAAAAACCTAATCGTTAAAACATCTTACTTAAAACTCGTTACTTTAGTCTTTATTAACAGCGGAAGATTTTCTTTATAAAATCCATTTCTCTCATTTTTACAGCGAAAGCATAAATCATTCGTTTTAAAAGACAGTAAATAAACTGGTATTTTACATTTATGAAACCTTTTTCTCTTTTACTTTCATTAGCCTAGCCAGCCATAAGTCCCGCACGTGAAAATCCTTCATCAACTGCTCCTTCAACTGTTCTCTTGTGTACCTACACTATTAGCAAATAGTGAGCCCAAGGCCCAGTAAGAAATGAGATATGCAATATGATGTATGCCTCTAACTCATTATGCTAGAATGGGTCCCCCCCAAACCATTCTTTTCTTTACGTTGCATTTTTTCATTCATTACTCGTACGTCGAGCAGGAGATTGGAGGAATATGTGTCGGAGGGAATAGTCTTGGTCGGCTTCTAACCACCAAGGGTAGTAAGACTCCCGAACCCGACAAAGGAAGGGCATAAATTATCAAGACTACCTAATTAGATCCAAACTACCTGTCCTTCCCCTAACTCCCCTTTTCCTTTCCTTTCATTCATTTCATTTACTCGTACATCGAGCAGGAGATTGGAGGAATCTGAGTCGGAGGGAATAGTCTTGGTCGACTTCTAACCACCTAGGGTAGTCAGACTCCCGAACCCGACAAGGGAAGGGCATAAATTGTCTAGACTACCTGATTAGATCCGAACTACCCGTCCATCCCCCAACTCCCTTTTTCTTTTCTTTCCATTCATTTCGTTTATCTGTTTTCCTCACGTAAATGCATATGAGTACCACCCCAGAGATGGCACTTCCTACTTGTTTCTATTATCATGATGCATGTCAATGAGAAACATCATCGTGATGCATGTCAATGAGAAATACTAACCCCAATGATATGAAAGCATGAAACATGAAGTAGTAATCACAACAATATAAAAGTATGAGATATGGAATGTCTACTAACATACTATATAGGCATGCTCGGTAATTTAAAGGAAGTAATAACAATATCGACATGCTTTACAATTTAAAGAAAACAATAATGATATAGGTATGTTTGGTAATTTAAAGAAAGCAATAACAATGTAGACATGCTTGGCAATTTAAAGGAAACAACGATATGCTAACATCTTCAATATGCTTAGAAATTAAATTAATAACATGCGAACAACATAGGCATAATAAATAAGGCAGCATAGTAGAAACGCAAACAAACAATTAAAGGAAAAGACACTACTCATGGTGTAGGGCCTCCACTGGCCAACGACTCTACTCAATTTTTACTTTGAAGCTTTAACGCGTATTAGCACATAATTGTTACGCTTCTTTTCCTTTTCAATACCTTCATAATTAAAAATATTTACTCATTAATAACAACTTATTAATTTCATTCTTTTCCTAGCCTTAATTACATAGTAATTCTAAGAACCCCTTTGACACTCCAAAACGGAACATAACACTTAACAATTCTAACATGCTCAACTTAATAACTTCATCATTATTTGTACCCTTAATCTTCATTCATCACTTGATAGCATTTCGTAATCAAAACTTAATATCCATTTTCTAACCAATTAACAACCGTGCACGTAAAGATGTAATACATCAATTATCCAACAGGACACACCATGATTTAAAATATGTTTGTCCAATTAGTGACTCGAATCCAAACCAAAAGAGCATAACATCAAAGCTGTAACTAAACATGTTTATTTCCAAGCAACATAACACTTCCATACTTATCAACGTCCAACAATAGTTAAAGGCCTCAACCATTTAACAGTTTCTAAAAACTACAATGGAGAACAAATCAAACTTAGCATTACACATTTATAGTTAACAGACCCACAGTTTAATAGGCAACCAAAAGCATTTCCAAAACCAATCGAGCAGTAACAACAATAGGGAAATAAATATGTTGCGGTAATGGAACAGGAGCATAACTGCTATCATGCATACAGTAAATGATTAATCAATATTCTCCAAAAAAGCCAAAGCATAAGTCCTAACAAAATCCATAAATCCATAAACTCCACAATAGAGTGAAGGACCTCACTTACCAGAGACAGCTGAGAGCAACTAGACTATGATCTGCAACTCCAATCCACTTCACTGCCTCCCTCACACTCACTTCTCCTCACTTCTCTAGAAGACACTCTCCCTCCTTATCTTTACTTTTTCTCCTAATTCAGCTCATTTGAGAGCACTTCTCCCTGTCATTCCCCTCTCTTCTTGTAACGACCCGAATTTTTATCCTTCTATTAAATTTTAGGAAAAGCGAGTTAAAATTTTTCAAACTCTATTTTCGTCAACACCTTTATCTATAAAAAAAACGTGTTCGATCAGAGTGCTCTTTTTAAACCCCGATCATTACTACATTTCATCAAACTCATTTAAATCATAAAAGATTAAATCCCTGATTGACTCGGAAGGTCTAGCAGAAATGCATTTGAAAACCATTAATGACAACATAATTTGCGACGAAATCTAACATCGACATGCTTAAAGTTTTAGGGTTAATTTATCACAAGTTCAAAACACATAAGTCAAAGCCATAGTTAATCTTCTTTACAAAACACGATTGCTACTTAACCCTTACAAAACGGTCTTCCTTTCCTTCTTTTAAGCCATCAGTCTACTCTAGCCTCGCCTCTGCCGGATAATCCACAGGCTCCACGGGGAGGGCTTCCTCATCTGCTCCTGGTATCATCATTTTTGTTACCTACACCACAAGTAAGGATGTGAACCAATGGCCAAGTCAAGGAAATGGGGAAAGAAATGCTTATGCTAATGCCTCTCTTTCAATTCGCTATGGAATGGGGGCTACCCATCCCAAGCTTTTATTTCATTCATTTGTTTGTTTCTTTTCACTTATACATGGAGCTGGAACTGGGAGGTTTTTCTCGTGCAATGGCGTAGCGGATCTAGCCTTTTCTCTTATTTTCTAAGTAAACTAAAACTCCCATACCCTACTAGTGAGGGGCTATGCCTAGTTTATAGACTATACCCACAACCCATCCAATCCCAATTCCCTTTTCTACTTTTCTATTTCTTCTTCGTATTTCTTATCATTTTTTCTCTTACCAATGCATATGAATACCACCCCAAGGTGGTACTCCTTACTTGTTTCTATTAACATGATGTGTGAAGACACTTAAATAAAACAGTCATGAAAATAAACACTGCAATTCAAGAAAGCATTCGTATAAGGAGAAATTGAAAGATTTCACAAAGTTAGAATATCGTGCTCGAAAGGAAACTAACTAAAATCAACATTTAGCATGCTTGACAAGATTGATATAATTTAACGTGCTCGATAATGTAACATAGGAATATAACGAACATGTCGAACGTATTTAGGGTTATATAAATAGAAAGTCAACGAGTTTAATAACACAGAATTAGCATGCTTAACGATTAAATCAGAAGCTTAAGGATTATACAAGTGATAATTTAACATGATTGAGATTAAAAGAGCAATAGCTACATTCTAGTTAAGTAGAACAACAACAACGACTCCTATAATTATTCATGCTTTAAGTTATTTACAGCAGGGTTGCATGCTTTGTAAGAGAACAATAATGACAACCTAATAACAAGTATAAGCTAACAATAATGACAGCGACAACATAATAGTAGCGGCAACAATTTATAGCCAACATACTCCATTTATGATTTATTATTTGCTGGTTATTAGCAATCCTAATAATAGTAGCAGTGTATCATGCGTTGGAGACATATAAAATAGCAGCAATTTAAAGAAAGAGACGTACAGGCTATCACAAATTTAAGTAAACTAAGAATGCTATCGAATTTAAGTAACTAAACTAACGCAACAGGTCTTGAAGAGTGATGTGCCCCAAGGACCGGTCAACCGCTCTCGAGCCAAAGGACCCGTTGCTTTTTCTAACATGTTGTTATTTTGCAGGGGACAGTAATGCATTAGACCTTATGGAGAAGCCAACACATGAAGATCAAGAAGCTCCATGCCTTTTTTCTCATGTGGAGCCATACAAGTCAATCGGCTAGCTCTATTTCTCCTTGGCTTGAAGAAGATACTACGGATTGAAGGTTCCAGAGGTCATTTTGAGAATTCTTTACGTTACAATTGAATGTTTTAAGATTGTATGAAATTTGAGATTGCAATTTTTAGATTTTGGAATGTTTGCTAGGTGGTTTTTTGGGAGGTGCTCGGTTTGCATGCAAACCGAGCCCTCATGCCCTAGTTTTTATTTGTGAAGGGTATTTTTGTCTTTTAATTTTTGTACAGTCATTAGGGGGTATGTAGTTCCCTCCTAATGCATTGTTTACTCCGTTTTGAAACCTTAAAAAAATTGGATTGAGTCATGTGCTTCCATTGAGAATCAGTGAGTTCCTCCTCTCGGCTCTCTCATTCTTTTCAATTCCAACCTATTGTTTTGTTGGATTTTGTATAGGTTGGAGGTGCTATTTTCTCCAGAAATCCCCCTTGGGTGGTTGTGTACATGGTGTGGAAATAGAAGATCTAGCATTTCCTTGTTGGAGTGCCATCTTGGAGATTGGCCGATTTTTCGCCCCTTTTTCTGTTGAAGGACTGCGGGCCAGCTCGAATTCTTTGTATCTGTTCGGGGTGATTTACTGAAAAAGGTAATTTTGTTTTAGATTCTCTGGAAACTAGAATGGCGTGGTGTTGATTTGTTGGGGATTTTGCAATATTTGGACGTTATTTGGTGGAGAAAAGGAAGGATAGAAATCTGCTCCGTAGATCTGGAATTTGCAGATTCTGTTTTACGATTTAGATTGTAGCACGTACGACGCCATTTATGCAAGCTCCTTTTTTGCTGATTTTTGGAATTGTTCTCCCCCTAGTTGTTGGTTGGTTGTCTTGTAAATTTGGCTATCAAAAGACGCATGCAAATGGAGATATAGTCGTTTTAATATTGGTGGTCCAAATCTGTTTTCTGAAACCCTAATCCAAGGTCCAATTTCTTTAAAACACAACTTCGTTTGTACAATGATTTTGGAGCTGAAATTCGAGAGTGATAATATTTGGATCATTGGCTAATTGACCTGTAATTTTGGGAGCAATAGCAAGTACGTAAGTTTATTTATGTTCGTTTCAAATCTGTGACCAGATTCTGTTTTTTTGAAACTCTAATCCGAGGGTCAATCTTCCTTAGAGCATAACTCCTAACTATTTGGAAACTGATTTTTGGGTACGTGAATCTTGGAACTATTATTTATGAGTCATAGAAAATTGAGCTTGAAAGGATATATGCATTTGAAGTTATAGCCATTCTAAAATCGAAGCTTGGGTTCTCACTAGTCATTTCACAGATTTGGTTTATTTGCATAAACCAAGCTTGGGATCTATCAAGGAGGTACGTAAAAGAAGCAGAAATTTAAATATATGCAGAGCATTGAATCCATTTCACTTTTCCTTAGCAGTCAACATAACTTTTTCACGACTTCCTTACGACTTCCTTAATTCATTTGTACATAGAGACTTGCATTTTAATCATAACATTTAGAGAATAGTAGTAACAATGATAACATATCAGCGGAAAAACAACAACAACAGATTAAACAAACCGATTACGTTTGTTATTTTATAGCAGCACCATTTTACAGCAGAGAATGTTTATGCTCTTAAGTTACCATTTGTGATGTGTTTTAGCAACAACCTAATATACTAACAATCTTAACTTCGGCTAGTAACTACAGCAATTAAGCTATAACACTAACAATTTAACTTTAGCAAGCAACTATAGCAACTAACCCTACGACAAGTGACAATGGAGTACCAATGAAACGTCACAGCAGAACACAATCAACGTACAAGGTATAACAGCAAGGAAAGATACGTATAACATAGAAAATATAGTTTATCCTTGCTTAACAGTCCTCCATTCATGCCTCATAATTTTCCTCAATTAAGATCTAGTTCTATTACTAAGCAAGTAAGAAATCATAATCACAGGAAATTAAGTACAGAAAACTAAAAGCATAACATTAACCAAAGGAGAGTGATAGAAGACATGGATATACTAACACTCAACAGAGAGGTCAACTACACAGAGCAACTAAGCCAACAAAATCAACACACAAAATACTTGTGGGTAGGACCAGAGGCCAAGACTACCCCTTTCCTTACCTAAGGATTGAAGGACTACAGCAAATTCTGACCCACGCAGTTCACCCACAATCCAGACGAGAGAGAGCAGCTTGACAGAGAAACACAAAATGCAGAGGGAGAGGAGGGAGCAGCTGGCGACTAAATGGAGAGAGGGAGAGGATTACCTGGACTAGACAAAATCATTCATCTAAGGGGAGGAGGTCGACTAGCTATGGAGAGTTGGGGGCAAGGCGATTTCCTTGTCTGGGAGCCATTTTCGTCGCTGGAGATTGTGTATTAATGGACTACACGACAAGTTGTCGATTTTAACATCCCTAATTTATCGTTGTCCTGCGATCTTTTGGATGAGTGCGGAAGACTTAATCTCGTCCGCAAGAGTAAATTTCGCAGGCCAATTTTTGGCTTCGGACAGGAAACGTCGTCCCCGCTTCATCCATACCATCTGCAGCTGTGTTGTAGACGCTGTTTGTCATCCGCACATGTCGTCTAAATCTATCCATAAATTGGACAGATTCAAATCGGATGAGTTCCCTTCTCTTTCGTAGGAGTCCGGACTCGTCTGAAAGTTCCCAGACTTGCACAGATTCGATGCGAATGCCATCTTCTTCATTTGCATCGTCCCTAATGCCATCCGAAAGTCCACATCACAGAAGCTCAGATGCCACCTCTAGTCCCCAGAGTCATCCCAAAGTTCGTGGGTGTTGCGAACGACGTGTCGCATCCAAAATGTCGTCTACATCCGTCCGAAAGTCCCTGGATTACCTTCACTCACATTTTTCTCCTTGTTTCCCATCTCACTCCATTTTCCCGTGAGGGAACGTCATAATTTAACACAAAATAATACGCCATGTAATATATATTATTACCAAAGATTCGATTACATAGCGTACGCGGGAAGTATGGATCGGGATATTACATACTACCCCCCTTAAACAATTTTGGTCCCCAAAATTAGCTACTAAACAACTCGGTGTATGAAGCATGCATGTAGTCCTCTTTCTCCCAAGTAGCCTCTTCACGACTATGGTTCTACCACAAAACCTTGACCAATGGAATGCGTTTGCGCCGTAATTCCTTCATCTAGAGTCGAGAACCTGAATAGGCCTTTTGCTATAGCTTAAATTAGGTTTTACATCGATACTTCTGAGGGGTTCAACACAACCGCATCACCCAGACATTTCTTGAGCATGGACATGTGGAAGACATAGTGCACGCCAATTCGCTGGTGTTTAGCCTTAACACACTGATATACATGGCATTGAGATACGAAATTAGCGATATTGTACTTTATATTGGACCAATAGTAATGGGCTTAAAATCCCAATACATCTTATTACAACCAGGATGCACAGAAAAGTTAGAAGAGTGAGCTTCCTTCAAAATCGTCAATCGTACCGTGGTATCACTGGTCACATACCACCGGTTTTTATATTTGACCATACCATCTGCAAATGTAGAGAAGCTCTGATACTTCGGTAGGGTCGGGTTCAGCTTGTAATCCTTACATACTCATCCTTTAGCCGAGCCTCCCTGATCTGTTCAATAATATATGGCATCAAAGTCAATTGTGCTAACACCACCTCCAATGGTGCAGGAACCATCTGCATCTCAAGCCCTCGAAAGTCTCCTCGAAGTCCGAAATGCATTTCCTGACATATCACGCTCATCCCTGTAACCTTACGACTGAGAGCGTTAGCAACAACATTGGCCTTCCCCGGATGATACTTGATCTCGCAGTCATAATCCTTAACAAACTCGACCCATCTTCGTTGACACATATTCAGTTCCTTCTGAGTGAAGATAGACTTGAGACTCTTATGATCTGAGTAGATTTCGTAGTACTGTCCATATAGATAGTGTCTCCATATCTTGAGGGTGGAGACCACTGCTGCTAGCTCCAAATCATGGGTAGGATAGTTCTGTTCGTGAATCTTAAGCTGATGCGATGCATAGGCGATTACCTTTCTGTGTTGCATGAGAACTCCACCAAGTCCTAACCTCGATGCATCACAGTAAATACTGTAATCATCATCCTCCAATGGTAGAGCCAACACAGTGGCGGTTGTTAATATGCCCTTTAGCTCTTGAAAATTGCTCTCACAATCGCTGGACCACTAGAATCCAGCGTTTTTCTTGGTAAGACTAGTAAGTGGTAAAGCGATCTTGGAGAACCCATCAATAAAATGCCTGTAGTAATCGGCCAGGCCCAGAAAACTCCTCACTTCACCAATATTCTTCGGCTGTGACCAATTCACCATTGCTTGAATCTTGGACAGGTCAACCGAGATGCCTTCCTCAAAAATTATGTGGCCAAGGAAATTGACTTGGTTAAGCCAAAATTCGCACTTAGAAAACTTGACATACAATTGATGTTGACCAAGAATAGATAAGGCCACCCGTAAGTGCTCGTGATGTTCCGCCTCCGATCGGGAGTAAACCAAGATATCATCGATGAATACGATAATTAATTTGTCAAGGAATTCGCGGAAGACATGCTTCATTAGGTCCATAAAGGCTACGGGGGTATTGGTAAATCCAAAGGACATAACCAAGAACTCATAGTGACCATACCGTGTGCAAAAGGCAGTCTTTGGGATATCATCGGGTCTGACCTTCAATTGATAGTAGCCAGAACGAAGGTCAATCTTGGAGAACACTCGGGCACCACCCAACTGGTCGAAGAGGTCGTCAATCCTCGGCAAGGGATTTTTATTTTTTATTGTCACTTTTTTCAACTCCCTATAGTCAATGCACATTTGTAAGGTCCAGTCCTTCTTTTTGACGAATAACACAGGTGCACCCCAAGGAGAAAAACTAGGTCGAATAAATCCTTTAGCGACCAGTTCCTTTAACTGTATCTTCAGCTCTAGTAATTTGGTAGGCGCTATGCAATACGAATGTTTGGAGATGGGATCCGTACCGGGTAGCACGTTGATTTTGAATTCAATATCATAGTCAGGGGGCAGACTGGGAACATCGTCAAGAAAAACATTTGGGAAGTCACGCACGACTGCAACGTCCTCTATTTTAGTCTTGGCGCTCACGGTAGTATCAATCATGCTGACCAAAAATCCCTCGCACCCATTCCTCATTAATTTATCTGCCTTGAGCGCAGAGATGATTGCAAACTTCCCATTCTCCTTAACTCCCTGAAACGAGTGTTACTCTTCACCCAAAGAACCAAAACAGACTTTCCTTTCCTTGCAGTGGATGACCGCGTGGTGGATGGACAGCCAATCCATTCCCAATATGACATCATAGACATTTAGATTCATGGTAATCAAATCGACCCAAAATAAATGGCCGTTGATATCCACCTCATGTGACTGGAGCATCCCATCGGTAATCAATTGATCGTTGGAGGGCAACAACATGCGATGGGTATAATTTGTGCTGTGGGAGAAGCAGTTTGCTTGCTCAAAAAACTTAGTAGAGATGAAGGAGTACGTAGCACCCGAATCAAAGAGTACATAGCCGGTACACTTATTTATATATATCGTTCCTGCTACAACTGCTGGCTGGTCATAGTCATTGGTCCGGTACATGGCAAAGATGCGCAGGGCCGGACCGCCAGGTCCCATGGGTCGAGTCGGGCAAAATCTGGCCTTGTGTCCTGGTTTCCCACATAAAAAGCATTTTTCTGATCCAGCCAGACATTCTCCCTGATGCATCTTCTTGCACTTTGGACAAACATTGTATTCAGGAAGGTTGGATGCCTGTATCACTGGGCTCTTGTCTGGCCTCATCTTTCCCTTGGCTTCTGCTGGTCATTTGGCACTCGGTCCTGCTGGGGGTCCATTCCGTGAGAGTTGGGTTGGAGCAGCCTTCCATACCCTTTGTGTAGTTTCTTTCTACCTTCTCACTCCTTCTAGGGCCAATGCTTTTGTCACCATTTGCGAATAGGGGACGCCCTCAATATTGGCCCAATAACTCCCTCCTGGACTTCAAAATTTAGCCCTTGCACGAAATGATGTTCCTTATTTTCTTCTGCCGCCACCAGATGAGGAGCGTAGTGGGATAAGGCATCAAATCGTTGGGCATATTCTGTCACTGTGCCCATCTGACGTATACGCATAAATTTAGTCATTTTCTGGCCGCAAAATGTATGATTGAAGTACTTAATGTTGAATAGATCCTTGAACTCCTTCCAGGTGAGAGTGGCCACGTCACGTGAGGCTTTGACAGTATCCCACCAGAAATGGGCCTCATGCGTCAACTAGTAAGAGGCACACTTAACCTTCTCTACTTCAACGATGTATGCATAGTTGAACTTGTCTTCGATGGAGCGAATCCACTCTTTAGCTCCCATGAAATTTGAAACATCCCCGTTGAAACAAGGTGGTCTAAGTTTTTGGAATTTCTCCCATCCAGCTTCCCTATATATCGGCTGGACTGGCTGAGCTGGCTGGATTGGTATAAGGCGATTGTTTCCATTTTCGTTTACCTGGTCTGGCCCCACATTCCAGTCCAGTCCCATGAATCTTTCCATGAAGTGGAAGTGTTGCTCCATGAATTGAGTCTGTCGCTCCATTTACTAGGAGTGTTCCACCATGGCCCCAATACGTGCAAGGACCTCGTCTCGACCCAGTTCTCCTTACCGTTCGGGCGCTTGGGCCCCTCCTCATTAATAGGGACGTTTCCTCTTACTCTTCTAGCCATTGTTAGGTTCCTATGAGTTCACATCACAAGGTAGAGGCATAAACCTTTAAGAAGATTTATCAAAGAAAACCATTTCAAAGAGTTCTAAGATCACAGCTACTTCTAATATCACACTTATCCTGCATACAATTCTACAACATGAACATAAATATTTTAAGGATATAAGGGGAAAGCTCACAGTCAGAGGGGCCTTGCCCGTCGAGTCTGGGCTATCGGTGGAGAGACGTACAAAGTAAACTTGGCTCTAATACCTACTATAACGACCCGGATTTTTATCTTTCTATTAAATTTTAAGAAAAGCGAGTTAACATTTTTCAAACTCTATTTTTGTCAAAAACTTTATCTAAAAAAAACATGTTTGATCAGAGTGCTCTCTTTAAATCCCGATCATTACTACATTTCATCGAACTCATTTAAATCATAAATGATTAAATACCTAATTGATTTCGGAAGGTCTAGCAGAAACGGATTTGAAAACCATTAATTAAAACATAATTTAGTAATAGATCTAGCATTTTCTCTTATTTTCTAAGTAAACTAGAACTCTCATACCCTACTAGGGAGGGGCTACGCCTAGTTTACAGACCATACCCGCTAACCATCCACTCTCAATTCCCTTTTCTACTTTTCTATTTCTTCTTCGTATTTCTTATCATTTTTCCTCTTACCAATGCATATGAATACCACCCCAAGGTGGTACTCCTTACTTGTTTCTATTAACATGATGTGTGAAGACACTTAAATAAAACAGTCATGAAAATAAACACTGCAATTCAAGAAAGCATTCGTATAAGGAGAAATTGAAAGATTTCACAAAGTTAGAATATCGTGCTCGAAAGGAAACTAACTAAAATCAACATTTAGCATGCTTGACAAGATTGATATAATTTAACGTGCTCGATAATGTAACATAGGAATATAACGAACATGTCGAACGTATTTAGGGTTATATAAATAGAAAGTCAACGAGTTTAATAACACAGAATTAGCATGCTTAACGATTAAATCAGAAGCTTAAGGATTATACAAGTGATAATTTAACATGATTGAGATTAAAAGAGCAATAGCTACATTGACAAGATTGATATAATTTAACGTGCTCCATAATGTAACATATGATAATAACAAACATGTCGAACGTGTTTAGGGTTTTATAAACAGAAAGTCAACGAGTTTAATAACACGAAATTAGCAAGCTTAACTACTAAATCGGAAGCCTAAGGATTATACGAGTGATAATTTAACATGCTTGAGATTAAAAGAGCCATAACTACATTCTAGTTAAGTAACAACACAACAACAACGACTCCTATAATTATTCATGCTTTAAGTTATTTGCAGCAAGGTTGCATGCTTTGTAAGAGAACAATAACGGCAACCTAATAACAAGAGTGTTGCCCCACTTTTTCTGACAAGAAGGAAGGAGTAATTATGATTAGGAAAGCAAAGGATTACCAGTTGAAGGTTATTTAAAAATGTAGATGAGCCTCACTAATTAGAATTAGAAGGACATTTTTGATTAATTAGGTATGAAAATAATGAATGTTGGGGACTGACAATTTTAAAGACAAGTGTATGGAGAAATTTTAGATGAGTATTTGATCAACTGCAAAAGGAGACCATTAATCGGTTGACCACATTAGTGGAACAACAATTTCAACACTTGGAAATATTATAGAAAGGGTTGAGCATGGAAATGCAAGAATGGCAGGGAAACCAAATGTGAGTTGGGAGTTTCAACGATTTCGACCATATAAATTTTTCAGAGATATCACTAATCCGACTAGTACCGAGGAATAGATTAGGACCATGAAGGATATGTTTGCATATGTTAACAAAAAGGAAGAGGAGGGGTAGCATGTGTCATGCTTATGCTGGTCAAGGATGTACGATTTTGGTGGGACTCAATTAAGATAATTAAGGATGTGACTACAATGACGTGGATAGAGTTCAAGGAGATCTCTTATGACAAGTACTTTAACCACACAACAAGGACATGTAAGTTGGTGGAATTTGCCCAGCTTTGGTAGGAAGGAATGGTTCTGAAGTACGTACGCGAGTTTGAAACATTGTCACAACTTGCCGCGCATCTGGTGAGAAGTAATGAGTAAAATATATATCGGTTTGTGCAAGGCCTTAAAGTAGAGATTCATAGAGGTGTTAAGATAACCGGTGTTCAAGATGTGGCATATGCAGAGATTATATCAAAAGCTCTTGACATCAAAAGAGTAGAAAATTGATTCTTCAAACAAGATGATTATGTTGTGAGGTTTTAGCCACGCACTCAATGGAAAAAGAGGGCACTTCTAGGGGAGTAAAGGAATTCCTTGAAGAAGGATGTCAACAAGGAAATCAATGCCCAAAGTGTAAGAAAAGTCGTAAGGGGAATGCATGGTTGGATCTCGTCAATGTTTTAAAGGTGGCAAAATTAATCGTTTTACCAGCAAATGTACAAAAGTGTAAGATATAAAAGGGTGATGTATTTTAGAAAAATTATTAGGGTGTACTAGGACCAAGATGTAAGTGTAAGTACATTAAAATTGATGTGAAGTTTGTGAGTTATACATTTTATTAGAAGTATGCTACTTAATAAATGGTGGAAAGTACTTACTTTTTGAGGATTTGGGTTTAGGTTCGGTGTTGCCAATGGATGAAGTTCATAAACTTTGTTGGTTGAGTAGGAATAAAATGGTAAGGGAAACAAGACATAATTAGGACCCTAGAGATGTAATGATTAGTAGGCTAACGGAATTGTTGGAATGTCTGATTCAATTTATAGAACTCATGGACTTCTAAGCCCTGTTGGCTGTCAAGTCCTTATTAGATTAATTTTTCTTGTTCAACTCACTTTCATCCGAGTGGGACATGTAGTGTGTCTAGTTCGTGATGGATGTCTTGGTTTGGGTGCACTTTGTGCTTAAGTGGTGGTTGTTATGTGGACCATATTTGATAGTCCCTACTGATGTAGCATCAGGCAGTCTACATTGGTGTGTTAGACACTTAGTTTCCAGTAGTGGTTATGGTGTATCAGGGCATAGTGGTTACCCATAACTCCACGAGATTTTGTTTTCATTGGATGTTTGGTTACCTAAGTTTACTTAGGTTTTTATGCGAATCCATGTTCCATGTTTTCAATAGGAGTCTTTTGTGTGTCGTAAATCTTGAAATTCTCCCATGTTTGGCTTGGTGCTTAGACAGCGAGAAGCAAGAGAGTATTGTATGGTTGCGATCTCAGTTTAGAGTATTGCTTAGGCATGCAGAGCGTTTTGGCAGACACTCTAAACCTAGGTCCAAACGATGTCTTCCCATTTTCTAGTTTCATATGTGTTTTCCATTGAGGAAATTTGTTAAGTCACATCTCGGGTGTTACAGGGACTCCACATCCATTTGATGTTGTGTGAGCCGCTGTAACCAGTTGAACGACCTTGCTTGTCTCCGTTCAGGTCATGTGAGTCTTTTCTTTGGAGATCGTTTCATATATCGACCAATCAATCGGGTCATCCCTTTCATTTCTATTCGAGTGACCTTTCCTTGCCTTTGTGGGATTGTTATCTCATAAGGAAATTGGTTCGTTTCTCAACGATTCCTTTTAGTGTCAGTTTCTAACATGTTCTTAAGTTTTTGTCCTGTTCTAAGCATATGGGAAACCCTAGATGTAGGCAATCAAGTTCTTCCGAGGAGACTCTCTCAGTTCGTGTGCTTTGGGTATCACACTGAGTAGAGAGTTTCCTAGAAATTTGTGTATAGTTCCTTTCATCCTTTCAATGGTCCTTTGGTTTGTTTTAAATTTCATGATGAAATTTCTTTTGAGGTGGTCAAGATGTAAAACTCATGAATTTTATAATAATAAATTCCACGTGTCAAGTTTTTGGTTGATATTTGGTTAAATGTTGAAAAGTTAACCCGATTTGTCTTCGATCAAATAGTCCAAATTGATAAAATTGGATATTTTCAAACGGTAAATTAATAAAGGAAATTAATTTAGTAAATTATTTTGGCTAAAGAATCATTTTCTGTTAGCGTTTAGAACCAATCAGGATTTCAATCGGAAATTTGATTAGATTAATTTAATATATAAAATATTTTTATTATATTTAATTAATCAATTATAGAAAATTTAAATAAAGAAGAAGAAGGAGAACTTATTCTTCAATTAGCCAACAGAGGAGAAACGTGAGAGATAGGGGAGAGACCGAATCAGAGAGTTGAGAGATTTTGAAGATGGATTCGGGTTCTTGATGTTTAGACCAACAACTTTTGTGAAGGCTCTTAGTGAGTGTTTCTGTTTTCTCCCTCTGTTTGTGAAGTTAAAGTTCAAGCTTAAAAACTCAAATCCTAGGAAAATTTCTAGGTTATATGGGTAGAACTTGAGTTTATACCAGGTTATTTGTCATTAAAAGGCAAAAATTGGGAGAAAACAAAGTGTTTTCGTGTAGGAAAATCATGCCCTAACATCATTCTGGTCAACCTTTGCCTGGTATCCAGTCGACCAATCGTGTTAGGAATGAATAGGTCAATTTTCGGTCGACTAGAACGGGTTTGATCGACCTCAATGGTCGACGTGGACATATGTCTGGTCAGTTGTGGCAGTTACGGTCGCCAATTGTTCTATTTCTGGTTGACCACAAACTTGGCAGATTGTCCAAGAATGGTCCCAAGTCGATCACGAGAGGTCCCTAGTCGATCGCAGTGTGTATTTTGTCATCTTTGTTGGACGTTTGTACATCAGTTTGTTTCCTAAACTTGGTATAAGACCTTGCCACATATCACTTGAGACTCACTTGAGGCTTAGTTTATGGATTTCAAGTTGATTCCCAATAAAGTACTCAATTGACTTTAGATGAGACTCCTCGACTATTGATTCTTGAATGGTTGCAGGCGTGTCTTATCTACCACTGTGAGGTTCTAGTTGACTATAGATTTGTCTCGTTGGCACAGAATGGTCCTAGTTGACCATCATTGAGTCTGGTTGACATTGCGAGGTCTAGGTTGACCTTCGCTTTGCCTCGTCAACTATTGTATGGTCTTAGTTGACCAACATTGTGCCTTATCAATCATGATCAGGTTCTAATGGCTCCAGCTATGTCTTCTCCACTGCTAAGTTGTTCAAGTCAAGCATGTCGTATTTCGTTGACTGTCCCCATGTCTTGTCGACAAGTGGGTCTGTTGAGGTGTCGGTCGACCATGTTTATTTTTTAGTCAACTGTACTATTTCTTTCTTGGAGTTGGGTTTAGCGAACTTCGTTCGCCTTCACGAGCTTTACCTGGTTTTTTAGTGTGGTTTCGTGTTTAGATCTAGGACTCTTAGGTATTCCTAGATTTGATTTCTAGTTTGGGACTAGTAAGTGTCCCTAGAGCTCACCTTGGATTCCTAGTCTTGATTTGGCACTTATCTATTTCCCATGTGTCATTGTGCGGATTTTGATGTCGGCCTTGTTATAGGTTCTGGAGATGTCACTAGTTTCAACTCTCACTTTCAATAGCGCATGAAGTTGGCTAGTCAGTAAGGTTATCATGGTCATTATCAAGGTAGGAATTTTTATACTTATGCACTACATTGCATCATGTTTTCAAATTGATATTTTGTGGAATACCACAATTAAAAACCTCATAGGGACTATTTCAACAGCACATCTAGTTTTACATATACATATGTTTTCTCACGTTTACTTTATCGTACATGGTTCTATTTATATTCTTTCCATATATATATATATATATATTGGGAGGATGAGTTCTCTTTATGCTTTAGGCAGTTTTGATGCTAAAGCATCACGAGGATATCCTGTATAATCTTCTGCTGCGAAATGATTGATTATTTGTATGTGCGAAAGGGTGATAAGGCATTGGTGACATGTCCTCATGACTTTAAAATATATATATATATATATATATATATAGAATAATGAATCTTCTTGATGCTTTAAGCAGTTTTGGCACTAAAGCATCACGGGGCTATATTGTACAATCTTCTGATGTGAGAAGATTGATTGTTTGTATGTACAAAAGGGTGATAGGTCATTGGTGACATGTCCTCATACCTTTAAAATAATATAGCAAAAGTCTTAAAAGAAATCTCATTTAAAATTCAAATTGAGTAAAATCCAAAATAAAATAAACATAATATTCGTAAAATATGTTGACGTAAATTTAAACATTTAAAAGCATAATTTAAAATAAAAAGTGTTTCTTTTTCAATCTGTTTTTCTCAAATCTTCACCCACATGTTAATTTTACTCCAACGTCTTAGCTTCGCCTATGAGAATCCTCCCTCATTTGCAACCAACATTTGTTCACATCTTCAAGTTCCTTCGTAAAATCATCATCACCTACATCACAAAGTTCACATATTAGTCTAACACTTAGTAAAAGATGTATTTATGACATGAATATAAGGTGCAATATGTAAAAACATTATCTTTTTCAGCCATCATTCTTTTCATTTTCTTTCACTTAATAATTCAATTGTTGTGGGTAATTCAACCTACGGGAGAGACTTGCACCATTAGGTCCGCCTCATATGGGATAGCCAACTCAAATGCCACCCATATTGACTATTTACGTTTATTCAGTTTGACTTTTAGTCTTTCTTAATGAAAACATATTTCATGATACATGAAACATACACATCACACATAAAAACAATCTGACCCATTATAACATGCATAAACATAAAACTTAACGTCTGTACAGTCAACATAATAACCATATCCTCGATCAACATCTCCAAAATAAACAGTTAATAGAAAGTAATAAACATATCATTAATCAACAGTCCAACATCTCAAACATAATAGTAAACAATAAACAATAAACACAACCTCAATTAATAGTCCAACGTCTCAAACATAATAATACGCAGCAAGTAGTAGGCATATCATTGGCCAACAGTCCAACCTCTTAAATATAATAGTAAACATTAAGCATATCACTAATCAGCAATCCAACATCTCAAACATAACAATAGACAATAAGCAGTAAGCATATCATTCATCAACACTTTATAAGCATTAAAAACATAACATCATTATAAATGTAAAATATCCAAGCACTTTGTAATATAGGCCAAAGGTCAAATCCATTCAAACATCACTTACCTGAAGTTTTTAGTAGAGTCTCTAATATCCAACTTTTGTTTGAACATGTTTTACTTTCCTTGAGATTAAAAAAACATAACCTGATGCAAACCTATGATAAGTGCAAATAATTCTATGTACTTAATCACCATTATCAAGTGCAACTATGTTCCTACTCTATCTTTTAATCACATCTAGTGTATACTAATTAACAATACTTGTGATGTTATACCTAGTGTAACTACGTACTCTAATTGCACTTAACCCTAGGTAGACTAACATCTAATCTACCTATGTACATAATAGTTTCTATGTAATGAAAGCCGACCAATGCAATTTACCAATCTATATTGTATTACATAAGTAGATTCTAGTAGACATCTACCTATATGCATATGCTATGATTATGCATTAAAATTAACAATCATCATAATCATTGTAACGACCCAATTTTTACTTTACTTTAAACGTTGAGATTGGAACACTTTTCTTTATAAAACGTGTAGCAAAAGAATTTTTTTAATAAAAGTGTTTCAGAAGATATGTAATGAAAGACCATAAATAAAATTTATTTCTTTCAATCTTTAAAGTTTACATATCATGTCATAAATTAAAAATCGTGTACATTTACATTTTACCAAATACAGTGTCTTTCCCTTTAGCCCAGCCAGCACAAGATTCACAACACGCAAATCCTCCAATAGCTAGCCATTTCCTTATTACCATGTTTACCTACATCACAAGAAATAATCTATAAGCCTAATGCTTAATAAGAAATGAGATGCACTATGAACATGAGATGCACTTATAAAACCTTTTCATTTCTGTTTTCTATTTCTTTTTCCTTAACATTGTTTTCCTTAAGGAAGGGTGATGAACTTCGATCAATGGTGAACTTTGACCATAATAGTGAACTTTAGTTGTTACCCTTCATTTTTACCATTTAGGGATTGATTGGTGAACATTGGCCAACTCAAATCCTTCTTTACTTACATTCATTTTCATTTTCATTTACATATGCAAAACATGTGTATATAAAAACCATTTTTGCAACTTCTAAAAAAATCATGATGCTTGAACATGTATGCATTCATCAACCTATATCCTAACATATCATCATCATGATCAATTCAACATACTCTTAAATTATGTACATGATTCTGATCACCAATATCACAATTAAGTACAACAATTAGCATTCAATTCTAGAAACAAATCCACAAAACATCATGATCATGTACAGAATCTCACACTTAACAATTATAGCATAGTATCAAACATCAACATAATCAATGGAACTAAACCTCTATGAAACTCAACATCAACATCAAATTCTAAAAAACAATAACCTAATTCTTATGATGCAACCAAAAGGGCAAACAACATACAATCATTTCTTACCTTTAAATTCCTTGGAGAAATTGAGAGACAACAGCTACCGAAAGGAATTCTTCTTCACCAAGTGCTTCTCCCTTCCTTGGTTCTTCATCTCCTTTCCTTCACAAAATAATGCCTTCTTTTTCCATAAAATAATTCCTATGTCCTCTCTATATACCAACCACCGCCACTCAACAAAGAAGTGCTAAGTCACCAATACCTTTCTTCACTTAAAATCATGACATGTATGTTGTTTTTAGGTAACTTTTTCCATTCCCAGTTGGCCACCCCTCAATGTCCCCTCAACTGCAAATGAACCCGAGACTCAATTATCTCATTCTATTACAATTTCGGTTGACAACATATCAATACTTATCGACCTCAAAACAGCCCGAGGTTCAACTCTCACATTCTATCAAAAATCTTCTTATGGTTGATTGCAAACCTACCTGAGAGCAACATAATTCAATTTGTTTTGAATTCGATCAACCACTATTCTAATTATAGTCAACCACGAGTCTACTTGAGAGTAACTCAACTTAATCCTTCACATCAAACCTCTATCTCTATCTTATCCTCAATTCATCCTAAATATCAACTAATTTATATCTTTCAACCTTTATTTTTGAACTTCAATTAATCATAATCCTATTATTAGATTTTTCCATATTACAATCGTCATAACTCATGATTGCGTACCTCTAAGTAGATGGTAATGTACATCAAACTATGTGTGTATGCTAGTGACTATGTAATGAACATCCTAGAGATGTAGTCATCACAATTTTTTACTATATTTTCTCAAGTTGACTTTAATGTCCATCTACCCATATGCAGATAATATGAATGCAAACACAACCAATGAATATCTAATTCATATTCATTGTTATCATTCATATCAACATGTTTTACTATATATGCTGAAATGATTATATGTCATATTAACTTGTTCCAATGTTAATGTCAAAATGAATATACACTTGTGCGATAACCACTACACACATTAGATTACTAGCAATCTCGCCACATGGCTCTAGTCAAAGATTACCTTTCAAGGATTTTAGAAAGATTAATCATAGTAACCAGCCACACAAAGTAAAGATAACAGCATTGGGTTCTGATGTCTACCAGTGAGTACCCTTCTAGAAACACATATAGCAACCAACTTGAGTAATGATGCTACCATGTATGCATAACCAAAATACGAAGGTTATATACACAGAGCACTCAAGTCAACCAACATATGTCTATCTCATACTAGATAAATACATTTGGCCACATGTTAACTAAATTTTCATCTATGCGCTCACCATGCAATAATGATGCATGAACATATAGTACTATTTCAATCTAATATCCAATTTTGTTGCATGCATGAAATAAATAAAATATCCAGAATTTTGTATGAACACTACGTCATAAAACCATACCAAACCATGAGCTAGTATTTGATCATTGCCTCAACCTTATTGTAATACCTCGAAAATATTTTTCTCCATTTTGTTGATGTATTAATTTTTGGAGAAGTAATATGTATGAAAAATATATCATGTTGTGTGAAGGAATGTGTCAATTATGCTCGGAAAGTTTAGTGTAATAATTAAAAATGAGTTAAGTATGGAAACTTAAGGAAAAATGCATAACAGTGGAGTTTCAGACGTGTGAGGACGACATGCGGACATGAGGTGGCATCCGTGATCATACTGAATTTTGCCCCTGTACTTTGGGACGACATGGGGATGAGAGTTTTCATCCTAAACTCAATTTGGACAAAGCGGACGAAGAAGGTTTGCATCCGCATTGAATCTGTACAATTCTGGGACACATTCGAACGACTTGCGGACAATGCGGATGAGGATGGATCACGTCCGATTTGACCTTGGACAATTTTTTGGACACATTCGGATGCTACATGCGGATGCAAAATCTCATCTGAATGTTGCTTGCGGATGATATGGATGAGGTATTAGGACATGTTTTCTCGTCCCAAATCAACTTTCAGACAGTACGGACAAGGTCGCGAATGACTCGACTCGTCCGAATGTTTGAGAAAATCTGAGAAACCAATTTAAATTACCTTCTCTCTCTTCCGATTTCGTGTCTGCAACAACGAAATCTCTCTTCCTAGACGACCCTACAGAACGTCTAGTCCACCCAGGTGATGTGGAAGCTTTTCCACGTTGCTCCCTCTCATTGGACCACTTCACCTTGGGTTGGACATTTGTCAGCATCCCCTCCTAAAGTTTATGTAACATCCCTCCTTTTTACCCCGTTAATTATTATTATTTTTGTAATAGAAGTACATTCTTATCATCGTAATTCGCACAACTTTAGTAATACAATTATAAAATTTCTGATCAAAAGACTGATATTATAAGTTTTCAAAACAGTCCTTTTACATTTTCCAAAAGTTTATAATTAACCCTATACTAGCAAAACACATTTTTAAGATTTGGTTCCTCACTCATCCCAAACCAAAATACCAAATTCTAAATGTGATAAAACTATTACGTCATATAATCTATAACCTAATACCATAGCATAACTATGATGCACCACCACCAACAGGTCAAAATGGCAGATAATCCAAAACATCATCCTGGAAGACCGCCTCCACAGTATTATTATCATCCAGCTCATTACCTACATCACGGGGAAAAAACAATGAACCTAACGCTCAGTAAGAATTAGAATGAATGCAATGCAATGCCATGCATGACCATATAATGCAAATTAAGCCAAGAGTGTACACATGACAAACACCGTGGGACCATGGGAACCCAATCAATCTCCAAGAAACATCAACATACATACATATACAGGGCTTCCCAGGTTGTATACACTCCTTTGTTATGAGGACATTGGGGATTTCAACAACAAGGAATAATGAGCCTTCGTCTAATCCATCCAACATGGATCTATTGTTCTAAACCCATCCAAGATGGGCCTAATATTCTAAACCCATCCAACATGGGCCTAATAGGTTATCGTTGTTCCCCGAACCCCCACACGCCTATTTAAGTAGATTTAGTATGTCACACACTATGAACAATTTTATATTCCTAGTATGATGCATGATGCCATCACATTAATTAAAAATAACATCCTTACAGGAATACAATAAAACTAAGAATTTAGCATGCTCATAGGTATAGAACATTACATTATAAAATTACTACACATGTGATAGAATAGATAAACAACTAGGCTAAAGAGCATTCATAACATTAATGGAATTCTAGTTCATTTATTAACCATGGTTCAGAAAACACACTGAACATAAATCCACAGAGAAGATCACATCACGCTCATGCTTCCAAAACAGTGTACACCAACCACATCCAATGTGAACTTAACAATTGCATGGTTTGTGTTTAAGTAAAACAATCAACTATAACATAACGGTTAGTGTCCCAGTTCATACTATCATCAATTGCTTTCTTTCTATTGCTCTAATAATTCTTCAAAACCAGAACCATATCTTCCAATGCTATCATACATTTTCTTGCAATTTCTTGCAGTATAATCAAGGACTAGTAACCAGAAAGCAAAAGAACAATTTTCTAAACAATGGTCCAAGTGATAGATTCAACAATTGAAGCACAAACCATTGAAATATATCTGAAGCATATCTAAAGTTAAACATGCGCAAACACAAGCAAAACCCCGTGATGTAAGCCTCCATTGGCCACACATCACCCTAATTCTTACCTCTTTCCAAGTTTCTGCACTATTTATCAATCGTCCAATGGAACTTCCACCTGTACACAAATCTTGTAAAAGAAACACCTCTTAACTCCATGATTACGCAGAATAATTCATACGCACAGAGAGAACTTACCACGTCCTTCAAGTTTTTATCCAGCTCTTTTGCAGCTTTCCTCATCAATAGTTCTCTTCCTCTCTTCACTCATCCAACTTATATAGATCAGCGTAAAGACCTGAAGTCGATTCCTCTTCATAGCAGGGAAGGGTCTATGCTTTTGTCGCTAGGTAAGCCTTCTCTTTTCACCACCTAGTCGTGTCCTCTTGGTAAAAATCAAGAAAAGAACGATTAAAGGAAGAAGGACACTCGATTAAAAATGGGTTTCTCGGACAATTTTGATCTTACGGACGCGGTTTGTCGTTCGCAGTCATCGTCCGCAGCGTCCGCTTTTTACCAGAAATATTACAGATTCATTTCGGACGGCCCTGTTACCATCCGCTGCATCTGCACCTGGACATTTCAGTGTCCGCACTTTGATAGATCAGTGTTGAGGACGCCAATTACCATCCTATGCGTCCTAAACTTTTCAATTGTGCATGTTATTGAACTTTTTACACTATATTACATTAACCACAACATAAAGCACATCCTTACATCACCAAAAGTTATTACAATGTACTAAATGGATTTACATGGTATTTTTTATAAGTTTTGGGACATTACAGTTTATCCTCTATAGCTCTCTCTCCTTTGCCTATAAGAGGTAAGTTTTCTTGTAAGGTAACTCTGGCTCTAGAAATTGAGTGGTGTGTGAGAAAGTTACCTTGCTGAAGTAGTTAGTGAGTGATGATTCAAGAATGAAGTGTTAGTGTGAAGGAGTCTGTGTATGGTAGGATAATTGAACTGTTGCTCTGAATGGTGCTGTAAGGAACTGTCCGTCCGTGAAGTGAAGGTAAGTGTTAAATTGTTGGTTTATTTATGGATCACCAATTGGGTCAGGATTGATTTAGAGAGTTGAAACTAATACTATCTTTGCTTAGGAAACATGTGAAGGTTTAAACAATTGGAAAACCTCCCCTTGGCGGCTGTTTGAGCTGTCGTGATTATTGTTTGTTGCTGGAAATTTGAGGTAAGAATTTGAATTGTAAGTGGCCAGAGGAGGCCCTACATTACGGGTTTTGAATGGCTGAATTGTTTTTGGATTTTAGGTTCTGCTTAAGTTGCTAGAAATTGTGACTGTTACGTTTTTACTTGATTGTTTTACTTGGTTATTAAATGCTTAGAATGTGGAACTAAACAAGGAAAAGCATGAAGAATAGGTGTAAGGTTCTGCTTAAGTTGCTGGAAATTATGACTGTCAAGCTTTTACTTGCTTGTTAAATGCTAGAAATTGCTTTTAAGCGATAAGTGTAAATTGTAGAATTGAATATTGAAAAGAGTGAAGGATAGGTGTAAGCATGCTGTTATGATGGACCTGATCCGAATGATGTGAAGTATGTATTTAGGGTGTCGTAAATTGTTCTTCTACTTACTTTGGTATTACTAAGTTGAAAGCATGCCTAGCAACTTAGTTATCTAAATTAAATTGGGAGACCTGCTTGGGGTAGTTGGAATATAGTTGGAGATGAGCCTGTGAATGGATTTAACGTTGTGATTCTTGCTCATGACTGTCTCTAAATGAACCAATAACTGACATTTCCCTTACAATGTATAAATGTAAAACTATTCATGTTAGTTTTAATTGTTTTGCTAATAGTAATGATGAGAATGACTATGCTAAATGCAGTATCTTGAAACTGAAGTTCCTTCTGAAATTGTAATTAAATTGATTGTGTTTCCATTGTGTTTCATCTTTATGATTTATTTTGTGGCATTCATGCAACATCCTAGGTCTTATGAATTTGTTTACATTATGTTTGTCATCCTAATATATGTAAATAGGCGTGTGGGGGTTCAGGTGAATTGTGACTTTCCATTCGGTAGATTCCTCCTACGTAGGGAGCTGTAGGTTAGAAGTTAACTACGTGGATTCTAGGTTTCACAATTACCCCGTTCTGAAACCCCCAACGTCTTCAACAAAAGTGAAGATACCGATTTGTGGAAACACCCCTGATGGATATATCTCCTCATCGGAGTGAATGGTTAGGCGACAAGACCCTTGGGAGTATTCCACCTTGACTTCCATAAGAGATACAGTTATCTTCTGTAATGCATTGTGTGGTCACTCATCATTCTCATTGCATTTAAATTCTCATTTTTGCTGGGTGTTAGGCTCATTGTTTTCCCATAATGTATGTGATATTTATATTAAAGATGATGTACCAGTTGAGGAGGAGGCGTTCCAGGATGACCCCTCGTGTCATCAGCCGATTTGACCTGCTGAGTGTGGCTCTTATGGGATGAGGGATGATAGTGTTTTGAGAGAATGGTATTTTGGTAATTTGACGTGGTGGTATTTTGAATACTATTAATATTGTAGCTAGGGACTTTGGGACTTTTATTGTGAACAATTGAACTATATTTTGAATCTCCCTTATTTATTTCGCTTAGTAGTTCACTCTAATATGTTTTCTCCCGAATAGATTTTCATATATTAAACAATTTAAATGAAAAATTTTTATTACGTATTTTAAAAACGAGAAAATTTTTTTTAAAATTAATGGGGCGTTACACTTATATTTCCTAATGTTGAGGCCTTTGTCACATATTAAGCCAAGGAATAACATATTCGAACGTTGACACTTAAATGTTACTTGATGCCAAGGTATCACAAACTCCAAACGCTAAGGCCTCCTATCCTCATTTAACTATGTGGCGTTTACTTATCAAACACGGTGGCTTTTTGCCATTTATTTCATACTATTTTAATGCAATTTAAATATATTTTTCATTAAAAAAATATGTGAGAACATTGTGACTTAAGTGTCAGAATGTTGTGGATTCAAGTGAGAAATATTGTGCAAAAATATTGTTCCAAAGCCTAATGCTTGTTTAAATAATGTGGAGAGGCTATGATGGCGCTAGGACTTGAATGAAATGATGTCGAGTTGTTAATCAATTTTCAATTAGGTTTCACTAGAAATCAATCCAAACACCAGTTTCAATTCGTACAAAACATCTTAACATGCTATTCAAACATTAGGATATGGTCATATAACATTTATTTTTTGATTTGTACTAATTTCATTGAAGTTTATGCATATATTCATAAATAGAAAGAGTTTAGAGAAACTTATGCGAAATCTATGTTTTGCATCGAGATTTTTATATTCACAAGTTCTTTTCACGTGAAGAAAGTTTTTAATGATCTAAACTTTCATCAAAATGTGATAGAATGCCTTATGTTCTCTTCTTTATCTTTTTCTCTCTTTCACTTCCCTCTCTTCCCTTTCTTTCTTCTCTCACAATTTCTTTTCAAAATGCGAATTAAATTTTGATTATTTATTTAAATTTTAAATGTCATTTACAATTTCATCCCCTTTGTCCTTAAAAAGGGTGGTTTTGCCATTCGATTTGCACATATTTACAATGACATTCAATTTATTTAACTTTAGTTTTATTAATAATTTTAACTAATTTAGGCCATGTGTAACACCCCAAAAATTTTTATGAACAATTTCATGTATGATGTGATATTTTGGAATATAAATAGAAATAGTAATGTCACAATAGGAAACTTATAAAGTATGTAATGAAGAATAATGTTGTAATAAGATATAAAATTTATTTTATTAGGTAAGTTACGCAATTTTGAAGTTGGGTGTAGATAAAAATTGAAAAGAATAAGGTAATAGTGTCCGTGGAAGAATTATATAAAAATTTGGGATTTATTAAGTTATGGAATAAGGAAAGCTTGAGGGAATGATTTTATTTTAATAAAAATATGAGATTTATTAAGTAAGTTACAAGATTAGCGAAGTTTGGTGTGGAAAGAAATTAGAGAAAATAATATCTGTTGAACGATTATATTTTTTTAATAAAAATATGAGATTTAACAAAGTAAATTATGGAATTAGGAAAGTTGAGTGTTGAATGAAGTAGGAAATAATAATGTATAATGTAAGGACTCGGATTTCTTAACCATTTTCAAAAAAAATACATTATTAATTACTAAGCAACAAGTTTCGGACTCAAATCTTTATTTTAAAACACCAAAGACTCATTTTGTCATTCATTAAATAGCAAAAAAAACTATTATTTACAATTTGCGGAAGCAATATAAAAATTCATTCATAAAAGTTGCGGAAGCGTAACTAAACAAGAAATTCCATTTATGAAATAAAGAACTACGGCTAACAGTTTAACAGAAGACTACATCGAAAATATTAATTTAAAATCCAAGGTTTTGAGTTTCTGAATAAGACCTACATAATATTCTGATTAATGTTCAAATAAAGGCATTAAAGAGAGAATTTAACATTCGTAACAAAAAAAACCTTGACGTTAGCCTTTCAAAATTATTTTTTCTTTTCTTCACTTCTTTGAAGTCGTACTACTACTCCGTCGGCGTCTCATCCGGACCTACCGCAGGCTCCATCGGAATGGCTTCCTCTAGTGCTCCTGGCATAATCACCTCATTACCTACACCACAAGTAAGGACGTGAGCTTTTGCCTAGTAAGGAAATGGGGGAAAAACAATTATGCATTTCTCTTTTTAATTCTTCTTGGAATGGGGGCCACCCAAATCAAATTCTTTCATTACGTTCATTCTTTACTCTTACTTCGAGCTGGAGATTGGAGGGTTCTTAGAGGATGGAATAGTTGACCAAACCTAACCCTTTACTTGCAACTAGGTCTCCGTTCCCGTCAAGGTTGGGGGCTTCGCCTAACTGCAGACCAGTTCCGCTACCCATCCGCCCTCCAATTCCTTTTTTCGTCCCCTCTTCGGTGATGGCGTGTCCCACCCATCTTGAACATTCTTGTTCTTAGCGTTTTTCCTTACTCATACATGTGGGTACCACCCCAAAGAAGTACCCCTTACTTGGTTCCTATTAATCATGAAAACAACCTAAGACTCTCAAATTAAACAACACATATGAGGAAAGTAAATAGCAACACTTTAGAGGATTCACAATAAACAACGGGTAAAACGAGCAGTAGCACAAGCTTATATAATAATTACAAGTGCTAGCAAAACAATGAGTGAAGTTAATAGTAACACATGCTTGTATATTCATGTAGAATTCTATAATAATGTGCCAACAGAACAATAAGGATCATCTAAGCATGATTATCGAAGCACACGAAATTAAACTATGCTTAAGGAATGATGAAAAAAGGTCAAAAGCATGCTTCACCATTGATCTCAACTAAAGTGGCTAACAGTCTACAAGTTATTTAAACACAATGACGTCATATAGCAGTAAATTGACAATGGGACAAATTTCTACCGACATAAAACAACGTGCAATTATTGGAATGAATAACGAAATGACATAACAAAACATGCTTTTGAACGGTTAAAAACAGTAGCGAGAACGGAACAGCATAACATGGTTACGAACGACTAAAAATACAGCAATTTAATGGCTAAACATGCTTTTATATACCTAAAAAAAACAGCAGCGAATCCTCCTAAAAACAGCAGTGAATTACGTCGAATCAACATAGCAAAACATACGTTTAAACATTTAAATATAGCAACGAGTTACATCGAATTAAAACCACAAAGCATGCTTTTTAAACATCCTAAAACAGCAGTGAATTATCGAAGGAACAGCAGCGAATTCTCCTAAACAGCAAAGAATTCTCCCAAAAAAAACAGTAGCGAATTCTCCAAAAAAACAGCAATGAATTACGTCGAATTAACATCGCCAAACATACGTTTAAACATCTAAATATAGCAGCGAGTTACTTCGAATTAAAACCACAAAGCATGCTTTTTAAACATCTTAAAACAGCAGTGAATTATCGTAGAAACAGCAGCGAATTCTCCTAAACAGCAGCGAATTCGCCTAAAAAAAACAGCAGCGAAGAATGTCGAAACAAACAGCGAAAACATGCTTTTTATCGACTAAATTACAGCAGCAAAAGATATCGAAACAAGTAGCGAAATAAGCTTTTTATCGACTAAATTACAGCAGCAAAAGATATCAAAATAAACAGTGAGAACATGCCTTTTATCGACGAATTTACAGCAGCGAAAGATATCGAAATAAACAGTGAAAACATCCTTCTTATCGACAAAATCACAGCAGCGAATTACGTCAAATTAAAGCATGATTTTTAATTGACTAATACAGCAGTAAAATAATGAGAGTAGGGCAGCGATACATGTTCCTTAAACTAGTTAAAATCAGCACTCAACAGCAGCAAAGAAATCGAAAAATAGAAAAGTGAAACGTGCTTGACAACCGCTAAAATACAGCAATAAAATAATGAGAGTAGGGCAGCGGTACATGTTCCTTAAACCAGTTAAAATCAGCACTAAATAGCAGCAAAGAAATCGAAAAAATAGAAAAGTGAAACATGCTTTCAAACAACTAAAAATACAGCAGCAATTTATGTCTAAAAAGAGCAACAACATTCATGCTTATCAATGATTTAAAAAAACAGCATCAACTATAGGTTTATTAATGATTAAAACACCAGCAAGTAGATCTGAACAAAACAGCGAAAAGCAGATTTATTATTGACTAGAAACAGTAGTAATGGTATCCGAATAGAGCAGCGAAAATCAGGTTTAATGACTAACAGATTAGCAACAATACCCGAACAAATCAGCAAAAATCATGCTTGTTCATGACTAAAAACGGCGGCAATAATGTTCAAATGAAGCAGCGGGAATGCTCGAATAGAACAATGTAAAACATGCTTGTTATTGACTAAAAAAAACAACAATAATAATGTTGTAACAAACAACTAGATAAAGAACCGGGTCATCTTGAAGGCACTAGCTTGTTTGTTCATACTTTCTAGATAATTAACTTCATTAATCATTTGTCCATAGTCTATATAGGAAGAACGTATATAACAGAACTAAACAAAGTGAATCAGCAAGAACAAGTTACCACTAGAAATCTACAGAGAAGTAGTCATCTCACAACAAGGCCTACAGAGCGTTATCAACAATCATTTCATCATTAGAGAAATTGCAAGAACTTCAAGAAACTAGCAGCAACCAAAACCAATCAGTACAGGAACTTGTAACAGAAATCAACCGAAGATAATCCCAACTCACGCACACTTTAACAAAGCGAATCAACAAAAACATGCTTTCAGACAACTAAAAATAGCAGCGAACAATCAAACTCACGCACACTTGACTTGGGTGTAGGGCCTCCAAATGGCCACCGACTACCCATTCCTTACCTTTAGTTGATGAACTTAGACATGAACAGACAATTCCTTCCTCTCAAAATTACCCTTCACACAGAGAATTCCCTCAAGAAAATGGCAACCCCCTAAAGAAGAAGGAGAGGCCGCAGATAAAGGGGACATCTCACCTCCTTTGGAGACCATTCGTACGCCTGGCAGGGGAGATGCAAGCGACAACCCACTGCTGGTCGGGACGTGGAGGACGTAATTTAGTGTCAGGAAATCGCATCCTCATTAGCTGTAGTTCGATTTCGCAGATGGACCAGCGGCGCAGAGGTCTGCTCACGCCAGATCCCTCCCTTTTGTTCTAAATGGTTAGGTCCACCCAATTTCTTATCCCATATCCCACCATATGAACTAAACCCACAAGCCTCCCATCCAGAACCGGGCCACCCTGATGTGCCCCAGGGTCTTATCACTCGGAGCCGAGCCAAGAAACTCATAGCTTTTCTAACGCGTTTTTATTTTGCAGAAAACATCAAAGTTTGGGATTCTTTGAACGTAATATCTCACAAAGATAAAGGAGTTCCGTTCCACATTATTACATGGGAGCATACACAACCAAACAAATAGCACGTCAATTCTGCCTCCAAAAAGGGGTTCTATGAAGGGGTGAGGATTCAAAGCACATTATTATCATTTGATGTTTTGTTGACGAATTAGAATTAGACTTGTTCTGAAAAACTTATAATTGGTTTTTATAAACTTTTTGTTTATCTTTGTTAAGTGTTAGAGAGGTGCGCGGTTTGCATGCAAACCACGCCCTTATGCCAAAATTTCTTCATTAAGGGCATTTTGATCTTTTGGCATCTTTTGTAAACACTTAGGGTTTTAAAACCTCTCTTTGAGAATGAGAAATGATTTTTTGATGAAATAGAAAATTTGTTCTTCTTTGAAGAAGGAAACCCGTGGCCCCTTCCCCCTCACCGCCGTCTCTTCCACCACCCAAGCTAGGTATTCTTGAATCTTCTTGACCTAGCAATTTGGGATACTATCTCCTCCAATACCTCATCTTCAAGGTGTGGAATGTGGAGTGGGGATAGAAGAAGGTCTCCACCCCTTGGAGAGTGTTTGTTTCCTCGGCAAGCCATTAGTCACCCCTCATTAGTAGGCTCGCGGACTCCTCGGATTTTCTCTTGTTCCTTAAAGGTTTTTTGCGTTATTTCTGATCTTCTTTGTGTTCTATTATTCTCTTGACTGATTGCCTTCATTCTATTGAAGAGTTTGTTCGTGGATCTCAAGTTGAGATTGAGTTTTTGTTGGATTTTATTTTGCCGCAAGAATCTGTTTCTGTTTGAGCTGCTGGATGTACTCGATTGTGGGTCAGTTTTGAAGCCCTTACGCTTGTAATCTTGAAATTGTTTCTTCAAGAGATTTTTTCTATATTGAGCTAAGCTGCTGTCTACAAAATTTGGTATTTATTGGATTTATACAGAGTGAGATCTCTCCGATTGAAATCTGGTCGCCAAACCTGCTCGGGTGAAGCCCTATATTTGGAGATATTTTGTTTTGATTATAACTAGAGATCCAGAATGGTTTTTGCACTAAGATTTTGATACAATTTACCTGATTGTGTTATTTTAGTGTCCTTCAAAAAATCAGCCAAAGTTCACGTACGGATTTGGAGGATTATTCTGTTTATCGTTGCTAGTTCAGATTATTTACAGCTTGGTGACCGATTTTCTAATTAGCGCTCTTATTGATCCTTGGAGCCTATCACACCCCTTCCCTCTCAATTATTTTTCTTTTGTTTTCAATTCTTTAATAATTACCAATTAGTCACTTCCCAACCTTTTAAGCTCAATTAATCGAATAAAATCCTCAATTTATTTTTCTTCCAAATTAAATTATAATTATCATCCGATAAATGAAATTTAAATATTTAACGAACACATCATTGGCAATACTTCGATTTTTACCCAATTACATCAACGTCTCTAATTACCTTTCAATTATCCTCATTAAATTCTAATATGAAAGTTGGGGTATTACATATATAGTGTCAACAAATATGTCCTGCAGGATGGAATGGGTCTACAGAAGCATCCATGTCCACAGATGTAAGGTGTCTGCAATGGAAATGTATAAGTGGCAATAGGGATGGGCAAACAATGCAAAAGAATTGGTATCCACAAAGAATTATGGTCCACAAATGCATTAGTATCCATGGGAGTGAGATATCTGCAGAAGAAATGAATACGATCCAAAGATTTAGTTATTAGCAATTGGCTGATAGTTTAAGAAGGATCCATGGGATGAGGTGTCCACGAAAACATTGGTGTCTACAGAAGCATTGTTATTACGGGAGAGATATCTACAAAAGGATATGTGTATGTGGAAGATAGCGATTGACATATAGTTTAAGAAGGATTCGCGAGATTAGGTGTTCATAGAAATGTTAGTGTCTGCATAAGTATTGGTGTTCACATAAGAGATATATGCGAAAGGATATGTGTACATGGTGGATCACAATTTGCAGATAATTTAGGTGGGATCTGAGAGATGATGTATATGCAGAAGCACTGGGGTCTACAGAAGCATTTAGAGTTCATGGAAGTAAGTATAAAATGTCAACATGGCATATTGTTATTGGAGGACAAGACGAGTTGACATCCGTAGCAAAAGCCCGGTTGTCGCAGCAACTATACAGGATAGATTTAAAACATGATTGTTTGCAATTTATTCAAGCTGCAATTTTATCCTTGGACTTCAAATAAAGAAATGATAACACTTGGATTCGTTTTTCACACGATTTTTTCCATGTGATTTGCAGATTGTCGGTTTATAAATACAAAGGATTGGGGTGAAATCCTAATCACCCTTGAATCAGGAAGTGTGGAGGATTTTCTCACAAGTTCTTTGAAGGTATGTCTTCTACAGTTAATATTTCACAAAATTTGATGGATGATGGTGATGAATGACGAAATCATGGAGCAAGTGTAGTTGATAAAGTTCCATTTTTTCTTGTTAACCCGATTATTTTTTTAATGTCAAGGGAAGTAAATTGTTGACTAGAGCCATGTGGAGAGATAGCCAGTAATCTAGTTTGTGTGGTAGTTGTTGTGCTAGTGTATTCATTTTCACATTATCTTTGGGACAAGTTAATATGACAAATAATCATGTCAGCATATATAGTAAAATATGTTGATGTTAATGATAATAATGAATATGCATTAGATGCTCATTGGTTGAGTTTGCGTTTGTTGAAAAAGTGCCTTAGAATTTGTTTCAAATTAATTTGAATTGACCAAATCTTTAAGAGTTGTTTTGTAATAACCCGATTTTTCTTTTCCTTCTTAAAATTTGCTAAAATTCAATACTTTTTACTAAAATCTTAGAGTGCAAAATCAGACAGTCAAAACCTTTTTTGTTAAAACATAGCAAAAGCAATTGTAAAATCATTTGTGAAAGCCTAACGGATTTATTAAAACATAGTGGAAGCGTAACTAATGCGTTTGGAAAATGAAAGCTAAACAATTTAATACTACATTTTGAGAAACTAAATGATTAAATATAACTTAATTACAACTGTTTACTCTTTGACTCTCTTAGCCTAGCCAGCCACGAGTCTCGCGCGTGCAAATCCTTCATCCCTACTTTATGGATCCATTAGTTGTCTCTTCGTATAAGTACCTACACCTACACCACAAGTAAACTATAAGCCTAAAGGCTTAGTAAGGAAAAGGAGTTTATGCAATATGAGATGCCTCTCTTTAGTCTTTCTGGAATGGGGCCACCCAAACCAATACTTTCATTAAGTCGTTGGTTCTTTGGTTCTTTACTCATACATCGAGCTAGAGATTGGAGGATTCATATGGGATGGTATAGTCTTGGGCAGCTTCTAACTTCCTGTGAGTTGCTAGTCCCATTCCCAACGAGGGAAGGGCTAGTCTAGCTACGAAGCTAGATCTGAACTACCCATCCGCTCCCAAACTCCCTTTTTCTTTGGTTCTTTTTCCTTTTTCCTTTATTCCTTAACGTTTTTCCTTACATAGCATGTGAGTACCACCCGGTGGTACTCCCTACTTGATTTCTATTAACATGATGCATGATGACACATTCTCCAAATAACGTGATGCATGATGCATTATAATGTATCATTAACTTGAATTGCGCATAGAAGGAAAGTAAATGATAGTAATCGAATAACAAAAATTGAAAGTGCATAGAATTGAAAGGAACCAATCATTGAATAACACATTGAAAGAAGGTAAGCAATAATTGAAGATGACAAGAAGTAAAGCAAAGCACATGACAAAACAACTATGGTAATAATAAGGGCGTACATGAACATATAGATCACAACAATGAACAAAACAGAAATCGAAACATACAATTTACATGCTAGTTATCCTAGTTAATTTCCTAGTGGATTTACATGCTCCAGAAAGATTTCATTTATTAATCTAGTTAGTTATCCTAGTTGCTTAGCATACTCAGGATAGATTACCAATATTATTCTAGCTAGTTATCCTAGATAATTTACATGCTCAAGGAAGAAACAATTAATATTCCAATTAGTTATTCTAATTGATTTACATGCTCAAGAAGATACGATTAATATTCCAGTTAGTTATCCTAATTGATTGACATGCTCAAGAATATACGATTAATATTCCAGTTAGTTATCCTAATTGATTTACATGCTCAAGGAAGATACGATTACTATTCTAATTAGTTATCCTAATAAATTTACATGCTCATGAAAGATTATAATTATTAGTTATCCTAGTTAATTAATATGCTCAGATTTAATGGAATCTAGTGGGATAAACATGATTGTTATTTAATTACACATGCTCAAGTTTAGTAAGCTACCATTTACAATTAGCACCAAGGAGACAACTACAATTAGCACAAGGGAGACAATAACAAAGAAAAGATAAAAACATACATTCACATAGTCACTAAAACCCTTAGTTCATTCACGTTTAGTTCATTCTTCTTTCATCTTCTCTCTATTATTTTCTAATAAAGTAAAGCATTCCATGCACCATAACAGTAAAAGACAATACACAGGATACAAACAAAGATTAATTGACTACTTGGTTACATATGCTCGAATTGATTATAATTAATTAGTTAATTTAAACATAGCATAACATAGTTAATTATACATGCTAATTAGTTAATTAAACATGCTAACTATTCTAGTTAATTAAGTATACTCAAATTAGTTATCGTTAATTAACCATACTCGGATTAGCATGCTCAAATAAGATTATAATTGTGATTCTAGTTAATTACTCTAGTAATTTACGTGCTCAAGTCTAGTTAATTACTCTAATTAGTTAACATGCTCAAGTAATAATTACAATTAGGATTCTAATTGATTAACCATAAACATGCTTGTACAATTATTAGCCTAGTTAATTTACATGCTCACGAAGGATTACGATTATAGTGGTGATCATAGTCAATTTATATGCTCAAGGAAGTGATTTGTTAAGCTAACACTTTTATCACCTAGTTAATTAATCTAATTAATTAACATGCTCCTGGAAGATTACAATTATTAGTTGTCTTAGTTGATTAACAACATGTAATAGTTAATACTGTAGTTAGTTAACAATTAAACATGCTCACTTCTAATTAATGGCTTAGCTCATTATTACCGCTTAGATTAAAGAAGTTAAACTCCTAATGAACACAATTACAATGTTGTAAGGAAGTAAAACCATAATAAGAATTTACAGAATAGAATCATGGAAACAGCAAGTAAAGCAATAATAGAATAGAATCAGCTTCAATGAAATTCATTTCATAATTCATAGCTAGTTCTTACTCAGCATATCATAGGGGTCTTCGTTCATCCTTCCTTACAACTACAATTATCATTCAAGCAATAACATTCATAACCTAAGGTATTAGCAGGAAACTAACAGCAATCATCAACAAGGGACCACAATATATCAACCAAGGAATAATAGCAGTAGATTAACCAAGGGACTATCAACTAACAGTTAACTAACAGCAGTAAGAATAAGGAAATCACATAGCATCAACAAAGAAATAACAACCGAAATCATCCAAGTAAACCGACACTACTCACGCACACTACTTGTGGGTAGGGCCTCCACTAGCCAAGCATACCCATTTCCTTACCTCGAAACTTTATCGCGTACTCGTCCTCAATCTTTATCCTTCTTTTCCTTTTCAATACCTTAAAACATTTATCCATTAATAATTTCTAATCGAATTCTATAAACTTTAACACTTAGCAAATTTCAATATTCACAACTTAGCAACCGAATATAATTTCTCATTCTTCACCGCATTTCTCCATAACTTAGAAGTAATAATCAATACTGGCAAACAACCTTTCATCAATAAATAACCAAGTCTTAATGGTTTACCAATTCACAGATTATCCAGAAATCATGACTAACACTGTCGTACACACCCTTAACTGTACTATTTGAATCCCAACCAACATAGCGCATATTCAACATCACAGCACATTAACTCAAGCAACAAAGCATTAATCTTCCAAAACATACACCCACAGTGCAGAGTCAAACCAAAGACTAACACAACATAGATAAATCTTCCAACAACTGAGTGTATTTATCCACTTATTGACCAATAACAGAGCGGTAAATGGAAGAAAATAGAGGGCACCCATAACGGACAAAGAGCAAACATCCAAAATCAACAAAACATATAAGGAAGTGTGGATCATCCGAGAAGCGTAAGGCTCTTCCCCTCCTTCTTCCTTTGTCACCACTCTCAGCTTCTATTTCTAGAGAGCACACAGCTCTCGTTTTTTCTCTCGACAAGGCTCCAACTCCAACTCACCCGAGAGCACTCCTCACCTTTGCATTTCAACCCACTATTCTCTCTCTACCTCATCTCTGTATATCAACACTAGAGGGGACACTTTCTACCAATTCCCAGAAGGCAGAGAGTGAGATCCTCCATCATGCTCGACCAACTACTACCCAACTTTACAGAATGTTTCCCCAAGCGACACTGCAGAGTGCGATTCCAAGTTAGAAAGGATGGTGAGGGTTGTCTGCATAGCAGACAACACTTCACCCGAACTGGTCAAGCCAGACCCTGTCATACTCAGGTCGAAGCTCGACCTGAGGCTAGAGACAGCAGCCCCTATCCTTTCTCCCTGACGCCATCCCTATTTCTCCTCTGCCAAACACCACGCCAGAGTCAGTCTACCTTGCCGTTGCCATCCCGCCTTCACTGCACATAGCCGGACACCTACTGCAGCACCGATGACCCGTAGCCATAGCCAAGCCCCACGATGCCATGCCACCCAAGCCCGAAGTCGTTCTGTGACCCAACGCTCGCAAATGCCCTTCGCCAGTTGCTCGCTCGCTAGACTCGAGCTCACTGTCACCCTTTGCTCACGTCTCCCCCTTCTTCCTCGCCTTTTCTCCCTCTCGTCTCCTTGCTCTCTCTCTCTCACCTCCTGTTTCCCTCTCTCTATTCTCAGTCTCCTTTCAGAAGGGCCTAAGGCCATTTCCTTTTGTTCAAAATAAACTGGTTCACAGAGTGAACTGGTTCATCCTTCCCTTCCTCATAACTCCTCCCTTTTTATTTTAATTTCACTCTTTGAATCCCACACACATTTTAAATTCCAAATAATCTAAATCCAATTTAGCCCAACTAAAGGCACCTGAGCTATGCAAAAAATCTCTCAGACTGAGCCAAACCAAACTGGTTCAATCCATTATTCTCCTTTAGACTTACGATTTCGGATAAAGGAAGGTGTCTGTGCCTCGTCCGCAACTATCTGTAGTCGTCCGCATGCATCCAAAAACTGCCAAAATACACATTCCAATTTAATCCAAAATCTCCAATCACTTTTCAATTATCTTTATTAAATTCTGATATAAAAGTCAGGGTATTACATATTTTCTGTTATATTTTACTTTCAAATATGGCTTGATTTAAGCCAAATATCTTGCTGTTTTTATTATGTAACTTCTCTATTAAAGAGAGTAATGCAATCAATACAAGATTATGCTTCCAATTCAAAAAAAATTATCAACTGATTGGTATCATAGCTCTTTTTTCTTGAGGGACCTGAGAGTTGATTAAAAAAAATAAAAAACACAAAAACCCACAAATTCAAAAACTCTTGAAAATGGAAGTTGAGACAACATTCTCCCTTGCTGCTCCACCAATTTTCAATGGTGAAAACTATCAAGCGTGGGCTATTAGAATGATAGTTCATCTTGAAGTGTTGGATCTCTGGGAAGCTTTAGAAGACGACTACGACATCCCACAATTGCCGACGAATCCGATAGTGGCGCAGATGAAGACTCACAAGGAGAGGAAGATGAAGAAATCCAAAGCTAAAGTTTGTCTATTCTCTACTCTTTCGAGTTCAATATTCATCAGAATTATGAATCTGGAATCAGTAAAGAATATTGGAGACTACCTCACAAAAGAATATCAAGGCAACGAAAGAACGAAAAGCATGAAGGTGCTCAATCTAATCAGAGAGTTTGAAATGCTAAGATGAAGGAGACAGAAACCATCAAAGAGTACTATGACAAGTTATTGGGCATAGTTAATAAGGTGAGGTTGCTGGGTAAGAAATTTTCTGATGAATGAATTTTGCAAAAAATCCTTGTTACTCTGCCTGAAAAGTATGAGTCTAAAATTTCCTCATTGGAAGAATCAAAGGATCTGTCAAGCATTTCCTTGATAGAATTAGTGAATGCTTTGTAGGCACAAGACCAAATACAATTGATGAGAAAAGAAGAATCTATGGAGGGTACTTTTCAAGCGAAAACAACAAAAACAAGAGGAGGCGGAGACAATAACTATAACGATAGAAAGAAGAACAAGGTTGTCAATAATAGTAACAATAGAAACAAAGCAAAAATCTTTCCACCATGTCCTCATTCTAAAATGACTAATCACACGCAAAAGAAGTGTTGGTGGAGGCCTAATGTTAAGTGCAGAAAATGTGAAAATCTTGTGCATGTGGAGCAAATTTGCAAGACTCAACAACATGAAGAAGCAAAAGTAACTACTGAGTTGCAACAAGAAGAGGAACAACTTTTTGTTGCAACATGCTTCGCTACAAGCAATAGCTCTAGCGACCCTTGGCTCATAGACAGTAGATGCACGAACAACATTACTAATGACCAAAAGCTCTTTAAACAGCTTGATAAAACTATCATTTCCAAAGTAAAAATGGGAAATGGTGATTTTATTTCTGTCAAGGGCGAAGGAACTGTTGCTATAGAAAGCTTAGTAGGTCTGAAATACATTAATGATGTTTTATATGTGCCTGACATTGACCAAAATCTGCTTAGTGTTGAACATCTTATTGACAAAGGTTTCAAGGTCATCTTTGAAGATAAATGGTGTTTGATCAATGACTCAGAAGTCAAAGATGTGTTCAAAGTAAAAATGAGAGCAAAAAGCTTTGCTCTAAATCTCATGGAGGAGAAGCAAATGGCTCTCTCAACAACTGTGAGTAATGCAGAATTGTGGCATAGAAGACTTGGGCATTTTCATCACGTTGGGTTACTATATATGAAGAAACATGACTTGGTAAAAGGTGTGCCATCATTGGAAGAGAAGATAGCAGATTGTACAGCTTGCCAATATGGCAAGCAAGTTAGAAGATCATTTTCTCAAACCACATGAAGAGCAACACACAAGCTACAACTAGTATATACAGACGTTAGATGACCTCAAAGAATATCATCTTTGAATGGTAGTGGGTACTACATTATATTTATTGATGATCATACCAGATTTTGTTGGATTTATTTTCTTAAATTAAAATATGAAGTTACTAATGTGTTTTGGAAATATAAAGCATTGGTAGAGAATAAAAGATGTTGAATGATGTAGAAGATAAGGTCGGATAACGGAAGAGAATATAAAAATGAGTTTTTTGACAAGTTTTGTGAAGAAGCTAGAATTGAACACCCACTCACAGTACCTTATACCCCATAGTAGAATGGTGTAAATAAGAGTAAAAATTGCAATATTACGAAAATGACAAGATGTATGCTGCATGAGAAGGAATTGCCAAAAAAGTTGTGGGTCGAGGCTGCAAACACTTCAGTTTTCTTGCTGAATAGGTTGCCAACAAGAATTCTACAGAAAAAAACTCCATTTGAAGCTTGGTTTGACTATGAACAAGATTTGTAAAATTTGAAAACATTTGGTTGTTTTTGTTTTACTTACATGCCACAGGTAAAAAGGGACAAACATGATAAAAAGGCTGAGCTTGGAGTTTTCATTGGGTATAGCAACACATCTAAGGCTTACAAAATTTTTCAACCCCAAAATGGAAAAATTCTAGTAAGTAGAGATGTCAAATTCATGGACGATAAACAATGGAATTGGGAGGAGTCAATAAAGAGCAGCCAGAAATTTCACAACAATTTGATGATGATGATGATGATGATGATGATGTAGACGATGTCTCAGTTAGAGGTACAAGACTTTTCTCTGAAATTTATGAAATAAGTAATGTTGCTATTCTAGAGCCTGCAGAATTTGAAGATGCAAAGAAAGATGACAAGTGGATTGAAGCAATGAAAGAGGAGTTTAGAGTAATTGAAAAGAATGACACATGGGAGTTGATGAACAAGCCTCAACACAAGAAAGTCATTGGAGTCAAATAGGTTTATAGAACCAAACTTAATGCAGATGGTTATGTGAATAAATGCAAAGCTTGATTAGTTGTGAAAGGGTATAGTCAAGTGTTTGGAGTGGATTTTTTAGAAACTTTTGCTCCGGTAGCATGTTTGGACACAATAAGAATTATACTTGCTTTGGCGGCACAAAAAAGGTTAGAAGATACATCACTTGGATGTAAAAACGGCATTTTTAAATGGCTATCTTCTAGACAAGATTTATGTAGAGCATCCCGAAGAATTCAAAGTCAATGGATAGGAGGAGAAAGTCTACTTGTTGAAAAAGGCCTTGTATGGTCTCAAACAGGCTCCAAGGGCTTGGTATAGTAGAATCGATGAATATCTTCAAAATCTTGGGTTTGTTAAAAGCCTAAGTGAAGCCACTTTGTATGTAAAAGAAGCAGATGCTAATTTAACGATAGTTTCTATTTATGTTGATGACATTCTTGTAATAGGAAGCAGTGAGAAGTTGGTAAGAGAGTTCAAAGCTGAAATGCTTCAAGCTTTTGAAATAATAGATCTTGGTTTGATGTCTTATTTTATGGGCATAGAAGTGAAGCAAGATAATGATGGAGTCTTCATAATCCATCAAAAATATGCTAAGCAAATACTCAAGAAATTTTGAATGGAAGATTGTAAAAGCACTAACATACCAATGAATCAAAAGGAGAAGTTTTGCAAAGATGATGGAGCACAAAAAGTGGATGAACGTCAATATAGGAGCTTGATTGGTTGCTTGATGTATCTCACAGCCACAAGACCAGATATAATCTTTGTAGTAAGCTTGCTCTCAAGATTTTTTGCATTGTGCTAGTGTAGTGCATTTCAAAGCTGCCAAATGGATTGTAAGATATATCAATGGAACAAAAGATTATGGCATCAAATACTCTCATTGTTCTAATTGTAAACTTCAAGGTTATTCTGATAATGATTGGGTAGGTTCCGTTGATGATATGAGAAGCACAACTGGATTTTGTTTTAGTTTTGGGCCAGGTATATTTTCATTGTGTTCAAAGAAACAAGATTTGGTAGCTAAAAGCACAGCATAAGCAGAATATGTCGTAGTAAATGCATCAGTAAATCAAGTAGTCTGGACCAGAAAAATACTTGCAGATTTAAATATGAAGAAAACTAAGCCAACACAGATTCATGTGGATAACCAAGCTGCAATTGCAATTTCAAATGATCTTGTTTGTTATGGGAAGACAAAGCACTTGAAGATCAAGTTTTATCACTTGAGAGAAGAAGAAAAGAAAGGAGAAATCAAGCTGTTATACTGCAAGACAGAAGATCAAATAGCAGATGCATTCACCAAGGCTCTTCCAAAAGCAAGATTTGAAGTCTTAAGAAACAAATTAGGTCTCTGCAATTACTAAGGCAAGGAGGAGTGTTGAAAAAGTGCCTTAGAATTTTTTTCAAATAAATTTGAAATGACCAAATCTTTAGGAGTTGTTTTCTGTTATATTTTTCTTTCAAATGTGCCTTGATTTAAGCCAAATATCTTGCTGTTTTTATTATGTAACTTCTCTAAAGAGAGTAACGCAATCAATAAAAGATTATGCTTGCAATTCAAAAAAATTATCAACAGCATTCATATTATCTGCATATAGGTAGATGGACATTAAAATCTACTCAAGAAAATACAGTAAAAAATTATGATGACTGCATGGGATGTTCATTGCATAGTCACTAGCATATGCATAGAGTTTGATGTACACTACCATATACCTAGAGGTAAGTAGTCATGAGTTTTGATGATTGTGATAATTGTTTATTTTAATGCATAATCATGGCATATGCCTATTGGTAGATGTATATTAGAATCTACCTAGGTAATGCAATATGGATTTGTAAATTGCATTGGTTGGCTTTCACTAAATAGACACTATTATGTTCATAGGTAGATTAGATGTTAGTCTACCTATGGGTAAGTGCAATTAGAGTATATGGTTACATTGGGTATAACATCATGAGTAGTATTAATTAGTATACACTAGATGAGATTAGAAGACAGTATAGGAACATAGTTGCACTTGATAATGGTGATTAAGTGCATAGGATTATTTGCACTTATGATAGGTTTGCATGATGTTAGTGGCACATCATAATAGAGTTGTCGTACAAAGCATTATATGTATGCTGATTATGCATTGATTAGTTACATTTATACAATTATGATACATGAGAGAAGTGTTTGGCATCATTGATACATAGATCATGGGTATGTGTGAATATGAGGGATTGATTGACTTGTCATTGAAATTGAGGTTTTGACAACTAATGACTTAGGGCATTGTACATGATTAAGCTTTATACCTTAGATAGTAGATATTAGATAAAATGTCTAGAGGGTATGTTTACACATGAGTGCTAATCAATATACATCTGACAAGTGTAGGAAATGTTTAATTATAAGATAAATAATAGATCTTCTAATGAAATAAGAAAGATAATAAAATAAGATTAATTTTAAATTGGGTAGAAAAAAAAAGGTTAAGAAAGATGAGAACCCTAAATTCCTTTCCAAATCTTCTTGTGCTTTTTGGAAAGAACAGAGTGTAGTGGGTGGGGAAACTTCCTTCAAAATTTGACAAGCAAATTCATTTTGGACAGGAATTTATGGACCATAATGTGCAGGTTGCTATGGATTTCAGATTTTGTTTTTTGACAGTTTTTTTGGTGATTTTGGGATAAATAAAAAATGATCCAATGAACAAATTTGGGAATAATTTTTGGACACAAAGACAAGGCGTGAATAAAGAATAAACCCTCAATATTTGAAAAATAAATTCAATGGGGTGATGATATAGATATGACCAAAAAGGTGTAAGCTAGTCTGAATGGTCGCCTAATCACAAGCTCTAACGTCAATAGCTACCTTTAACAAAAAAGAGCACTCTAACTTGATGATTGGTGAGTTTTTAAAGCTTTTGTCAAAGTTCACCTAGCAGGAAATGAGGAGAGAAAGATACAATAGAATATAACTTGCTCAACTCTCACAAAGAACAAGTAATTAAAATGCAACTCAATCAGAAAGGTAACAAACTAAAACGCAATTGTGGGTTTTTGCAATTAAGCAAAGAAAAAGCACAAAGGCTATGTTTTTTTAATCAATCAAAATCCCCCTACATTCAGCTCTAAAATGAGCTTACAGAAAATACTAAATTTAGAAGAAAAATTGAAAGTTCCATCTCAAAATTAATCACGCACCAACTAAACAATAAATGCATTAAAATCCATCTACCAACACTTGGAAAAATTGACATTTACTTGGCTAGCATGCAAACCCTTTCCTTGCATGCAATAGTTGAGTTTGAAATCCCTTTTGGCATGCCAATGAGGCCTCTAACTCATGGACTTGAAGCCAAGTGTCATATTGGACTGGACCTCACAAGTCATACTTATACTGAAACTTGGGCTTCTAACAGAATTATGGCTCTCTATTTATGGCACATTTTACATAGCAAGTCATTTTCACTAATAAGAAACCTTATTCTATAAAACTTAAGATGTCAGCTACAATCTTTATAAAAACACTTCTTGATATGAGAATGTTAAGGTTGCCAAATACTCCAAATACTGCTCTAGAGTCAAATTATCTGCAGTTTTGGAATGTCCAATACTTCCTCTTAACTTGTACTTGATTTTCCACTTAAACTTAAACTTTATCTTGAATAAGTCAAAAATATATTTGGATTCTTGATAGACGTACTTGATATTTTTAATGCACTTTTCTCCATGATCACCTATAAAATAAACACTTCCATTAAGGTTTAAAAATCTTTATGCTTGATTGTGAGTTGACGGTTCCCATAGCACATCACATAAATATGTATGTTTGTAGATAGATAGAGTAAGTTAAACTTACTTGACTCTATGAAAACTCATTAAGTGGTTCTTCTCTATTTAAGGTTTTGGAGGCAGCAACTTTAGGAATAAAGGTCAAAATTAGAGGTTTTCGAGGTTTGATTTTAGCATAGCATCACAATAGAGTTTCTTACTCTAAATAGTACAACTTGTATTTTAGTTTGCTCCAAATTCTATATATTTTGAGATCGATTCTTGTATCTAGTAGGACTCATATTATATTTCTGTGGGTGTATGATTCTATATTATTGCAACTCCAAATTTTTTCTATTGTAAGGTTTTGATTTAGTTTATAGCATGTTTTATTTTTACAAGTTCATAAGCATAGAATACCTAGTTTGTATATGAGTGCAATAGTTTCTATCTTCAGACACCAATTGAGCTCAAGTGATTGTGACATTCCAGCTAGATTGTATGGATTAAACATGTGATCGCTCTTCTTCCCACTTCAGGAATCTACAAGTCACAGTTCAACCGGGCCAGTATAGTATCAAAGCTTTAGGTTAAGGATTCCTACGAAATAACAAGTTGGTATTATTAGAAATTTGATGCCTTGGGCCAGGAAAGTTAAAAATTAGTTGAAAATTGAAAAGATTAGGGACATAGGCCATAAGATATAATATCTAGGTGTGGCTCCTAGATGAGGTTTAGTATGTTGCGCTTATTTTAACTTTATGAGTTTCATGGATTTTTATGAGCCACTAAAACCTATGTTGCATTGCCGAGTGAGAAGATTTTCTAATGATGATTATAGTGTTTATTTTGTAGGTGATCATCAAGGAAAGTATATCAAATATGTCCATTTATCTTCTAGACAACATATAAAGTTCTTTAAGATAAATCATAAGTGGAAGTTTAAACACAGGTTTAGAAGATTTCTTGGATATTCTAAAACTGCCAACAATCTGACATTTGAGAAGTATTTGGCATATTTAATAGCCTTCACCATCTTATATCAGAAAGTATGCTTCATGAAGTTTGTAGCCGACTTCTCGAGATTTCCACAAAGGGGTGTTTCATTAAAATTGGAGTTTGTTGGCTATGCCAAAAGGTCTATAGAAAAAAAATGTTGGTTTTTGCCATAGAAGCTCATTCTGTCTTACCAAGAATGGAAGCCTAAATCCACTTGAAGATGGACCTAGAAGGTTAACCTACTGAATCATTGTTACAATCAAGACTTAATACTTTATTTATGGTTTATCTTATTCACTTTGTGTTAAGTTTAAAATTTTAATTTAGGGTCACTCAATTAAGGAGTGTCCTAGATTGAATAGGAGTCCTAGTTAGGATAGTTTAGTAATTTTTACTTTTGGAACATTAAACTCTAATTTTGGAAAGCCTATTCAAGCTCACATTAGAGCTTTTTCTTTTTTAGTTTTGGGATTAATTAATTTACAGTGCTTTTTAGCTTCTTTTCAACCTCACATTTCGCCTTTTTCCTTTTATTTTTGGGATTGATTAATTACAGAGCTTTTCAACCTCTTTTCTTTGTTCTTCATGAGCAAAAATTGACATACTTGTTTGGTTGTTCTCAATTGATAATTTGTGTTCTGGATAATTTTTTCTAAGAATTGGATTAGTTATCGTTTTACTATAGCTTCCTTGCTTCATTTGTGGAGTGCTTTTCATTGTGGATTTGTTGAATCTCACCAAATATCAAGTTGGAGAGTCATTTTCATTTGGGAGATTGCCTTGGAACATAGAGTTGTAGAATTTAAGGATTTTTTGACCGACTTTTTTTCGTTCTTGTTATTTTCTATCATCTTTTTGTTTGGATTCATGGAATTGGTCTTTTGGGGCTTAAAAATCTTTCCATTTGTTGGGAAAAAGCCTCCTTGATTTTAAGGATTGGCGATTCAATTTGAGTGTTAAAAAATTTTCCCAAAAAAATATGAAACGCAAAACCACAAACGTAGGTTATAATCGTTTGGTCATCTGCTTATTTGAAAGAGTTGACATTAAAGATTTCTGTATGATTTTCACTCTTCGCATTTTTATTACATGTTATTCGCATGCTTCTGAAACTTACCCAAAGCGCATCATTGAATGTCAGAGTCTATTTAGACCCTATTAGCCCTTTATTTATATTTGTTCTTAAATCCTAACATGATTATTAGACATGGTGCCATTATCTCTCAAAATTGTAAATTGAATGATTGACCATTGACACAACCTCTATTGAACAACTCCAAGCTTAGTACTCAAAACCAACTTGATGAGTTGAGACTTTCTCTCTCTCAAATTACTCAACTTCAAGCATTCCCAAATCAGATGTTACGGTTACAAACTGAGAAGGTCGTAGATACAGAGGTTATGCTTTGGACTCCTTTAAGGAATAAGAAAGTTTAAGAATTTCTATTTCATATTATAGAGGAGCCAACTAGAAAGATGAATATGTATACTGAGAAGAAGTGGTTGACAAATTTTTGAAAATTGCCATTATTCAAACAAAATCAAAGTTCAAGTTGCTTAATCACTCACAAAACAAGCATCATTGTGGTGGAGAAACCATAATATTCAGAGAAGTAGAGATGAAGAAGAAACTATAAACACATGAGACATGATGAAAAGATTCATGAGAGAAAGGTATGCTCCAAAATACTTCAAGTTGGTTATGTCTTTGCCTCCATCTACTTACTATGAGAAGATTTAAGTCAGTCTAAAGATCAAATATTTATAATATAAAGGAGGAATTAGCAAAAAAGAGTTGGAATGATGTTCGTATTAGATGCTTCACATGTTCTTGTTTTGTACATGCCCATATACTTTGTCTAAAGCAAAACTTAGAAGACATAAAGACTACTCGATGCACCACAGATAAGGGAAAGATGGAAACCCCTCACAATAGGTGCCTATTAAGGAAAGAACCATACACAAAATGACAACTGGCTTAACTCGATCAATATATGTCCAAATGAAGTGAAATTTCACCCACACTCCGCTCTATGAATAAAAATTTCACCCACACAAATGAAGTGACAACTCGTATGGAACTCCATTCGAGAGTGGAAGTTATGTACGATGGGATGCAAGCTGGCCCAAATAGGCAATTAAACGTGCCTATTGACTTCAATGGCCTCCAATGGTGGAAGCACTCAAACTTGGTTCTTTTCAAGCTTTCTACTCCTTTTCTAGGGATGTCCACCTCTAAAAGAGGTGGAGAAAAGAGCAGTACTAAGAGGAACCACCTAAAACTTACAAGAAAGTGGTGAAACCAATTTGAAAACCAAAACTCAATCGAATAATACCACCAATTGAGAATGGCTGAAAGGGGAGGGCAACTCCACACTTCAATACCCCACAAAATTAGGGCAAGCTTCTTAAAGACAACTTACCCAAAATACCCTAACAAAGACACATGCTTGGTTAGACATGCCCTAACAGAGTGACACCAACAATTGAGCATTAAACTTAACATAAAACAAAACATAAATAAGTTCTTAAATCTTACATGTAGCAATGATCTAATGGATCATTCTTCAAGGGTAATCTTCAATTTGAATTGGGCTTCAATGCCGTGTAAGTGAGATTGGGCTTCCTTAAAAGAAAACAAAGCTCTTTGTTAGCAGAATTTTTAGCATAGTAAATAAACTCCAATGTTAACACAAGACCCTATTCTTGAAAGCTTGAGAAGTAAGCTACAATCTTAATGAAGCACAAGCTTTGATATAAGACCTTGAAGATAGCCAAATAATTCAAATACTACTTAGAGGTTAGATTGTTAGCAGTTTTGGATTATTCAACTTTCTCTAAAGTTCTACTTGATTTTCCATTTATGCTTGATTTTGAATAACTTCAACATATATTTGGAGGCTTGATGGATGTAATTTATCCTCTTTCTTCTTTGAACACCTAAAAAATAAACACTCAAAATATTGTTAGAGAATCTCCATGCTTGATTGTAGATAGATGGAATCCATGGCACATCACTACTTCAAATGCCATGGAGAATGAAGAGTTAGTTCAAGAACAACCCTTGATTGAAGAGAAGTAATTTGAAGGAGAGATTATATTTCCTCATGAAAGGATCACTGCTTATGATGGAATCAATATCTATGAAAAATCAAATGGTTGAGAAAGTTTGTTCAAAAGAAGAGATCTTCAAGGAAGATTATAAAAAAGAACAAAGAATAATCATTGATGGTACTAATGAAGATGAATTGTTGTCGACAAATAATGAAAAAGAGAAGCCACAAAAGAAATTGTTTTGTAATCAAGAGGAACCTCTCAACATGAGCTTCAAAGTGTTGTAACTTTCCAAACCCAAGAGGAAGATTTTTTGGATGAAGAACTCTCCCAAAATGATCATATAGGGAAGGTGATAAATATATATTAGCCATTACTATTGAAGTGGTTATGAAAAGAGATGGAAGAAATGGAAGTGCAACTAAAACAACTGGAAAGTTCAATGGAGCTCGTTAGTATGGTTCCAATTGGTTTCTTAAAAGATTTACCATTGTTGTCACCCACTAGTCGACTATTGGTCAACCAGTGCCCGACTGGTTGACCAAAAGTCGACCAATTTCACTGGAAATAACAAATTTTTGCATATTTCACCTGATGTTTTACTCCTAACTATGAATAACCTTGCATAGACTCCAAATCTACCAAAATAAACCAGAGAAATCGATTAGATTTGAGTTTTTAAGTTCAAATCCGAGGCCAAAACATTCAAAACTTCAAACCCTAAATCGGAGAAGAAAAACTTACCGAAACGCACACTGCCTTCAACGTTGAGAACTCTAATCAGACATCGAAAGTCTGAACCGCTCCGATCGGAGCTCCTTCTCTCCTATCTATTTCTTCTCTGTCGGCCGTGAATTTGTTTACAAGAGAATAATTATTCTTCTCCTGTTAACCTATTTGTATATAAAATAAAATATGAAAAATATAATATAATATATATATGTAACGACTTGGGTTTTTTGTAAATCCTTTAAAACGCATAGAAATTTGAAATTTTGCTAAGACCATGAAATCTCTTTTAAAACAAATTAGAGTGCGACACTAAACTGGACAGCTACTAACCCTTCTTTAAACTTGTATTGAAAATCCAATTAATAAAAATGCAGAAGCGTTATAGAATCATTTGTTCAAAGTATTGCGGAAGGGTAAATAATTTAATGAAAGAAACTAAACGTTTAATTACAATTACAACTGTGCTCTCTTCTACTCTCTTTAGCCTGGCCAGCCACAAGTCTCGTGTGTGCAAATCCTTCATTCCTGCTTTATTATCTGTTCATCGTTTGTACCTACACCACAAGTAATACATTAGCCTAATGGCCCAGTAAGGAAAAAGGGTTTAATGCAATTATGCTTATGACTCTCTTTAATTCTTTTGGAATGGGACCACCCAAACCAATCTTTTTATTACGTTCGTTGGTTCTTTACTCGTACTTCGAGCTAGAGATTGGAGAAATCTGTGGTGGTAGGGTAGATCTTTTTCGGCTTCAACCACCAAGAGTAGATAGTATCGCAATCCCGACAAGGGAAAGGTAACATTCTCTTTTAAATCCTGTCTACCTGGCTGATCCGTACTTACCCAACCATCCCGCAACTCCCTTTTCTTCTTCTTTAAATTCTTTTTCCTCACATAGTGCATATGTGAGTACCACCCCCCGGGCAGCACTCCCTATGGGTTTCTATTAACATGATGCATAACCATACATTCTCAACCTAACATGATGCATGATGCTTTATAACGTAATATTAACAGAAATTGAAGTACGCATTGAAATGAAAGTAATTAAATAGTAGAAATTAAAAGCACATATACAAGAAAGCAATGCATACAATGGAAGGTAACAACCAACATGGAATGACACATAAAAGGACAAGTAATAACCATGGAACATTCAATAAGTAAAGCATATGAAGGAGACAATTATGGAATTAATTAAACTACAAGAGGCATGCTTGGATATGGACATCACAATAATAAAGGAAATATAATGGAATTAACAATTAACGTCCACCTAATAGCATAATTTAATTAACATACTTGGGGTTTGATTACATGTTTTTATCCTAATTGGCTAGTCATGTTACTTAGTAGAAGATAACATGCTAAGGACAAGTAATTATGAGCAATGTTATAAGCGATACCAAGAAGTCAATAACGAAGACAGTGTAGAAACATCTAATCACATAATCAATGAAGTCCTTTATTCATTCTTCTTTTATCTTCTCCATTCTTTTCTAATAAAGTAAAGCATCTCTAATGTTTTCAATTAAAATAAAGTATTGTAAAGGAAATTATAGCGAGAGGCGATATAACTATATTAAAGGAAATTGCACTAAAAAAGTGATATGCAGATTGTTCACAAAGGGAGGATTAACATGTTAATCTAGTTAATTAATTAAACATGCTAGTAAGTTAAATATACTTTTAAATAGTTTAACGGATTTAACATGCATACCTAGTTGATTAAGCATACTTGACTAGTTGTGTTCGAGTCTAATTAATTAACATGTTTGTCTAGTTAATTATTCTAGTTAGTTAATTGCTCTACTTAATTGACATGTATCAAGTTAAGTAAACACGCTCAACTAGTTAATTAACATGCTCGTTAGTTAGTTAATTAACATGCTGCAAATTGATTTACTCATGCTAATTAAACATGTTGTTAATTAATCATGCTAATTCGCTAATTGATTAATTTAAACATGCTAGTAAGTCAATTTAAACGCGCGAGTAAGTTAATTAAACATGCTAGTTAGTCACTTATTAGTTAATTTACATGCTCAATATTAATAATTAACTACTCTAGTTGATTAACATACTCAATGTCTAGTTTATAAAACCGACTAATTGGTTCACTTATTTAGATTATTTACTTAATAGTTAAACTAAATAATTAATTGGTTAAACCTGCTCAAGAAAGTGATTAACAACTGTTACTTAAACAACTAATTAATCATGCTCGGATTCATTTATTTAACAACTAGTTAATTAAACGTGATCATACAATTATTATCCTAATTAATTGCACATATTCAGATTATGGAATTGAATTATAGAACAATGTATGCATGGAACCATAGAATGACAATAAACAACAAGTAATATTATATAACAATATTTGCATAGCACTAAGGAAAGCAGTAAGTAGTAAATCATCGTGACAGTAAGTAAAGCAGTGACAAAATCATCATCAAGAAATTCTTAGCTCATTCGTCACTCACACAGCATCCATCACATTCAAAGCATTTACCACAACATTGATCTCTATCAAAGTAAAGCATTTAAACACATAACTAACCACAAAACAGAGCTAACAACAACAAAGGAAACATATACAGGGTATCAAACATGGAACTAACAACGAAAGAGCATGACTAAAAACCAAGGAAAATACTACAGAGCATCAATAATCTACCACTTAAGCACTCTACTTGTGTTGTAGGGCCTCCACAGGCCAAGACACCCCTATTTCCTTACCTCAATTCTTTATTGCATATTGCACTTAATCGCTATCTTCATTTTTCCTTTTTCTGATACCTTCACAATTAAAACATTTATCCATTAATAACTTCTCATCGAATCCTATAAACTTTAACACTTAGCAATCCCAATATTCACAACTTAGTAAACAAATATAATTTCTCAGTCTTCACCTCATTTCTCCATAACTTAGAAGTAATAATCAACACCACGAAACAACCTTTCATCAATAAATAACCAAGTTTTAATGGTTTATCAATTCACAGATTATCTCGAAATTATGATTAACACCGCAGTACACATATCTTTAACTGTACTATTTGAATCCAAAGCAACAGAGTGCATATTCAACATCATAGCACATTAACTCAAGCAACAAAGCATTAATCTTCCAAAACATACACCCACAGTGCAGAGTCAAACCGAAGACTAAAACAACATAGATAAATCTTCCAACAGCAGAGTGTATTTATCCACTTATTGACCAATAACAGAGCAGTAAACAGAAGAAACCGAGGGCACCCATAACAGACAGAGAGCAAACATCAAAAATCAACAACACAAAGAAGGGAGTGTGAGTTACCAAAGGATCATCGAGAAACGCAAGGCTCTTCCCCACCTTCTTCCTCTGTCACAACTCTCGGCCATTCCTAGAGAGCAGTTCTCCTTCATAGTTCTCGTCCAACCTCCAGAGAGCACCACACTCATCCGTCTTTCTCTCCTCTCCACATAGCTAAAATCTCAAGCAAACAAACACTCTGCCATTCCAGAAGGCAGAGTGTTGCACTCCACATGCCAAACAGTCCCTGCCCAATTCCATTCAGCTTTTCAAAGGCTGCCCCTACACGTTTAGTATGATTCACAACTGGAAGGGATGTGGGAGTTGTCTACGTGGCAGGCAACAATCCACCCGAACCAGTCACTCCCCGGTCGGAGTCCGACCTCAACCCAACCCAATGCTGGAACCGCAGCATCACCATCACCTCACCTTGCCGTCGCCAATCCAGTGGTGACGGCGACCCGAAATCGACAGCACACCAGAAAAATTGTGACATACTTGATTTGGTGTTGCATTGAACCACCCATGAAGCTACAACCCAAGAGTCCGAGACGCAGCAACTGTTAGACGCCACAGCAGCAACCAACGACCTATCGGATGGACGACGCCCCCCGAGCCCTAGCTCACTGACTCCATCGCCTCGCATTCGCGCACCTCCCCGCCAATTGCCTTCTCGCTCTCCTTCTGCTCTCTCTCTCTCTCTCTGTCGCCCCCCTTTCGCTCTCCCCTGCCTCGACTGGTCTCGGGCTTCAGACAATGGCCCGAGGCCATGACTTAAGCCCTAGACCGAACCGCTTTGACTTCCCTCCAACCTTCCTCTAAATTTCCCCCTTTTTATTTTAAATTTTCACTTAAATCCTTTCCCTAATTACCTAATTAATTTTATTTCAAACCAATTCCAATTAATCACACTTTTCTTCTTTATTTCTAAAAACCAACCACTCCTTTATTTTCGAACAGAGCTGAACCAAACCAGCTCAGTCCATATTTCTGCCTAATTATTATTAAATTACAATAAATTATAATCTAACGATTATGCCTTGATAATAACCCCGATAATTATCCAAATCTTCTTGATAACTTTTCAATTATCCTTATTAAATTTCAATATAAAAAGTCAGGATATTACAATATATATTAAATAAATTCAATTTAAAATCTGATTCAAAACTCAACTCGTTTGAAACACTAACCAAAAACAAAACTCTAGTCAAAATAATTTACCAAAATATTCCCACCATTAAGTTATCGCTCGAGAAAATCAAAATTTATTGATTTTAACCATTTGACCAAAAACGCACACGAGGCCGCTAAGTGACAAAACGGGTCAACTCATCAAAACTTGACCGAAAATTTCAGAAAAAAATTAAACGTGAAATTTTAAAATCATTTAAAAATCTCAGATTTTACAATGATTCTATTACACTAAGTCTTCCTCCACTTCATTCCAAAGGTGGACATCCCCAAAAAAAGGTTTAGAAGGCTTGCTAAAAATCAAGTTGGAGAGGCTTCCGTGTTAGAGTCCATTGAAGTCGGAAGGTGAAATTTTTGCACCCTTTTGGACCAACTTGTGGCATTTCGTGTATAACTTGGAGGGTCTCTTGTTCCCTTCTAAAGAGTTACGTGGTCCAAATTTCGTGTATTTTGGATAGATATTGAGTGACTTGTGGTTGTTTCCATTTCGGATCCAAAACAGTCATTTTGGTGCCCTTCTGGATAGTTTAAGTTATGTTCACATATCTTTGTCTCCTTTGAGTGTTTTTGTGTGATTTTTGGAGGGTGTTATCTACTCTCATTAGATTTAGTCTGGTTCAGTTTTCACGTCAATTGGATAACAAACGAGCAAGTTGCACATTTAGGAATTCTGTATTCTGTTTTAGTCATGGTAACTGTCAGCATTCAAGTGGATTCCAAGCCTTGCATCCCTTGGTGCATCAATGTTTCTGCAGAAACATACATTAGAAACACATGGGTATAAGGAACAAATTCATTGTCTTCTTTATGAAAAAACATAAGCATGTTGTGATTCTCCCATGAACAATAAAAAAATTCTAAATCAACATCTAAAATATTATATATTCTTTTACAAAATATTATAAATTATAAAAGTAAAAAAAAATTAAAATCAACTTATATAATATTTTCTCAAATCCATTGGTCATGAGTATTAGCTTTTTTCCACTGCAAGTCTTTAAAATCACGAATTCTTACATATTTTTCCATAGCTCTTTTCCACTACGAGTTCTCTAAAATGATATAGTTGAGTTATTTCTCTCAAGTTAACAACGATGTTTGCGTCATTCATTTCTTATAGTTGAGTATTTTATTTGTTAGCAAAAATTGTTTATTGATTGAATTTTCATTGATCTCATAGTTCAATGGTTGTTTTGTTAATTTCCCTTGTAAAACATGTGTGGTCTTCCTTTTCTTTCTTTTGTTCTTTTCTTTCATTGTTTTCTTTCGTTTTATCATTTAGAGGCAAGTAAACATAATTATTGGGAATACACCACTTACATCTTACACCTTCGAGAGACAGTCCCAACTTCGATTGAGACCACTGCTAGATGTAACGTTCATGATGTGTTAATGATAGAGTTCGGAAGCATTGCAAATGACCAAGTTTTGGTATTTCGTAAACTTTTTGAAAAAATTATGACAGCAATGAAAACACTTCTAATAAACGAATTTCATTGTAATTTTTTTACGATCTCAAGGGATGAATGACAAAGAAACCCTCAATATTGTTAGAAAATTTGAAAGGACGACCGAGATATAGCCAAAATAGTGCAAGTCAGTCAGAAAGTTGTTAAAAATTGCTACTTTCAACTCCAAGGCAATCTCTTGAATGAAGACAGCTCTCCAACTTGATAATTTGTGAGATCCAACAACTCCATAATAATTTTACTGCACGAAGGAAGCGAGGAAGTTATAGTAAAATAATGACTAATCCAACTCTCACGAAGAATTAGAAATTAGAAACACAAATTGTCGATTGAGAACAACCAAATGAGTTTGTGGGTTTTTTTTTGACGTAGAACAAAGAAAGAGGCTAAAAAGCTCTGTAATATAATGATTCAAAACTAACTAAGAAAAACCCTAAGGTGGGCTTTTAAATAGCTCCCCCAAAATTAGGGTTTACAAGTTCACAAACAAAAATTACGAAATTAACCTTAGTAGGACTCCTACTCGATCTAGGACAACCCATAATCGAGTGACTGTAAAATTAATAATAAAGTAAACTATAAATAAACTTAAATTCTTGCATATAACCATGATCCAATGGATCATTACTCAATGTCCATCTTCAAACTGATTTGGGCTTCAATTTATGGTAAGTGATATTGAGATGTCAACTACGGTCTTTATGAATTACACATTTTTATATGATATTGCTAAGGCTACCAAATATGTCAAATTCTTCTCATGAGTCAGATTTCCAATAGTTTTTGGGATGTCTCATACTTCCTCTAAACTTGTGTTTGATTTTTCACTTATGTTTGATCTTGAATAACTCCAAACTATATTTAGATGCTTGATAAATGTGCTAAATACTTTTAATGCACTTTTCTCCATGATTACCAACAAAGGAAACACTGAAATTATCCTTAGAAAATTTCTTTGCTCGATTGTGAATTGTAGGTCCGCATGGCACATCATCCTCCCGAAGTTGAAGAGGATTTAACTTCAAATCCATAAATTCTCCTTCATAGTCTTCTTCACCAAAATAAAGTGATAAGCCTTGAACAATGAAATTGTTAAAGACTCCAAAATCTTCCAGATACCCAAACTTCTTTGCATTATCAATAAGTTGTTCCAAAATCTTTAAAAGCACAATGGTTCATGGCATAAGTTCACATTTCCTTTGATTGGAAAAAAATTTCTTCATCAAATGCAACAAAACTTTAAATCCTTTGTTGAAATTCAAAGGCTTATTTATCTTATCATAAGTCTTTTCTTTCCAAATATAGGTAGTAAGTTCAACACCATGAAACATTATGATCAACAACACCCCTCTAGTTCTAGGCATGCCAAAGTTGATACCAACAAAATCTCCATCATAATTAAATAAATCATCCTTAGCAATATTTTCAAAATTGACATTTCAATCTTCAAAATCAAACCAATATCATGAAATTCTTAAATCCATCTAATTCTAATAAGACAAACAATCAATTGATTTAATGATGCATACCTCTTTAAGATAGCATCAACTATTTTGCTTGTTTCTCCCTTTTTATTTTAGGATTAAAAGATTCAGTTGCAACAGTCTCCAAGCCAATCTTCTCAACCATACCCATGGAAGACTTATTGAAATTTCTTTCACCAATGATCAAAAAACAAACTTTGTCCTTGTTTAAACATCAGCTATGAAAAATTTGCTTCCCTTGAAAGTTCTCTACTCGATTTTGGAGAATTAGAGCTTTTTGAAGCTTCATGTTGAGAGATTCATCTTCAGTACCAAATACGTCATCATATTTCTCTTCTTCCTCATTAGTTGTTATCAACAAATTATCTTTGCCCTCTATGTGATCATCTTTGGAGACATGTTCTTTCAAACAATCTTCTTCAACCATTTGAGACTCTATCACGAGTAGTGTACCTTCATGAGCATAGATGAGTTCTTCTAATTCTTCTTCTTCTTCTTCTTGGATACTCAACCTCTTGTTCAATACCACCATCTTCTTCGTGCATACTCAATCTCTTGTTTAATACTTCTTTCTTCATGGACATCTAATAACACCAATGCTTTCGAAAATGCAAACACAAACACATGTGCATGTACCAACATACTAATATGTGGACATTATTCCCCAAAATCTTATGCTTCATCCCATAAATACATTTCATTCTGCCATTTTAACCTTCAAATTTCTATGCCAACTTTCCTAACTCTATAACATGTTTAATAAAATTAAATTTTCTATTTTCACCTAAACATAGAGATATTCACCAAGAATATAAATTTAAATTTTAGGAAAAATGACAAATCAACCATTGTACTTTGTGATCAATGACAAGTAAACCACTAAAGTATTTTTGCTAACAACTTAACTACTGAACTATAGAAAATGGACGGAGCAAACACTGCAGTTATGTTTTCCATTAAAAAGTGTTGTCGTTCCACGGCGGAACGTTGTCTTTCCACGGTGGAACATTGTCTTTCCACTATTTGTTAAAGAGAGTTGTCGTTCCGCTGCAGAACGGCGAAATGACAATGTTTTTCCTGCGAAAAAATTACTGTCCATTGCGGAACAATCACTTTCTGCTACATAACTATCACTTTCCGCCGCAGAATGATCACTTTCTGCAGTGGAAAGATTATTTTCCTCTGCAAAAAATGAGACATTGGTGATGAACACTAGACGACAACGATAGACCAAGAAGTGGAAGGAGAAGATGGTGATGAGAACTAGACGGTAAAATCAAGAAGAGAGAATTGTTTTTGGCGATAAGAAAATGTTTGAAAAACTGAAAACATAGAAATTATTTCCGACGACGGACCGAACGATATCTCGTTAATATTACTTTAATTATTGCAATGTTAGCATCAATATTAGAATTTGCAGATAATAAACATAGAATCGGAGGTGTCTTTACTGTAATATTTCTCAATAAGTAACGGCGATATTTGCTCCATCTATTTTTCATAGTTCAATGTTTAAGTTGTTAACAAAAATTATTCAGTAGTTGACTTGTCATTGATCAAAAAGTACGATGGTTGATTTGTCATTTTCCCTAAATTTTGACATTAATTACTTTATTAAATTCCAAAAAATAACATTACACATAAAGATATTCATGAAAATTTTTTAAGTATTAGATAGGCTTTCTCAATATATGAGCATTGAATATAGAAGATATAAGGGAAAATGACAAATCAACCATCATCCTTTACTGTTGGTTACAAATCAGCCATCATCCTTTTTCTTCTAACAAATAAACCATTGAACTATGGAAAATTGAAGCCACAATCATCTCTGTCACGCTTGCCGTTAACACTTTGACGACGAACCACAGCGGTCTCATGACAAACCGCCGTCGTTCGTCGTAAACCGCGACAATTCGTTGCAAACGAGCGTGGTATCATGACGAACTGACCGTTTGTGAGGAGACCGTGGCGATCTCATGATGAACCACGGCAGTTTTTCATGAGACCGCAGCAATCTCATGACTCGCGGTTTGTTTGAAACTTTATATCGCAAATTTGAGAGCTTAAACGCATGATTTTGTGCCCGAGAAATGTTGGTCATAAGAAAAACCCTATAGCAAGTCATAGATCTCTGAGAGAGCTTCGATTTGATACTTTTTGGAGCTGATTCTGACACATAACTAAAGTTATGGTCTTTTGAAAGTGAAGAGGTCAAGAATCTAATAAAATTATTTAAGTAGCCATGAAACTCTCTGTTTTTCATAGCTACTTCAAAGTCTGCAGCGGTTCTCAATTTTTTGTGCTTCATGGCTACTTTAAATTCTCTATGTAAATGTTTTACTAATTTAATTCTTTTATTAGATTATTGACCTCTTTAATTTCAAAAGACTACAACTTTGGATATAGATGTCAAAATCGACTCTAAAAAGTATCAAATCACGCGTTTAAGTCCTCAAATTTACGATAAAAAATTTTAAACAAACCGCGAGTCATGAGACAGCCGCAGTGTCATGACAAACCGCCGCAGTTTGTCATAAAACCACGCCGATTTGCAACAAACCGCCGCGATTTGTCATTAAAGCGTTAACGGCAAACGTGACATCAATGGTAGAGACGTCAATTTTTTATAGTTCAGTGGTTTATTTGTTAAAAAAAAGATGATTGATTTATCATTTTCCCAAGATATAAAATACTACATATTGTTCCAATTTTAATATAACACTATCTAGAATACTTTTTTCAAATGAATAGACAAAAATTTGTTACTATCTCTTTTAATTTAAATATATAACATATCATATCTTTCCTATTCTTTACATTTCTCTAGATTTAATTATTTGATAGATTATATCTATAATATCTTCGCTATTCTCCGTATTTCTTTACATACAATTACATGATTTCGACAATTAAAATTAAAGAAATCTGAAAAGTAATATTATCTTATAATAGGATAAGACCAGATACATTATACGTTTATCACCCATAATCTTCAGAAAAAGTATCCGAATACTCCTACAATAATGATTTTTTCACAATGAAATATTATTATCTAACATTAAAACAGTGATGAAAGACAACAAATGGACAGATAAACTCATAATTCTAACCTCTAATAGCTTATTTGATTGATACATGTTTCCTATACTAATCAACATTCAATTCACAATCATGGAATTCATGGTTCAGGGTACAAATCCTTCTAACTAGCCTATCAATAAGACCTAAATACCAAAACAGAGCTGTGTAGCAAAAAAGTAGTGCTAAGAATATTAATTATGCCCAGAATTTTCCATGATTGCTGCAGCGTCCATACATAAGCGGGGCAGCAAAAAGGGTAAGTCATTATCAAGCAACATAAAATAAAACATGTTATAGTTGCATCCAAGAATTTTCCAAGCCTTCTTGAGCGGTATCTTAAAATGCATGAGAAACAACAATAGAGCCTAACATCTACAACACTAGATGAGAAGCGAACCTCAAATACACCCTAATTCTAAAACACGATAACTATGAATAAAAATAAAAAATATTGGACTTCAGCTACTTCTAAACATATTTTTGCATACAAATCCAAAAATATGATTTGCTCCTGGTTTTTCATAGAATCCAAAGAATCTAAGTCAAAGTTCTGGCCGGAAAGGACGAGAATACAGGCAAGACTACAAGCGAACAATAAATCAAAGTCGAGTGAGAGCATTAAGCAGCTTTCCTCTAGTGGGTGAAAGTTTAGTAGTTCTATGTGAGCCGCATATCTTTCCCATGAGCAAGAACAAAAAATAGTTCTGTAAGAAAGACGCGGAACAAGCTAAATCGTTAAGGAGTTCTCTGTGAAGAAAATTGTTGTTGAAATAAGTAATTCAGAGCTATAAACTCTTTAGACATTCAGGAGTTTTCTCAAAGATGTCACTTGAGTGTAACTCTTTTCTAAAATCAATTTGCCATATTACAAGCAAAAATAAATCTTCATGTCACCATTCTTAATCTCTTATTTACCCATCTCAGTTCTAACCTTATGCAAAAAAATAGATGAAAATACTGATCTTAGGAAAAAATACATCTCTACTACCAGTAGTTAAGAGATCAAGATTTCAAGATTACTTGCTGAAATCAATCAGAATCATGCAAATTCCCACTCCTCTTTTGACATGTCAAGAAATTTAACATCACCATCTTCAAACATAATCTGCAGCATTCAAAAATTATAACGAACAACTCTTTAAGAATATAAACAGCCAAACAGAACTGATTTGACTTGCCAACTATTTAGTTAGGGAAATTAACAAAACACCTACTGAACTATAGGGTCAATAACAAATCAACTATTAAATAATTTTTGCTACCAAATAAAACACTCAACTATGGGAAATGAACAACGCAAACATTGTCGTTAACCTATTGAAAGAAAGATTAAAAACGAGAAAAACTTTCAAAATAAAAGATGTTCAGTTAACCTATTCAAAATCGATTTTAGTATCAAAATAGAATATTTCTAGTTATTTATTTGTTGAAAATCAATGTCTTTTATGCTAAACATGTTTCCAATTAACTAAGGAAACTTGCCGAAAAAGAGATTTTAGAAACCTTTCAGCTATTCGAAATCAATTTTAGTATCAAAATGAAAATTTTCCAGTTAACTGTTTGCTGAAAATCAATGTACTCCAAACTATACATGTTTCTTATCTACTAAAAAAACTCACCGAAAAATTCGTTGTTTGTTACACTGAAGAACGACAAAGAATTCAGAAAATAGAGCACAAAGAGTATGTTTCACTGTAGAAATAATAGCTTTCACTATCTTTCTGCTGCAGAAAGTCATCTTTGCTAAGTTTTATTCCAATGACTCACTTTCTGCAACGGAAAGTCATCTTTCCTCAGCGGAAAGATGAATTTGTGCAGAGGTAAGTAATCTTTTCTAACTTCTATTCCAATAACGCACTTTCTGCAGCAAAAAACCAATATTTCGCAGTGGAAAGAAAATATTTTTTAACGGAAAACGTAACAGCAATGTTTGTTCTGTTTATCTCTCATAGTTGAGTATTTTATTTGTTAGCAACAATTGTTTAATGGTCGACTTGTCATTGAATTCATAGTTTAGTGCTTGTTTTGTTAATTTCTCATTTAGTTATTGTATCCAATAAATATTTTATGAATAAAATTCAAATATTTCGTAAATAATGATAAATCAAATCATTTAGATCTTTAACTCTTTTACTTAGGTGCCAAATAAAAAAATTCTAAATTTTCGGAAATTCTCTAATTTTTAATTGATATTTAATTTAAGAAAATCCTTAGATTTAATGTTGCACAATTAATTAGATTTAATTGCGTTGGTTAACTAAATTTAGTAATTGGATTTAATGCCGTCAAAAAGAAACTACTGATGGAATCAAATCCCTTGATTCATGCACACCAAATTAATATTGAATTTGACCATGATTTTGAGAAAAATACAAAAATAGTTTTAAAGGAAAGAATTTTAAACTCACTTCACGGGCTCAATACGCTCAACCCTAAAATTCTTGTTCCCTTGAAGAACCTTCTTAACGAAACTAGGTTTTCCACATCCTATTCTTTTATCTATACTCAATAGAAGAGCAAAACTCACCCATAAATCATCATTGTTTTCATTTAGCCTATAAAGTTGCAAAGTTTTCTGGGAAAACAAATCAGAGGGTTTTGTGTTTTGAACAAAAGACGAACTTAGTTTTGCTTCCATTGCATGTGTCGACCCTGAAACCACTCATAGAAAGTTGACAATCATTGTAGAAAGGTCAAACCAAAAAGAAAAACAATAAGTATAGAGAATCTGAGCGAAGAAGATTCGGTCTCTTTTTTTTTAAATTCAGACACAACATTGCAACAAAATTTTCGATCCGATCAGCTTCGAAAAATAAAAATTATTCATTCCGACTATAAATTGATTTGAACAGATTCAGAACCAACCAAACTGACTCAAAGTTTACAAAAGATTCTTTTTTCCCAACTTCTCAAAGATTTCGATGAATAAATAAATGAAAATAGGTTATTCAAATAGAGAAATATTAGTATTCATTTAGAAATTTATGATAAAATTTCGTACAGGGAGAAGAGACATCCAAATCATTATGCGAACATTAATCCTACGTTTGTGAGTCATGTAAATAAATATCTTTTGGCCGTAGACCCTACATTACAAAGCATAGTATAAAACCCTATTTTTGATATTTAATTTTTTTTGTTAGAACTCGTTTTCTTTTATTGATACTCTTTTTAAATAGTTTGGTTTTCCTCTTTGTTGTGAATATCTTGTATCAATTATAATTGTGATAAAAATAATGAAAAGTCATGATATAATTTGTGATTTGGAATATACGTGAAAAACATGAAATTGATGGATATTGGTCCGTTGCCTAAGACAAGAAAGCTATTGGGGCTCAAAAATGGTAGTGAGGTCGTGAGTCGGTAAGTAGCCTACCGAACAAAGAAACACGACTGGTTGAATTGTCTGGAAAAACTACAAGGGCCTAGAAGTGGCAGTGAGACTGTTGGTGGTCGAGTAGCAAGAGTACGTAACTATGGATAATTATAGGAACATAAGTAATAAATGTGCAAAAAAAATGTGTTTTCTTTTGTCGTGTTTCAGTTTTACTTACTAAGTATATATCACAATTAGTTTTGTAATGTAAGTGGGTGGTTTTACTTAAAAAAAAATTGTCATTGATTGAGAACTTTCCAATTGCAAGTGAGCATACAAACGGAAATACTAGTAATCAGAATAATATTAAGGACTGAGATAAAATTTATATAGAGATTTCATTATTATAGTTAGTCATTAATTTTATTAGTATGTTATTTTTAATGTTTTAACTCGATATATATTATAATTTATTGGACATTCGAGGTTAAATTGTCTATAAAAGAATTTATCGTTATAGAGATATTAGAATTTCGAGGAGTTTAATTTATTAGTCAAAGTTATATTGAGAATTAAGTTATCACCATATTTTGTTAATTTATGTTATCAAGGTATTTAGGTTGTAGGCAGTGAAAATTTAGTTCTAACTAAAAGTTAATATTTGTTAAGGTGATAATTATGTTATTTGATGATTTTAATTAATGTCATTAACTTTGAGCTAAATGTTCGAAGTTCTAATTTAGAAAAATTAATTAAGAGATTGAAAGCTTCCTCATAAATTATGATTGAGGATTTGAATATTTAGTAATTAGGGTTTATAGATAACCTAATCAAATCTAATTTGATGATTGATTCGAGAGAAAAAGAAGTTTAAACTATAGCTAAATATTTAGACAGGTCCGTCACACTATATGAACAGCCAAACAAAAACCTTTGGGCTTACCTTGTGTTTCCCAGAGTAGTAATCAAACCTTCTAATAATTCCAAAACACCTGAAAGTTTTCAAGGATAAAAAATACTTAGCTCTAACCTTTTCCATACATACTAAATCATCAAATGTACAAGTTTCTAAAAAAAATTTCTAGACCAATAGTGAATAGCGGAGTCCAATGTTTATATTCGATGTTGGAAAGCTATTATAACATACTTAAAAGGTAATTATTTACTAAAAATAACACATGCAACATTTCATATTTTTTGTTATTATTTAAACTTGATATTAGAATATACTTCTCCTTGTTTATACAAAATTCGAGATAAGTAGAATATACTGTTCTATTAACTCAGACATTTTGGTCCTCCCCAATTGCATGGTATCAAAACTCTAAATAGTTTACAATTATTTGAAACCATGAGCGGAGAAAAATATTATTTTACATGTATGCCTTGGTAGAGATTACACTTATTTATAGCTTTACAAAATTAATGCTAAAAGTACCTTTCATTAGTGGCACTAATTATCCGAATAACTTCACCAGTGCAATTACGCAAGCACATTCTAGGCTGATCATGAGCATGTCTATAATTTCCTGTAAGAATATCAAAATTAAGTTCCCATTTCATAAATCACAGGCCAAGAGATGGCATGGCATCTTGACAGGCAGAGACAGCCAAATAACAATCATGTCCTCACCTATGTGCAAGGCTTCATTCTGATAAACCAAACAATAAAATAAAAATCAGTCCATAGCGCCTTTGCAAAAATTTTCATATAAAACAAAAATAATTAAATTTCAAAAAAACAAAGAGAAAAACCAAAAAAAGAAAGAAAAAAAAAATCCTTTAGCAGCCTACATGTGACTTCCTTTCAGGATACATGATTAAAGTATAGTAAATCTAAGAAAGTTAAGGGTCTGACACTACTATTAGGCACTAGAACGACCGCTTCTCATTTTCATTATGTCAAAGAGACAGAAAGAAAGTATCATAGAAGAAACAGAAAAAACAACAAACTGAAAATTGCAATCAACCCCCTATTACTCAATATCAACGAGAAAATATTACAAACATCATATGGGAATCAAAATCCTTAGATGATTAAAATCAGAAACAGCCAACAACACTACTTTTTAAGTAATTCTAACATTGCACTAGAAATTATCAAGTTTTAAATGACATGATGAAGAGAAAGTGTAATAACATTGCAAAAACACAAACTCTTCCAATAAAAGAAACTTCGCCAAATAAATAGCCAGCACAATTATCATCCACAAGCAATATCAACAAAACGAAATGAAATAGAAGCCAGAGGTCCAGTATTCCTGCCTAGAAAACAAATACCAGACAACTTTAGGAATAAATCGTCTATGTAATTTTTGTTACAAAAAATATTCAATACCCCTTTCCCCATTACAGGGATTTTTTTCTAGCCCATAACCACCCACCACTATAATTAAATATGTCACCTTACTTTTAATTCCCTAAATTACCCTATATTATTTCATTCTCATCATTACTCCCTCCTTCAAAAGTGACTTTGTCCTCATGGTCGTATGAAGAAAATTTGATCTTCACGACTTCGGCTATCTCTCTAATTTTACTATATCTCAAACAAAATAAATTAAAAAGCGTAATGTATGTCTAAATACATTTATCTGGATATTTGTAAATGAGCCAAATAAATCTGCATCCTTGAAACCCAATTATAGAGCCCATAATACTATTGAACTCTTTCAATTTAAATCTGGGCTCTTCTTCCAAAGTCCATGCAAAATACTTTACTGTATAACACACCAGATGATCTGATTTCCATCGCATGGAAACATTCATGTCTTCCTCTATGACCCAATTGATGCCTTCCCAAGCCCAGCCCAAAATAAAAGTCTCCATTAACTTTTTACCCACATAACCCACATCATTCTCCTCATTCAAGGCCCATCCCAAGTTGTTGTGTGATTGTGAGTGGTGTAGGGAGTTTGATGCACCTCAAGGGCCCGTTACTGGAGTTCTGGTCAAGAAACTTATTAATATTTTCATGACATCTTATTTTACAAGAGAAATTTCCTTAGAAAGGCTTGAGGATGAACCAACTCTGGAAGATAAGGAAAAACCAAAGCATGTAATCACTTGGGATTTCCAACAAGCAACCATGGCTAAGACTCCACCCAATACCATCATTAATCCAAACTACCATGCCTACTTGTGAAGACATTTGAAGGCATGGCAAGATGAAGTCGTTCAAGCCATTCCAAACTTCTTAGTAGGTGATATGAAAACAAGTTTTGTCATTTTTGAATTTTAATTGATGAATTAGATAATGTTATTTGGGTTGTTCTCAACACTTAATTAGCCAAAAACCTTTTGTGTTATTTTTATTTTTGAGGTTATTTATGTAATTTGTGACATTATGGCAACTTTTTTTGTGCTGTATTTAAACTCTCCTTAAAGATTTGTCTGAAGGTAATTTGAATTTGAGCTGAAAAGCCTTGTTGAGTTGGAGTTACCTCCTTTTCAATCAGCCCCCATTGTTTAGGCAAGAACTAAGAGAGTGTGTGACCACCCATTGATTCATAATTGTTCTTGGCTTGTCTTGAGGTGAATCTCCCATACTAATTCCTTCCTCCACTTCATTTCAGAGGTGGACGTCCATAAAGAAGGTTAGAAGACCTGCTGCAATCCAAATTTGAGTGGCTTACATGTTGGAGTCCATTTGAAGTCAAAAGATGCAACCGTAGCACTTTTTCAAACCAGCTTGTAACTGTTTGTGCATAATTTCTTTGTCTGAGCGAATTTGATTCTAATTTTTGGAGGTTTACTTGTAGACATTCCAAAATGTGTGGTTCAAATTTTGTGCAATTTGGATAAGAAACGATTGACTTGTGGTTATTCTTTTTTCGGATTTAAAACTGTAATATTGGTACTCTTACGAGCAGACATCTTTGCATTTGTATATCTCCGTCTCAAGTTGGAAATTTTACGTGATTTTTGGAGGGCATTCTTCTTTCTTGTGAAACTTACCATGGTCCAATTTTCACATTGATTGGATAACAAACGAGCAAGTTGCATAATCTGGAATTTGGCATTCTGTTCTCTAGCCATTGTAACCGCCAACCTCCAAGTTTTTTTTTAAGCTTTGCATCCCTTGGTGCATCCAAGTTTGCCCCAACTGCATGTTTAGCCCCCACTACTTGCAACACCACTTTCACCAAATTTTCAGCCCCCTAGAAACTATTCTCACCAATTAGGAACATAGACTCACCGGTTTTGAATTTGGAATATCCAACCACGCACATTGGTGTTCTTGTACCCATAATCGACATTCTCCATTCCGACCTCCAGCAGGCATTGTATGGGCAACAACCATCCCTTCCAAGTGATGACCAGAGCAAAAAAAAGAGGGAATGCCACCTTGATCACTATGGTGATCGATCGAAGTCCTTAAGACAAGAGTTAAGGTCAACCAAAGTTATCTCTTGACAGAAATGAGGTCGAGTAGCAAAATCAGTGCCCACTTCCCCCATGCTTGGCCTCTCGCAAGTCGATGGTGAAAGAGTTGTATCTGAGCAACAAGGGAAAAATGGGTTCGAGGCTTTGTCTCCTTGTTGGCAAATTAGCAAAGCAAAAATAGATCCCATGGCTTCCTTCTCCACCTTGGGTGGGACTTTATAAGCTACGTCCGAGTTTCGGAAATCAAATAGAGATGCCTAACTTCCTCTACCACTTCTAATTCGACTACATCTATACTAATCAAATAAAAAAAAAACTCAAGCTCGTTTTGGAATCGCTGGAAATAACATTGATTAGCAAATCCATTATTTAAACAATCTTTTGCCTGAAGAAGTTCGGTGGTATTTTAGGTGGTTCTTCTCTTCTATTCAATTTATGTAAGAAACTCGGCCTCTTTTTAAGGTCAGTTCCAAGCTGCTCCCCAAACTCCAACCGATCAAATGACACTAATATCACTTATGAACATAAAAAGTTACAACAAGCTTAATCTAAAATGAATCCTTCAACAAACAAACACAAACTCTACAATCAGAATTATACAACCAAGATAAATAGTGAAATACTATTACTGATCCAAGAAAAGAATATGAAAAGAATTAAAACGCCACAAATCCAACAAAATATTGATCCAGAAAAAAAACACGAAAATAACACTTGGAATTAACTACTCTAGGCAATATTCTCGGTAGATGATATTCAACAATCCCTCTTTTCCTCACTACATGCCTAATAAATAGAAAAGTAACTTCCCATTACAAAAACATATTTTGTCACCTCACTGTTTTAATGTTAATCTACCCTCACATCTTCCTTTAATATTTCACTATCATTATTACTTCCTTCTTCAAAATCGACCATCTTCAAGGTCGTGAGTAAAAAGTTTAGCCTTCACGTCCTACAACATTGCTTCAATTTTCCTCTATCCTAAACCAAATAAATCAAATGGCACAACTTATAAATCCAAATACATCTACACATGTCATTTTAAAGGTGCCAAAGAGGGTCTTGAATAAATTTGTGGTCGTGAAGCTGATGTGCCACGGATTCTCTCTATTCACAATCAAGCCACAGATTTTCTCTATTCACAATTTGAGGTCTTGAATATTTCTAGTGTTTATTTTGTCGGTGTTCAAAGAGAAAAGGAGATGAATTACATTCATCAAGTGTCCAAATATATCATGGTGTTATTCCAGACAAAACATAAGTGGAAAATCAAGCACAAGATTAAAAGACTTATGGCGCAATCCAAAACTGTTGATGATCTGACCTTGGATGACTATTTGACATATTTGGAAATCTTAACGACCTCATATCAAAAAGCATTCTTCATAACAAATGCTGACATATCAAACTTTCAAGAATAGGGTGTTTCATTAAATTTAGAGTTCATTTGCTATCCAAAATGTCCTCGAATAGAGAGATACGTTTCTGCCAAAGAAGTCCATTCTTTCTCACTCGAAATCGAAGCCCAAATCAATTTGAAAATGGGCCTTGAAAAATGAACATTAGATCATGCGAAATCTTATCTTAGTTTTGTCAAGATCTTTTATTTATTTTGTTATCTTATCTTATTTTAAGTTTGCTTAGTTCTTTTAATTATTCGATTAGGATTTGAATTGTCGTTTAGAGATTAGGTTAGGTAAGATTTTAAGTATTTTCTTTATTATTGTTTTACGAGAATGTAAACTCCAATTTTCTGGAAGGAACAAAAAATTGAATTTGGAAGAAAATTATCCGTCTTTGGCATCCCTTTTAGTGATTGTAAAAACCACAAACTTTTCATTGAAGATAACCATTGAAGTCGGATGCTGTTTTAGGCGGCATTCTGGACTAACTTGCATTCATCCGATCATATCTCTCACATCTGAACGAATTTTGCACTAAAATTTTGAGAGATGTTTCCTCACATATAACAAGTGTTTTTGTTCAAAAATTAGAAGAAAATTTGTCATTTTGATTGAGTTGTGATTCTTGGAAAGTCAGACATAATATCTAGGATGTGACTGTTTTTTTAGTAAAGTTATCATCTTTTTTATTATTTCCTCATGAGAAGCCCAATTAATAAGCCCATATCCTTGTTGAATTCTTCCAACTCAAACTCGAGCGTTTTTTTAAAGCCTATGCAAAATGATTTGCAACCCGGTCAACTAAATGATCTGATATACTCTGCAACATTTCAAACCAACCCAAGTTTAAAGGATTCTCCACCAATTTTTTAGTCTAGCTCAATTGGAAATTACCCCTTTCCCTAACTAATTTATCAGCCCATTCTTCCTCAACCCATTTCTAAATCTGGCAAGAAAAAAGAAACACTCACCCTCTTCCAATTTGCCAGCCCAACCCCAACAATTACTGAGAGTAGTTTGTTGTGACCTAGCCGCACATAAGGCTTGCCCAACTTACAATGATGTAAAACATCCAATCTCAGCTGTCACTCACACTAAAGCATCGTCCCCGAAGACTGTCATCACTACTCAACTCGACCATCTCATTTAGTGTTGCCTTTCTTGCGGCAGTGGAGGACCTTCCCCAAAGAAGGTAGTGTCTCACATGGATGGTCGTCCCCAACTTGACCTTCGGTGAACCTTAGTCATGCTCCACTTCTCAAACCCAACCCAAAGTTTGCAACAATATATGTCATGCCCATAAAAAGAAAGAGGTCGAGCCTCATTCCTCCACTACATTTGTTGTTGGCCCCCACTCATTTGGTTAACCACGACGATGGTCGTCTTCACCGAGCTTGAGATCTAGTGAGTCAACAGTGGGAGAGTTTGGGCTTGACACAGAAGTGACCAAATGGAAAGCCATGAGTTCATCTCTTCAAAGCTTGGACTCCGGTGCATTGGCAGGAACAAAACTTTGTTTGAGTTCCAAGGCTCATCTCGTGGCAATGTTTTATGGTCGTAAGTGCACACCCATTGAAAATTGAATCCCAAATTCCTTTGCCTTGATGCTCTCAATGCGACGTCTTATGATCATCGGTGCACACCCATTGTATGGCTGGATCTAAGAGATACCTCAATGTCTCCCATTTGTTTCTTTGCACCAATGGAATCAGGAAGCATCTCCGCCTCATGCTCACTACTCTTTGCATCGTCAGAAACAGGAGTTATGCATCGTTGGAGGTGCACTGGATGGTTTTCTCCCATTCAATTTGCATAAAAATGTCAAAGTTTCCCCAAGTTCTAATGTAAGCTGCTTCCAAAACTCCACTCAATCGAATGGCACTAATACTATTGATGAAGAGAAAGTGTAATATCAGTGAATAAAACACAAACTCTTCCAATAAAACAAACTTCATCAAATAAACAAGCACAATTAACATCCACAAGAAATACAACCAGAAACCAAACGAAATAGAGTGCCACAAGTCCAACATTCCTGCATGCAAAAAAATCATGAGATAACTCTTGAAATAAACTGTCCAAGTAGTCTTTGTTATAAAAAAAAATATTCAATACCCCTTTCCCCACTACATGGATTTTTTTATGGCTCATAACTACCCCACCACTATAACTAACTATGTCACCTTACTTTTAATTTCCTAAATTACCCTATGCTATTTCATTCTCGTCAACAAAATTATGTAATGAAACATTACTAGACATTCTAAGTTATTTGTCTTACATTATTTACATGACAACGAAAAGTTGACAAACTACATTATCATTGGAAAGTAAGACTTTGAAAGATAATGCAAATTTATACTCTCATATAAGTAAACAAAATAGAGCACTTCAAAAATAGATGTGATCCACATAATAAGAAGCATAACCAATGTTTCAAAAATAGATTCCCTAAGGCCACCTATGATATTGAGTTTATGCAACCTAAAAACCTCTTCGAATAAAAGCACTTCATTTATCCTCTAACTCCTCTTTCGAAATAAAAGCATTCCATGTATCCTCTCATTCTTCTCTCCGCAATTTTATTTTTCATTAAAAAAAAAACCATCTTCGTTATTCAACCACCAAAAATTCAATTGTAAAAGGTAAACTCAAAAACAAACAAGCCAAAAGGTGGCTTGTCTTTGTCCTTACAAGATGATAAAAGAATCTCATTTCACGCAAAAAACTAAATACACTCCACTGCCAAATAATTCTTTAACTGCCTACAAAGGTTAAAGGAAACTTCATAGTTAAGAAAGCTCTCTCAATTTTCTTTTCCACAGGCTTCATAAACACACAATTAGGTATTCAATCCTAAACTTTAGAAACATTGAAAAGATATTGTTTGCTTATCCTGTAATATACTACAGCGTTTGTACACAGAACAAAAGGTTTGCACATATGTACTGGAACAAGAAAACAACAGATACAATCAACAAGAAGGAAAAAACTGATAAAACACAGAATAAAGAAAAGGACACGCATGTAGGGATGTTATAAAATTTTTAGCTTGAGAGACAATACAGCTACCTGGTATGCCACTACTTTCAATGCAGCATCTGAAGACATTTTGGGTTTGGTAGGTCTAACACCCAGTTGTCTTCTGCAGCCAACAGAACCACAATGACAATCTTGATCTGCACCAAACTGAACAAACCTGCTAAATTTATTAGAATAATGTGATAGGATAAGGTAGCAAAGGCTTCTATCAATCTGAAGAATCAAGAAGAAACAGATGTTAACTACTTAATATGCGCAGCAGGAATTGCATATTTAGAAACAACACCACTAAAAATCTAGTAACTTTCATACTGGTAATCATAAGTCAAATGCTCTCCCTTCATAATGTCTCGAGTTGCAAATATGCCAATTCTCGTTTCTCCATCAATTATCCTTCAAAAACATGAAGTCCAAAATCACAATCAATCCATAGTTATTTCAAAACAATAAAAGAATGGAATTGATTAAAAAGAAAAGTATTGAACCATTTCTGCATCTCAGTATTGGGGCAACAACTATGATTAATGTATCTCGATTTGTTTCCCTTGTATGTAGCATCAATGACCATATCTCTATTGATCTCACACAAGTAAAAGTTTGTTTCTCCACGGTGTTTCATATTCCAAAGCCTTTCCTCGCATGTTTTATCATCAATAACTACAGCAAAGAAACATCGGCCTTTTGATTTGCACCATGGCTCAACATCTTATAACATAAAAAGCTAAAACATTGAAAAATAAACACTAAGGAACAGACAAAAAAATTACCTTCTCCGACATATTCAATCACAAACTCTCCTTGCTTTATATCTTCATCAGCTACAATCCCAGACCCACATTTTTCAGTCTAAGAGGAGTAACTCTATTTTATTAGTAAGTGCAGACGACGTGACAAAAAACAGAAACACTAAGAAACTGCATTAGCAAATTTCATCACATTCATAAACCTGATCCAGAAATTAAATATACCTGAACCAATTTCATCTTTTTCACCGGTCGGCTCTGGAAAGGTTTGTTAAGACATAGGCTCCCACATTTGCAACCTGAGGAGCAGCTAGAAAGAAGCATCCTGTAGAATAGCATTCCAAATTTAAATGCTAATAAAAATGCTCTGAGGAAAACTATCTTACTGAAAATGGATCATTAATCTGGAGATTGGCTGTATGGTAAGTTTTTGGTTTATTTGGCTTTGACACAACGCTATATTCTTTGAGAACAAAATGCCAAGTAACAACTTTTGGAACAAATATTAATTTTAATATTGTTAAATGACTTATAGTTATAAGCATTTTAAATGTTGCCATCAAGTTTGGTTCTTTCTAATTGAACATGCATTATTGTAAACTAAGTGTAACCTTTATCACTCTTTCAAGAGGCTTTCTTCTGTTGTAACTTAGTGCTCTTACAACAAAATGTTTCTTACATAAAAAAAAATAGACTTACTCAATACACAAAACAAAATAAGATCCTCTAAATTCTCAAGGCATAACCTAATACATATTTGGGGAAGATTCGAAAGACTACTAATACATGGTCTAAGTTGATATGTAGCTGATATAACACTTTTCTACAGAGCCATAATTTAAATGATAATAAAAATCTATAACGTATGAAGTCACAACTAATATCACCTTGGAACTATCAACAAATAATCATAGCGTACATGTTATAAATTAATGAAGTCATATGCCATAAAAATTACCATGCAACATCCTCTCAATGTACAACGAACTACAAATAGTATGAACAAGACTTGAAAGATTAGTAATACATAAATTCTAAGTAGATACTGTAACTAATATAAAATACTTTAACGAAAAGAACCAAGTATTGAATAACAGCAAAAGGCACCATCCATTCGATACAGCTGCAGAACTAGTATAATCTTCGGTCTAATGAGGACCCAAATAAGCACTAAGTTTGCCACATGAAATCTTATACTGAGCAAGACAGAAAACCAAATATGCAGCATTCATTAGATTAGCTAGTGTGTGCGTCATTTTCTATCATTTTTAAAAAGAGAATTTAAACCATGAAATTGCAAAATTAATCAGATGAGCAAATGTAGATTCCTTTTAGTTCTATAAAGAGGAAGCACAAGAATCACAATAGTAAAAGCTTACCCACAGTGACAATCCCGGCCACACACACCAGGGGATCCTGGCGTCTGGGAACAGGAACAGAATATGCCATCATCCTCGAGGCGCCTTTTAATTTTTTTAGTAAGATGTATATCTAAAATATGTCAATATCAAACAACAGGGAAAACATGGAGGAAAAACGAGAAACTGAGAAAATAAATTTCTTTTTGATAAGAAACAGAATTTGTGTTGAAAGTGTGAAATGTACAAAAAGGGAGAATAAAAAATTTTCCTCATGATGATAAAAGGAAACTACAATTTAAAATTTTGTTAAGTCATACGCTGAGACATAAGAGTAAATCTTTACGTACACTGAGATAAAAGTATAATGGATGTAATAAAGAACATCCAACGCTGATGATAGTTTCTTGGTAGCAATCTATACGTGATATGTATACTAATTTCAAAAGATTTGAACATAAATTTGAAAGGATACTTCGTTTTATAAAGGTGTATGGCATAGGCTTCCATTTATTAAACCAATCTGGAAGTTCAAAGTCAGTTGGATCTCCAATCTGCTTCATCAACTTGAAGAAAACATGCCCAATGTGACTGCGCTCAGAATTCTATTCAGTAGACAAAAGCACCGCGCATCATACTAGCTATTTTTCGTATAACATGCGCAATAAGGAATATAATCAAATGAAAGAAACAATGCTTCGATAAACCTTTTTCGCAGTTGGCATGATCTCACAAGTTATTTCCAAAAATATCAAAGAGAAATGTAGGCCTACACAAACAACACTCCAAATGAGCATCTACGACTAGGGCAAAGCTCGAATCATATAGCCAAACTCCAGACCCATTTCTTCAGAAAAGTCAACCTCCATTGTTCAAACCCGGTTTACCTGTCAAGAAGCCAATTTGGTGAGTACCCAATAGCCAAGAACAAAGTGGGGAAATGTGGAAACTGCTGGAAGTTAAACCACGAATGTGAATAGAAAATTTTCCGAATGAAAAGCCGTTCAGACGGATCGAAAAAAGTGATTGAATCGGTAAATAGCTAATTCGACCGAGAATTAAGAGATTATAGAATATATTTTTTTTCGATAAACAGAATTCTGAAACAAGAAACATACATGGGTATGGTAGAAAATGAAGCCTAAACTGCGTCAGATGAGGGGGAGAGACAGACAGACAGACAGAAGCAGAAGACAATGTTTGACGGTAAGAGGCTGAAGAAATTCAAAGAAAGGTTGAGAAGAAGGGCTTTCTTTGCCTAACCTTGTCCCCTAAACAACTTCAAGAATGAGGAAGGTGATCTTGAGAAAGAACTCACACCCCCAACCTCAATAACAATTTGTTATTTATTGTATTAAGGAACGAATTAATATTTATCTAAGAAAAATAAGAATTAAAAAATATAAATAAATAATAAAGGTAATATTATTTCAGGTTTACACTATATTTTTATACTATATACTTATTTTTAACATATTAAATATTAATTAATTACTTATTTTAATTATTTATAATTTATTATATTAATTAGACAAATAAAAAAATAAAAATAAAAAAAAAATATATTTTACTTTCACCAAAATATTTTTTTATTGATTTAAAATAAAATTTACAAAAATAATTATTAATGATAATTTCAAAAATTAACAAATAACCACTATATTATAGGATCCATGACAAGTCAATTATTCAACAATTTTTGCTAACAAATAAAATATTTAACTATGAAAAATGAACGGCGCAGACATCATTGTTATGTTTGCCATTAAAAATCTCAATTTCCTTATGTGGCAAAAAGAAAATCTTTCTGTCGTGGAAGGTAAGTATTAATTATAAAGCTTCTAGTTAGTTGTTCCTCTGCAAAACGTTATATTTTCCTCCGTCGAACGTCAATACTAATAAACATTTCTTCTTGTTAGTCGTTGCCCCGCGTGAAACAATGTCATTCAATAGAGGAAAGTAGATGGTTCACCACATAACGTCATACTTTCCTCAATGGAATGACATTTTTCTTTGGCGGAACAACGTTATTCTGCTGAAGAAAGTATGATGTTTGGTCTTCCGTTGCCCTAGTATATAAATTCACATTTTGGTGCTCCAGTGAGATCACACTACTCTCAGAGCAATTCCTCAGCGATTGTTAAACCCTAAATTTCCAAGAGGCGAAGTGTATTGCGTCCAAGCGAAGTTGAAGTGTTATTAATTGTTGTTCACCAATGGCGTCTTGGAGTGATTAAGAATCTATTAACTATGCATTGGAAGTGGAGTCGATGTCAGCAGTCTTGGCACATGAGTTTTGTGCATTGGAAGATGAAGCTGCTATATTGGTGTATTTCATCTCGGCAACTCTAGATGAGAAGGAGATCCATTCATTGTGCAAATTCGATGGCGAAGACATGGAGGAAAGTAGGTCTCAACAACAACCACAGTGATAATGTTCTTTCGCTGGTATATGTGATGCACCACAAGGTCCGGTTGTTAGAGCCCAGGCCAAGGCAAATACTAACCACTTTTCCACTCTTTGTTTTTCAAGTCAAGATGAACTTGAGGGGCTTAATGATGAATCAAGCCATGAAGCTAAGACAAGGCCAAAGCATCTCATCAATTGAAAATATCCTTGCACCAATCAGCCATCAATTTGGACCCGAGAATCACATGGAGGAATCTGTGGCTTAACTAAGAGCACATGCTAAAGATATGTTGCTCCATCAATTTGACATGTTTATTTACTTTAAGTTTTCTTGGTAATAGTATTTGGATACATTTTGGATTGATATTATGTTGTTTAAAATTTTGGGTGTTTGTTGTACTCAACTAGTGTGTTAGCCAATTACTTGTGTGAATTTTCTACCCTTGAGGTTATTATTGTAATTTTTGTTTAGGGCAACCCTTAAAGAAGTATTTAAGCTTCCTTAAGGTTGCTTGAAAAAGAGATTGAGAATTTTGAATTGCAGCTGCATTTGTGTTTGGAGTTTTCCTCTTAAACTCTCGACTTCCATTTTCTAGGGCTCAAACCTAAAAACTTGGAACAAAAAAAGTACCTCACATTTTTTCTTGGCTTGGTGATGTGAACCGAGGTCCAATGACACGTGCCCGAGCCAAGAGACTTACTTCATCCCTAACTCATTCTTTTTATTGCAGGAAAGCCTAAATTATGGGATTTTACGGAAGAGACAACTCATGAAGATAAAGGAAGACCGTTTCATGCCATTACTTGGATTAGTTCACATCCAACGGATTTCATTTCTTCTTCCAACTTTGGGCCACCTTAAAGGTTGCAATGCATCTACATATTAGTTCATTATCTACTTTTCATTTTATATTTAGGATGTGTTGTGGCTGAACTTTGTGGTGTTATTGTTTATTTTGGTTGAATTCTATGTTTTTGTGAGCTAATTTTGACAGGTGCGCGGTTTGCGTGTAAACTGCGCCCTCATGCCCAAATTTTGACTTGTTAAGGGCATTTTAGTCTTTTGTTAATGTTGTAAGCCCTAGGGTTTAATACCCCTTTTTGCTGAATGAAACATACTTTGGAAAATTAGAAAAGAAACTTGGATTTTGGAGAGAAGCACCGTGCGGCCTCCCCCCCTCACGGACTTCATCCCCTTCAACCTGAACTTGTTGCTCTTTGTGGCATTTCTTGAGCAAGTTGGAAGGGTTGCTACCTCTTCCAAGCATCACTCTGGTGGCACATCTGTAGTGTGGAGGTAGGAGAAACGCTAGATCCCTTGGAGAGCACTTAATCCGTGTTTAAGCCGATTACTTCGATCCTCTCACGTTAGGAGGTAAAATCGAACTCCACGGTTCCCTTTTGTAATTTCGAAGACTGTTGCTGGTAAGATTTGGTTGTTCTGGTCCTATTCCCTTCATATTTGGTGGTTAACAATTGTGTATTGAGATGAAGGCGTCGTTCCTTATGACTATGGAGTTTTGCTGGATATTTTGTTAATCGCAGAATCTGTTTTTTCTGTGCAATTTGTTACTGCATTGGATTGCTGACCTGTTTCGAAGCCCTTGCGTGGGTTTTCTTAATTTTATTTCTTCCAGAGATTTGTTTTTTGTTGAGTGACGAAGCTGCCTGCCAATTTTCGGAATTATTGGAATTATATGGAGTGAGTTCTCTCTGTTGTATTTCTGGTCGTCAAAACTGTTTGGAAGAAGCTCGGTATTTGGTGATATCTTATTTCGGCTATAACTAGAGATTTGGAATGAGTTCTGATCTGGGATTTTGACACAACCTACGTGATTGTGTTAATTAAGTGTCCTCCAAAAACTAGCCAAAGTTCACGTTTGAATTTGGAGAACTACTCTGTCTATTGTTGCTGGTCCAGTTTAATTCACAGCTTGTTGGCCGGTTTATTTAAATTAAGCTCTTGTCGCCCTTGGAGCTTATCACTTGGTCTTGGAGTGAGGTTCTTAGCTAAGGTCTCCATTAGCTCTTCTAGAGGTGATATTCAGCATGGAAACTTAGAGGACCAATGTGAAAACAAGGTGGAGTGGTTTCTTAGTTAAGAAAACCGTTAAAATCAAGATTGTCGGTTTAGACAATCTTGGACCAGCTTGTAGGTTTGATTTTTGTTCTTATTTTTATATTCCTACTTGGACTTTGGAATTTTGGCATTTGTTTGGTTACTGGATAAGGGAAGCGTGTTGCAAATTTTGTGTCGTTTGGATTCGAATCGTAGTTTTTGTGCACCTTTCAATTTGAGTCAAAAACTGTCCAAATTGGCACCCTTTAGGGCAGAGTCTTCTTGATTACATAACTTCCGCTCTTTTAAATTTCAACTTGATTTTTGGAGGGTACATTATTGATTAATAAATTTGGTTACTGTCCAAATTTGGTGCTATTTGGAGTTCGGGAGAGGAAGTTGTTTTGCTAGTAAAATTAGGGTTCTGTTTTAATTGTTCATTGGTGCCTCTCTGAGAAGTTCATTTCTGTCTTCTATAACTTCCCCTTCTGTGGGAATTTTGGCTTGATTTTTTGAGGGTGCTTACTTAACGGATTTTTGGTGTATCCTCCAAATTTGGCGTAAATTGAAGTTCTGGAGAGTGAGTTACATATTCGTCAACTCTGTGTCCTGTTCTGTTTGTGCAAGCCGATAACCACCTCTCTCCCCCATTGTTGGACATTTTCACCCCTTGGTGCGTCAATGTGTCTGGGCAAGAAGTATAGTTTTTTGAAAGAAATTAGAGAATAAATTGTAGATTATGCATTGAAGAATGGGTATGAAATAAAATTCACGCACAGTGACTCTCAACGGTTGAGGACCGTGTACCAGGAAAGATGTACTTGGCAGATACATGCCTAAAAAATGCAAGGTGAACTTACGTTTCAAATAAAGAGCTATAACAACGTTCACACATGCTAAAAAAAGATGAAAAGTTGTCATGCCCCTACTAAATGGGTGACAACTCATTACTTCGATAGATTCAAAAGTCAAGCCAATTGATGAAGGATTTTAATGTGAAGATGATGCACCAGTGGAAGGGGTAAGGAAATAACCTATAAAATATGTGGAAGAAGTATTGAACAATTGGTTAAAGAAGTAGGATAATTGTTGAAGTATGTTAATCAACCAATGATGGCTGTTTTCTGGCGCTGCGGTCAACTAAGAGGTTGACAGTGCAGTTGAGCTGCTCAACCTAAAAATAGGATAGTGGTGACCCTTGAGATTTGGTTGAGTAAGCAGTCGCAGGATCGATTGAGTAGGTTAACCTAATCTTGAGTTTCCTTATTTTTTTGCAATTTCAATTATGGAAGGTTCGACTTAAGAATCTTGTAACTCCTTCGTTTTAGAAGCTTTTGAGCTGAAGTTTTGACCACGTCGTCTTGGATGAAATACAAAAATATCCCTTTAAGAATTATGTAAATATCTGCCATGGATTAAAAAATATTTTTGATAGAAAATATGTCTCTAGAAATAGAAATAATTGCGATAAACACTCCCGTATGGATCGATTTGTTGATGACACTCCTTTGGAAAGTTGGACACCACTTCACACATTCTTTCTCCAAGGAGTAAGAATGTGGATGTCTATAAGAAAGGCTACCCAGCTTACAAGTAACCTTGACCCCATGATATAAAGCACACGAGAGGAAACTTTGGATATAACTCACCAAATGTGAAAAAGGAATCACTCCAATTTCGAAATTATGTCAAAGCTTTTCTACTTTCAAATTCAACTCCCTTAAACAATTACATAGGGTGGCTTTAAATAGCCAATTACAAACTATAAAATAATAGTAAATTAATTAAGCAATAATAACCCTAATTGGCTCATAGAATAAGTTATCTGATTTCCTACTTAATAGAACTAGGTTAATTAACTAAAAAAATATTTAATTAATATATTCCTTTCTTCTTCTCCAAGTTTAGATGTTATTTGGCAGCTAATCCATGTTAGTGCTCAGCCACTTGGATGGTTTCCATGTAGAGATTTCCTTAATCTCCAAGTTTTGACACTTGGACTTTTCTTAATCTTTACTCTCAGTTTCGTGGGCTTTTGACATAGCAAATGAAGTCCACATTTAGCGATATAACTTATTCTAGAAAGCTTAGGAAGTCAGCTACAAGCTTTATGAAGCACTCTTTTTGAAATGACGTCTTTTAGAATGCCAAAATAGTCAACCCCTTGTCGAAGATCAGAAAGAAGACGGTTTTTAGAAAGTCTATCAAATATTCCACAATTGTCCTTGGACTTCCACCTATGCATGACCTTGAATCTCTTCATGCTAATCTTGGAAACTTGATTAATAATATAATGGACTCGTAGCCCATCATCCTCTCGGGGTTGAAAATGATTCTACCTCGAATCATATTTTGTGTCACCATATTCTTTATTACCATAAAAAGAGGAATCATCTTGGGCTATTATCTTTGCAATATCTTCATTCTTTCCATGAATGTAATAAGGAAACATATAGTGTTTGATGTAGTCAGCTGATGATATTAAGATTTTCATAAATATCTTTCCATGCTTGAATAATAACTCGGATACTAGATTCTCCTTCTTTGTCTTCAAGTTAGAAATAATGTAGATCACAATTATGATTACGATAATTATAATCTTGAAAACTCCTTTAAGTATGTGTGGCCAAAGAATGATTTTTTCATAATATTCCTTAATTAAATAAGGGGATATGTCGTGGGCCTTAAAATTTGTATCGACTATAAAATCTCCATGAATAAAATAAGGAAATAAACCATGAATAATGTAGTAGGCCAATAATAGTAAGATATTCACAAACCACTTTCCATATTTGAATAAAATCTTAAGAATGTCGTGGATGCCTCTTTGCAATTCAATTGTAACACCCCCAACTTTTTAAGTTGGACGATTATCGGGGTATTACCAATGACGTATTCGTAGATTATAACTTAAAAAATTTATTAGAAAATAATGGATCAAATCAGTTTGGTTCTAATCGGTTCGAAAGATTATGACATGGCTCGACTTTGTTGAAAATTAGAGTAAAAGAAATAATTGAAAATTTTGGGATTAAAAGATGGGAAAATTATTAGGGATGGATTAAATAATTTTAATTATTGAATTAACTGAAGGATTGAAATAATTAGGGATTTATTATATTAATTGAAGAAATTAATCAAAATGTAGGATCATTAATTACATTAAGACTTAAACATAGACATTTAATTAAGAATGTGATTAATATGCACAAGTGGAGATTTATTATTAAATAACTGAACCGGTTCAGTTAGAGAACTGGTTCAGCTTTTCCTCATTTCGTCAAATGGCCTTCGGCCAGACGAAATGAGATGGAAGGAAAAGAGAGAACAGAATGAGAGGGAGGGAGAGAGCTGAGAGTCGAGAGAGAGATGGGTGATTGGGAGGATGAGCCAGCGATGAAGAAGGGGAAGGCGAAGATGAGGGTGGAAGGCGAAGATGAGGGTGGAAGACAAAGGCTTGAGAGTCGTCGCCCGGCGTATGGCGAGCAGATGGCATCGGGCGTTTTGAGTTGCAGCTTGCGGGTCGTCGGTTTTGAGCGTCAGATCACGAAGAGTAGCGATGCTCTGTCGATTCTCGGTGATGCTCGGAGATGATGAATGGCATCGGCAACGATGAATGGCAGAATGGCGTCGGGAGGTAGGGGAACTCGTGGTTCAAGCTAGATCTGCCGAAGGCCCTGGTCCAACTTGTGGTTCGGTTTTCTTCCCTGGTCCTTGCTCTACAGAAAGTCGATAGAGGAGACATCGTAGACCTCATAGCGGTGGCTGTGGCAGGGATAGGTTATGGAGTGCCTATCTAGAAGACATAGAGGGGTAGATGGGTGTGGAGATAAAATGACAGAATTGATGTGTTCTGTCGATTTTCCATCATGTGAAGCCAAGTGTAGAAAGATGGAGTTGGAGGCAAAGCTGGGAACTCTAGAGGTTGGCTGAGAGCTTCCTGGTTCGCTGGTAAGGTTTCCTTCTCGGAATGTCCTGGTCTCTGTTTATGGATGTATGATTTCTGTTAAGGCTTAGGCTTGGATTTTCTGGATAATATGGATGAATAATGCCTCTACTGGGTTCTGTCGTTGATGTTGCTTTTGAATTTCCTTGGTTGCCTTCTGCTGGAGTCAGTTTTGGTTACTAAATAATGTGTTCAACATGTTGTGTTGCTATGAGGTGAAGTGTGACTATAAGTTGGATGTACTTCATGTTATGTTTTGTAGTTTTATTAACTATCATTGTCTGGATAATACCTTTGTGTGATTATGGGTCGGAAGCATGTTAGTTGGATATTTTGGATGGTCTATGTGGCTGTTGGTTGAGAGCTTATGTTGCTCTCGGTGGTGTGGTGGGCTGTTGATGGGAGCTGTTTCCTATTTTGATATTCGGTTAAGTGGAATGTAATTAGGCTATGAGATTTTATTAAGCACATGGATAAGAAATAAATAAATAGATATAGATGAGGTTGTTAAATTGTAGATGTTAAAGCTCGTGAGCGTTATTAATCCTTGTAAACAGTTAATGGAGAAATGAATATTAATGGTATATGTTTTAATTGTGAAGGTACCAGAAGGAAAAGGAGAATAGCGACTAAGTGCTAGCGCACAATAAAAAATTGAGGTAAAGAATTAAGGGTGTCTTGGCCATTTGGAGGCCCTGCACCACAAGTAGGTGTGCGTGAGTTGTACTTCTGTAACATCCCGCCTTTTTTTTGGAATTTAATAAGTATAATTGGAGTGTAATTTGGAAATATTCGAATTTATTGGATAATTATAGATGTATTACCAAGGACGCAACCGTTAGATTATAATTTAAGAGAATTTATTGGAAGTTTAATTGATAAAAAATTAATTAAGAAAATGGAATCGAAAAATTTAAATTGGACCTCTAATAATCTTAAAACAATATTTGGAATAAGTTGAGAGTCAGAAATTGGGTCGGTTAATATTCGATACGAATATTTAACACTTAAATATATTTTTAATATAAATTAATTAGGATTAAAAGGGAGAAATTAAGAGAGAAATTAAGTGAAGAGGGGAGGGAGAGATGAACCGGCTCAGCAAAGAACTGGTTCAGCAAGTTTTCTATTGGTCTGGTTCAGGTCACTAGTTAAGGAGGGGAAAGAATTTCGCGTGGCCTCTGGCCATTTCGCGATTTCAGAACAGAAATAGAGAGAGGGAGACAGGGACGAAAAGGGAGAAACGAGAGGCAAATGAGTGAGCGATTGGGAGCGCGACTGATCAGGAGCACGACTGAGTGGGAGAGAGAGGCTCGATTAGGGCTCGGGTTGGAATCGATGCTTCCACCGGCTTGCGATTTCGGGGACGAATTGAAGGTATGTTTGGTCGGGTTTTTCTTCTCCTCTGTGTTATGATGGTCAGACACTGGCAGGGGCTCGCGAGGTTGGCAGCTCTCGGGTTGGCTGCTGCGAAATTATTTGGTGATGGCTTGGAGCTACTGCTGGCTAGTTCCCCTACCTCAGGTCTACCCTATTTCTTGTGAGGACATGTCGCCAGTTTGGTTATGTTATGTGTTAATTAGATTAATTGAAATTAACGAGGAAATATTGATCTGCTGATGGGATTTGATTATGTGTTTTGTGATGAGTTTCTGGTATTGCCCTGTTAGTTATGATTAAACTCTGTAATGAATAATTAGTGCTAAAGAATAATCTGTTAGATTTGGACAAAGAAAGCTTGAGGAATTTATGCTCTCTGGTTGTCTTTGTTGAAATTGTTAGAAACTGTTAAATGGTTGGTTAGGACTTAATTGTAGAAGATAAAACAGTGAAGAATAATTTGGATGATTATATTCTACATTTGATTGATGCCCCTGTTGATGTTGGTTGGGTTAAGTTCCTAATAATTATTGCAAGTAAATTAAGTTATTAAGTTGAGATAGATGTAGGTAGTACGAGTGAGTTAGGAATTTGAGGAATATGCTTTGGTTAGATTAAAACAATTGTTAAAAGGTTGTTATTAATAAGTAAATATTTTTAATTATGAAGATATTGAAAAAGGAAAAGATAGAGAAGGATAGCGATTAAGTGCTAACACGCAATAAAGAATTGAGGTAAGGATTGGATACAGTCTTGGCCGTCAAAGCCCTATTCACAAGTATTGTGTGAATTGTATTGCTTTTGCTTGATGTTCATTGGTTGCATATATTGTGCATTGAATTCGACTTGCTGTATGTTTATTTTCTGTAAATTACTCTACTGAAACTGTTGAAATGAAAGGATTAGAGAAGAAAATGAATGATGAATAGAAAGTTCTAGGATGATGAGAAAAGCATGAAAGAGTTATTAATATGATTCACGATGATCGTATTCTGTGCATTTTATTTTGGAATATTTACTCTGCATATCGTCTCTCATATTATAACTTGAGCATGTGAATAATCACTAATCATAATAAAATTGGAGCATGTTAATTAGCTTAACTAGAATAAGTAATTAACTAGAGTAATCAACTAATTAGACTTGAGCATGTTAATTAGTCTAATTACCGTTAAATAACTAATACGTGAGCATGTAACTCACCTAGGATAACTAATCATAATGACCACCTAGAATAATAAATGTAAGAAGTAGGTAAATGGACTAGGAAGTTAACTGGGCTAAAGAACTGGAATAATTATCTTATCCTCCTCGAGCATGTTAAACTAACTAGGACACTAATTGAGCATGTTCAGTAAATTAGCATGTTTAACTAATTAGCACTAATTACCATGTTCAATTAGTTATCCTCATGTAAATTAACTAGAGTAATTAATTAGAATTAAGAATAATTAACTAGAGTAAATTAACTAGAGTCATTAACTAGTGGACTATTCCTTGAGCATGTAAATTACTTAGAATAACTAAACAGCTTAATAGTTGTAATCTGTTTTGAGCATGTTTACTTCAAATGCATGTCGACTGTTAAGTCCATTATATTTCCTTTATTATTGTGAATTACATATCCAAGCATGTCCTTTATAGTTTAATTAACTCTATAATTGTCTCCTTCATATGCTTTACTTTATTGAGTGTTTAACTGTTATTACTTGCCCTTATGTGCGCTGTTAAATTATTGGGTGCCTTCATTTCTATGTGCTTTCAATTTCTGTTATTCATTATATGTGCAATTTCAATTACAGTTACTTTCATTTCAATGCGTACTTCAATTTCTGTTCATGTTACGTTCTAAAGCATCATGCATCAAGTTAGGATGAGAATGTATGATCATGCATCATCCTAATAGAAGTCAATAAGGAGTGACGCCTTGGGTAGTACTCAAATGCATTAGTGAGGAAAATGTTAAAAATGAATGGGTGATTGGGCTTAGTCTGGCAACTAGTATGCATCCAAGAGGCTAGTAGTCTGGCAACTAGTATGCACCCAAGAGGCTAATCCATAATGGAATGAATGGAGAGTTGGTGGCTGGTGGGTAGTCCAGTCTAGTTTGGCAGCTAAGCAGATCCCCTACCATGATGAGAAAGGGACCTAGTTTGCACCCAAGAGGCTAGTTTGATCAACTATACCACCCCATATGGGTCCCCAATCTCCCGCTCGATGTACGAGTAAAGAACGAACGAACAAATGATGTAATGAAAGGATTTGTTTGGGCGGCCCCCATTCCAAAAAGTACTAAAGAGAGAGCATTTCATAATTGCATTGAACCCCTTTTTCTTACTAAGCCTTTGGGCTTACAGTTACTTGTGGTGTAGGTGTAGGTACTTGTATGTAAAAATGACAATAATGACGAACAGATAATGAGCAGATAACATAAAGCAGGAATGAGAAATTTGCATGCGCCAGACTCAGGGCTGGCTAGACTAAGAGAGTAAAAGAGTAAACAGTTGTAATTAAATGGTGTTTAATTGTTAGTTTCATTTCTTAAGCGTGATATTAAACTATTTAGTATTTCTTCCTTAAACGATCTACTTACGCTTTCGCAAAATTTTAATAAACCCGTTATGTTTCGCAAATGATTTTAAAACTACTTCTACTATGTTTTTACAAATGATTTTTATAACTGTGACTTTTCACAGTATACTATGATTTACGAAAGAGTTGTAGTAGCGGTCCAGTTTAGACGCACTCTGATATTTCTTCAAAAGAGTTTTAAATAAAGGTGGTTTTAGTGTTTTAATAAGAGTTTTAAATTTTAACGCATTTTTAAAAGGTTACGGAAAACCGGGTCGTTACATCAATGATTTCTATAAAAATAGTTTTGAGAATACTCTTGAGTATGTGTGGCCAAAGAATAATTTTTTGGTAACTCCCTAAGTTGTTCTTTTTCCAACATAGCTTGTTAGACCTCCTCCATGAACTTTTTTTTTTTTTTTGTGATTTCTTGGTAGCTTCCTAAGTTGTCTCCCCTCTAATATTGCTTGCTAGGTCTCCTCTAAGAACTTTCCTTACTAGTGATTTTCGACAACCAAGAGTTGATATATAAAGCTTGCCAATATTGGAAATATAATGTAACATCCTGTAACCTTTTTCCGTATAAAAATGTTCTTTTCTTTAAAACCATTGCGTAATAAAACCAGAGTCATAAATATACAGTGAAAGTCTTAATCATATAAAACATACAACAGAAGTCTTTTACAAGTAAATACTATAAACCAATTGTTAAATACACATTTAAATAACATATTAGCTTAAAACATTTATTTGAAATCATAAAACACTTTAAAATATTTATTCCTTTCCATGAGCCATAACCACAGGTCAATGACACCAACAGCACAAATGCTCGCATAACAATACGCCATCAGCTACGTCCATCAATGGCTTTATCCATTTATCTGCTCCTTACCTACATCAACGGGACTTAACTATGAGCCTAACGCTCAGTACGTAATATAAACGTAAAACATAGATTCACATACAATTTCTATAACATTGCATAAGGTTTTTTATTTCGTTTCTTTTTTACTATTCATGTCTTATATCGTTATTTCATTTGCTTATATGGCGAGCGTATCAAACCGGACTATATAAACATCTGTTTACTATTTATATGTCGAACGTATCAAATCAGACCATATAAACATCTGTGCCGAGCGTACCAATCAGACCATAGTTGACTTCTGTGTCGAGCACATCAAACTAGTCCACAGTCTTTTACTTGATATCTGTGCCGGGCATATCTAACCAGTCCACAACTTGTTTACGTACATTTCATTTTCGTGTACTTTATAATTTCATGTTTTAACGTTGTAGTGCACATACAATCCTATCTTACGTGTTCCTTAATCGTATCCTTAAAACATGATATGTCCTATCTAAGGAATTGAACTTAATCTATAAACATACAATCAAACAACATACATTTTCATACAATAACATAACTTATGCATTTAGTAAACAAACATCAAACAAAACCCTAATTTCGCGAGATGTAGGTCCTTTCAAACAAAGCACATGCAATAGCACGTATTTGAAGTCCTTAGTTTTATGGTTTATTACTTTAAGATTATTCACAAAACCTAGTTATTATCAACATGAAATAATCAATAATTATTCCCCACTAAATAACTCTAATTACTAATAAATCATGGCTTAACATATCTCCATAATTCAACTTAACAATTACTCTAATAAGGTATAGTCTACAATATATCCAACAATGACAATTCCTTATTCCAATCTATACCTTCACCAAAATCCCACATAATAAATCCAATAGCATGCACTAATTCTCTATTCATTAACCAACTTAGTAATCAAGCAGGCATAGTATTTTCCCAAAGACTAATAATCATAAATTAACCTAGCAATAACCCATCAAAATGATTACCAATTAATTTTTCCAAACAATATTCTTCAACGTCCAACAAAATAATACCTTAACCAAATAATATGTTCAGAGTCTATTACCTAAATTATTCATGCAAACAGTGAAGCCAAAACTAAATTCTCCACCCATCACTAAAATCTTCTTAGTTATTCCATTACCATTCATAGCTTTTGCAACTTTTCCTTCTTCAAGAGAACTCACAGTTTCTTCTCCTTCACAAGAGAACCCAAGGTTTTCACACAAAATCTATAAAACTTCCAACAATCCTTCACTGTCTTCAAAGCTCCTACTCAAGGTTCACCAAAACTCACACTCACAATATACTTTGCTCTCTCTCTCTCTCTCTCTCTCTCTCTCTCTCTCTCTCTCTCTCCAAATTCTCCAGATCTCCTCATGAAACTTCAACCCTCAAAACAACAAAGCTTTAGAAGCACCCCACATATTAATGGGGATATAAATAAATATGAATATATATACACATATATTGATTTTTGAGTGGCAGATGGTCAAAAAAGTGTGGCGGTTGATCACCCATGAACACCGGTCGACCGATACGTTAAAAAATGGGTTTGTGGCTAAATAAATGAACATGGAAATCGATCATGGTCAAGGAATCGATCGACCGCCAAACTAAATTGTCACCGAGGAACTGAAATGCATAGCTGGAAGCTTCTAGTCTGCGTTATACCCATCTGAAAGTGAAACGGATCGACGTTAAACGTGTTTGGACATTAATGGGATGCCGTCATTTGGCTTTTTACCTTCCTCTAGATGGTGAAGAGGCATTTGAGTGGTCTATAAGTAGAAGTGAAAAAGAACAGGAATGGAGAAAAGGAGAAAAGAGTCTGGGAAAACTCTGCTGAAATTCTAAGAGGAAAGAAAAACGTTGTGGGCAGTGTATGAAGTTACTGAAGTTAAGGAGTTCTTTGAATTTCTAGAGATTTAGAAGAGAATGAGAGTCTATGAAGGGTGTAGTTTATAGAGAGGAAAGCGTGAATTGTGAGGTCCTGATTTTGTGAGAAAATTGTGAGAATATTCTTGAGTTTTGAGAGAATGATTTCGTGATTATTGCATGGGGAAAAACTGTGAGGATGGAATCCTGGAATGGTGAAGGAAATGTAGGAGCTTCACTAGTAATAGTTTCTTCCCTCTTGGATATATATATATATATATATATATATATATATATATATATATATTATACTAGTTCTGTAGAGGAGTGATTAGAGGAATTATCATGTTGAATGAGTTCTATCTGTTGAGTTATAGTTAGGTTCTGTAAATAAAATGAAGTTAATTTTTATTTGATGAGTATGGGATACTTAAGAGCTTCTTGTATAGATTGGTTATTAGATGTTAAATTAATCATGTAAATGATTGACGATGGAGATCATGTAGTGGAAAGTATGGTTAGGTTGCTTGATAAAGGTTATTGTAATTATTTACTGAAGATGATCTTAGTTAGGTTAAATAATGTTCATCTGTTTAGGAAATAGATGATAAGTTTAGGAAAATAACTTAAGGAATATGGTCATATATATGAATAGGTTTCGTGAAGGATAATTTAAGTGATAATAGCTCTTTAAAGCTAAGGACTCCAGGTATGTAGTACTGCATATGTTTTGTCCGAAAGGACCTACATCATGGGAATTAGGGGGTGTTGTTTGATGCTTGTTTACTAAATGCATAGCATAAGTTATATTTGGAAACGTACTATTGAATGATTGCTTGTATGCTTATTAGATTTAAGTTCAGTTCTTTAATTAGGATATGGTACACGTTTGAAGTTATGATAATAGACATGATAGATAGAATTCATTATTCCTAATGCAAACGAAAGTACAAACGTAATTGAATTACGAATAAACATAAATGTAAATGGATAGTTTCTGCATGAGTTTGGAGACATAAGAGGTTACTCTCACGTGGGAATGAGTCACAAAATGAATAACAGTAAAAGACAATTAAGTAAAAGAATAAGAAAAGTTTGTTCTCGATTGATGTCTAAACAGACCGGCTAATGGTAAGTGAGGCCATCAGCGTTGATGCGCATGGCTGCTAGTGCGTTCGCGATTGATGTCGAAATCGATTGTTGTACATTGATGTGTACAACCGCTAGCATAGCTTTTCATTTGGGTGAGTTCAAAAACTAAAGAGGTTGCTCTCATCCAACGGGTGAGTGAGTTTTGAAACTGAAGAGATTGCTCTCACCCCAAATTATAAATAACTCATTTTGGTGAGTTTGGAAACTGAAGAGGTTGCTCTTATCCAATAGGTGAGTGAGTTCAAAAACTAAAAAGGTTGCTCTCACTCGAAAAGATGTTTAAAGGAAAAACAGATAAATGAAAACTCAACAGTGAAAGGAAAACGCAACGGTAAATGAGAGGTAAACAAAATAGAAAATTGTATGTGTTTGAATAGTATTGTATGAGCATTTTTTACTTTTATACTACGTACTGAGCGTTAGGCTCATAGTTAGGTCATGTGATGTAGGTATGCAAAGGATCAAAGATAATAGCAGTTGATGAGGCATTTGTGCATTGCGGGCTTGGCAGCTGGATAGGCTAAAAGATTTAAAGAAGAAATGTTATGTTTTGTAATAACGTTTTTGAAAAGTGAACTTTTGTTATGGTATTTTGTTACATTAAGAAGGTTTTCAAATGATATTTAATTCTTTAAGTATTAGAAATACAAGTCTTTCCCTGTTACAATGTTTTAAAGTTTTACAATACAATATGTTTTAAGTAATAAATAGTTTAACAAAAAAGAGTTTATTTATGCACTTCTTATTTAAGTTAGTTTTCAAACGTATAGTCTTTCACTGTAATTTAAAAAGAAAAAGTTTTCAGAAATCATGAGTTTTAAATTGTAACAATAACTGGGATGTTACAATTTGCTTTGGATGAATCGGAGCTAGATTGACTAACCTCTCATTATCTTCGGATAAAAAATTGTAATTTTAATATCCATCTTGTATATGTAGCCTTGGTGACTTCCAAAGAAAACTACTTTTACTTGTCATATCACAAATCAAGATGTCAGTGAAAATTCCATAAGAAAAATTAGTCCAAGTTTGGTTTATCACGATGTCTCTTTCGTCATTTAACCAATTCAAACTTTCCTTAAAATCCATAGAAGACAAATTTGTGCAATTTCCTTAATCTTTGATTAAAGGACATACCTTTTTCTTGTCTAAACTTCGGCCATGAACATTATGGTCCTTATCAATATGCCACCAAAATTTGTAAGTGAGGCCATCATTAATATCTCCAAGTAATTTCCTTTAACCAAAATCATTGAAGTCATGTTAGCGCAAATCTGATCCTTAATGAATAAAGAACAAACCTTGTTCACGCTAGAGCATGAAATATGGAAAGATTACTCCTTTTGTGTTTTTGTTGCCAAGGAGTCAACTTTGTCCTCTATGGTTTTAGGCACTTGTTTCTCTTGACATCCTCCTTCTTCTTTTTGAGACTCTAAAGATAGTAAGGACCCTTCTTTGGTATAGATAACCTTTTCTTTAATTTTTTCAAGAGTACCTTCTAATGCCACAAGGTGGCTTTGTGTTTGTAAAATTGGAGTGCTTGATATACTCATCTCAAGTTGTTATAATATTCCTTTTAACAAGGTGTAAATCTTATCGAGTTGGGCTTGTCGATCTTTTTCATACCTTGTGATTAGTGGTGGGGCATACTCCCTTTTCAAAAATTTCTTCATAAAGTGCCACGTGTTGACGTCTTTTCTCCCATCCATCCTTCGGTAATTTATAAAGTCGTTCAACCAAAAATAAGCTCTACCTTTAAGCTTTGAAGAAACAACTTTTACCACTGTCTCTTCCAAAAAGATAGCTCTTTGACAAATCTTCTCAACTTTGTCTTCCCAATTCCAATAATCTTCCGCATAGTCAGAACCACTAAAAGTTGGGATAGAGGACTCTAAATCTTCCTTGTCTGAAATATAACTCCATGAGTAGTTTCATGTCCTTGTCATTATATAAAAAATATCATGAATTAGTAAGAATCATTTTAGCTCTGATCCCAAATGATGCACCAGCAGAAGGGGTAAAGAAATAACCAGTAAAATATGTGGAAGAAGTGTTGAACAATTGGTTGAAGAAGTAGGATAATTGTTCAAGTATGTTAATTAACCAAAGGTGGTATTTTCTGGCGCTACAGTCGACTGAGTGGTTGACAGTGCGGTTGAGCTGCTCGACCTAAAAATAGGACAGTGGCAACCCTTGAGATTCGTCGAGTAATCGGTCGCAGGATCGGTTGAGTTGGTTAACCTAATCTTGAGTTTCCTTATTTTTCTGCAATTTCAATTATGGAAGGTCCGACTTTGGAATCTTGTAAGTCCTTAATTTTTTAAGCTTTTGAGCTGAAATTTTGACCACACTTTTTAGGATGAAATAAGAAAATATCCCTTCAATAATTATGTAAATATCCACCACGGATTAGGATAGAAAATATGTTGCCATAAATAGAAATAATTGCGATAAACACTCCCGTATGTATCGATTTGTTGATGACGCCCTTTGGAAAGTTGGACACCACTTCACACCGTTTTCCTCCAAGGAGTAAGAACGCGGATGTTGATAAGAAAGGCTACTTAACTTACAAGTAACTTTAATCCGGTGATATAATAGCACACGAGGGGGAACTTTGGATATAACTCACCAAATGTTGAAAAATGAGTCACTCCAATTTTGAAATTAAGCCAATCAAATTCAACTCCCTTAAACAATTACATAGGGTGACTTTAAATAGCCACTTACAAATTATAAAAAAATAGTAAACTAATTAAGCAATAATAACTAGAAAGCTTAAGAAATCAGTTACAATATTCATGAAGCACTCTTTTTGAAATGACGTCGTTTGAATGCCAAAATAGTCAAACACTTGTCAGAGGTCAAAAAGAAGACAGTTTTTGGAAAGTCCACCAAATATTCCACAATTGTCCTTAGACTTCCACCTATGTTTGATGTAATACCCTGTTTATTTAAAAATCATTTTTCTCTATTTTAAATTTTGTGATATAAAATTTTTTCTAAATCTATTTAGATACATAAATAAGAGTTAATCAAGCGGAATTAAATGAAGTTTTTCAAAACAGAGTTTTAAACCTTCCAACAAAAGTCCATGATTACAAAACGGTTTGTTATGTCAAAATAAGAAGTTTAACTATTCAAAATAACTAACACCAATTATGTGAGCCACAACCATTAGGTCAAACCCGGCTGATAATCCAAGGAATCATCTTGGAATGCCTCTTCCTCAATTGGTACGTCACAAACATCACCACCTACATCACGGGGAAAACAATGAGGCTAATGCCCAACAAGAATCAGAATGGAATGCAATGCTAATGCTTATGTATGATCATACGATGCATTACAGAGAAGAACCATATCTTGTCTATTAATGGGAGAGATGGATACATCAATTGGTCACGTGGCTTAACCGTATTTCTGACAAGGAAACACACTAATAGGGGTGTCATCACGTACTGTCTCCATGCACTTTTATTGAAAGCATTGGGGATTTCCGTACAAGAGAAGAGGATCCTAGGGTCCATATGGCTATACCGTAACTCCGCTCCCTACGTGGGAGTATGTACCCCATTGGGGGTGTCACCACTGATGGACCGTCACCAATTCTCCCAAACCCCCACATGCCTATTTACATATATTAGGTGTGTCATGCAATATGTTCACAATTTCATAAGTCCTAAATATGATGCATGAATGTCACGTACAATTTACCCTAATATATATAAAGTAAGCACAACATCTAACAACGAATTATAGGGAGCAATCAAAATTTATAGAACTAACATATATAATTTATCCACTAGTTATTGAATTAATTATGTGATTGTTAACATGGGTTAACTTATGTGTTTTGGTAGAGAAGACAACCCAAATCCTACTACTATTAACAAGGAGATGACTTGTGAATTTATGAGGGGTTCAAAACAATAATGGGCTTGCTATGCATTGTCCAATAATTTACAGATTTGAATTCATGCTAAAATCAGAAAGTTACAGGCTCACTTCATGAGTTATGGGTTCAATTCATGCTAATTCCAACCCTCCACAAAATCAGTTTATAATGCCCAAAAAAGGAGATATTTAAACATGAATCAGAGATAGAATTCCATTTCCAAAAGTTGTTCAATATCAGCAGTATAATCCCATCATTCTATATATCAACTCATTTTTTCATGCTTAAAACAATTCAACACTACCACAATAGTTTACGCCACCAAAACATTTCACAATGAATAACCCAACGAATGTCCATTATCATCCATCAGAAAATTCACATTTCACACTTCACAGTGTAGACTAGAATAGTTCAGAATTCAAAGAACAGATAACCCGTGATGTAGGGTCTCCTCAAGCCAACTACATCCAAATCCTTACCTCTTGAAGATCTCTTCAAAAAATTCTCATGCTGCAACAAGTTGAAGCAACACCTAGAGAATGTCAAACAAAGGCACACCACAATTTCACAACTCACAAAATAATCTCACACTTAGAACAACAAACTCTCACAACTCTCGTCAGCACTCACACATTCGCAGTTCACCCCCAGGCAGCCAGAGATATCACCCAAGCCAGTCACTTATAGATGAAGGAGGGAGAGAGAGAGCAAGGGACAAACTTGTGCAGTGCTATGGATGGAAGTGACGATCACCCAAATTAGTGGAGCGGGTCCAATGTGTAACCTCCACGTGGGTGACTTGACCATGCAGGGATAGGCGGGGCAAATCTCCTTGGGTGAGGAGAGAGTTATCAGGAGAAAACGACGAGAATAAGAGAAAGAAAATGGGTTTTCTCGATTTAAATTGACTTTCCGGACGAGGGAAAGCATCCTTGCCTCGTTCGTGTTTGTCTAAAATCCCAATATCTCAAATAGAGTTGCATTTTTGGAGGAAGGAAGGCATCCTTGCCTTCGTTCACCTGCGACAGAAACTGTCCAAAAATTGGAAAGATTCAAACTCTCTATGTCCGCTATCATCCGCGCCCGTCCGGCCTTGTCTTAAATCTCGTGTCATAGGCAAAGGACAAATTTGGACGTGAAGCCTCATCCTGCATCGTCCCAAAATGTAGGGGACAAAGTGCAATGCATTTTTGGACATGACCTCCCGTCCTCGTGTCGTCTACGAGCGTTTGAAATGTGTAAAAATTCAAATCCATGAAAATTTTTCCCTTAAATATATCCCAAAATATTTCTTCCTTTAATTACACCATACCAACCAATTTAATGATTACAAAATATCTCCATTCATGAAATATTAAATAAAATCTTTTACCCAGTACATGGAGGATATCCGGGCAATACACTTGACCTTGAATCTCTTCATGCTAATCTTGGGAACTTGATTAATAATAGAATGTACTTGTAGTTCATAAGAACATTACACTTAGCCTTACTAGAAGAACAAGAAATGAAGCTTGATAACTAAATGAAAGAGATGACAATGAACAATACAAGCTTATATGGTAGTATGAGGAGGAGATTTGAAGGTCTAATCTTGGAAGCTCACTGCGTGTTAAGCTAGAGGGGAATGATCTTTCACACAGTCCAACATTTAAAAGGATGTACATGTGTTTGACTGCATGTAAGATGAGGCTATTGAATTGTGATAGACCAGTTATTGCTTGGATGGTTGCCACTTGAAAAGATTGTGTCCAGGCCAGCTGCTCTTGCTAGCAATATTGACGGGAAACGATGAAATTTATATGATTGCTATAGCAGTGATTGAAATAGAATGTAAGGACTCTTGGGGATGGTTTTTTAGAATTATTGCTTATAGATCTAAACAGTCATTCTAGCATGGGATGAACAGTCATTACGGTTTATTGATTTTGCAATCTATGTTTTTGTTAGGCGTTGTATATGAATGTTTGACTCAGACTGTTTGTAATACCCTGAATTTTATCGTCTAAGTATAAAGAGTCTTGAAAGTATTAGTGTTTGGATAAGTGAAATTTTCATGAAATAAGGAGTGTGATATTATGGTTTATAGAGGAATGATGATTTAAGTGACTGTGAGACAATTATTGAAGGAGTTGTCGATCAAGTGAAATATTGATCAATTGGTGATGCTCAGTATGAGGAATATGGGAATTCTTTGTTGGTGTTGTGGTCGATCAGGCTGTGTAGTGGTCATTCTTCTTCTTTACAGATTCAAAATGAGGGAATTTTGCAGACGATTGTTGAACGACTGGTTTTAGTAAGGATTTGCTCTCGGACTGAAGGGGTGGTCGATCATGTGGAGTGGTGGTCGATCGACTTTTTTACATATTGTAAAGTTAGTGTATTACCGTCGTTTGACTGCAAGAAGGTGATCAATGGGTATTTGAAGGATATACAGAGTCTATTTTTAGGCTATGTTGTGATCGATCATTTAAAGGAGTTGATCAACGGGTAATGCGAAGGGTCGCCATAATAAGGAAAAATCTCATATTTCTATTGGATAAAGGAGTGATTACTCACCATTTCTTTGCTATGAAGACACCACTCTTGCTTAAGGTTCGCTGGAGAAGGAATTTAAGTTAATAAAGAAAGCTTGAGAGCAAGAGAAAAGAGAAAAAAAATAGTGAGAGAAAGAGATAGCTTCAAAAGAAGAAAAGAAGAGGGACCAGGAGGAGAAAAATAAGAAAAAGAAAGGAAGAAAGTAGAAGAGGCAGGAGAAGGCTACAACTTTGAAAGGGAAATCTTTGTGCTCTCATCTTCTTCAAAGAAACTAAGGTAAGAAATGATGGTGTGTGTGTTTTCCCTTTTGGGCTACATCATAAGAGGTAGGGCTTGATTGTTGTTTGATGAATAAGTTTGATAGATGTTATGTTTTGATCATATTGCTGCTCGCGGATGTATTGTTTTTTATGTGTTGTTTGAGATGTTGTTGTTCAAGAGCATGTTGTGATGTTTATGCTTTTAAATGCTAAGTGTAAATTAGTGTATTCTTGAATGAAGATTTTATATGTCAAGGATGTACTAAATAATATGATAAATTGTATGCATTCATGTATGTTTATCCATCATGTTGTTTTTAAGAAATGTTACGAAAATGATTTATCATGCATATGGTTTTAAGTAAAGAAAGATCAAGGAAGTTAAAAACTTAATGATATGTTGAGACTTTGGAAACAAGTTCCCATAGTGATGCTTTGGATACTTGACTCATTGTTAGAGGCTTTATGGACGTGGTCCCTAATGATTGAGGCTTTGGGTGGGTTTACCCCCAATGATTGAGGCATTGAGTTGTGTTGCAATGATAAAACGAAAATGAAAATGTGAGACTTTGGATACTTGACTCATTGATTGAGGCTTTGGGCTGGTTTTCCTATAATACCCCGACTTTTTTTTATATCGGAATTAATAAGGACAATTGAAAAGTAATTGGAGGATATTTGGATTATTTGAATAATTATCGGGGTATTACTAAGGAGGTATTCGTTAGATTATAATTTATGGAAATTTATGTAATTAAGATAAATGTTAATTGGTAATTAAGATAAATATTAATTCAATGAATTAAATTGTAATGTTTGGGGATAAATAACTGAGAAGGGAAATTAAAAAAAGAAATGAGTGAGTGGGATTAAAATATGAAATGATTAATTTAATATAAAATACAAAATGGGATATGAAGTTAGAGAAAATTAATTAAGTGAAGGGGGAGGAGAAATAAATCGGTTCAGGGGGAGGAGAAATAAATCGGTTCATGCTGTGAACCAGTTTGGGAGGAATAAAAATAAATAGAATGGCGTTCGGCCATTTTGCAAGAGAGGGAGAGGGGAGACGGAATGAGAGAAGAGAACCGAGAGGGAGAGAGACACGTCGTAGGGGAGGGCTCTCGCCGGTGGGTTCTGCGCAACAACGAGGCTGGCTCTGGTGCACGCATCGTTTAGGCGAACGGTTGCAAATGGAGCGGAGCGACCGATCGCGGCTAGGGCTCTGTATCAGAGCTTTTGCCGTGGCAATTTTTGGCCACGAATTTCGGTACGTTAAGTCGATTCCTTCCTTCTTCTTGGCATTCTAGTGTTCGTGTGATGGCAAGGATTATTGCGGTGTCGGAATGGTCGGTGATTCGCTTGAGGAAATGCGAGTTCGGACTGGTGCAAAGGGTGACCTGCAACTCGACTATGTTCGAACCTAATTTAACCCAACTCGTTTTGAACAGTCGAGTGGCAAGGACGAACCTTCCATGTTGGCCTCTTTTCCAGACTCTGAAAAGCTGAATGGAATCAGGGGGGCGAGGGTGGGGCAACCTCTAAAAAGTTGGAGAAGCATTTGGAACACTCCATAAAGCTAGACAAGGACATTGTCGGGTGCTGAGCTGAGAGTGAAAGGCTCTTGGATGGGTGTGAGCTATGGGTGAAGTTCTCTCTTTTGCTGTGAGCCGTGATGAAGCTGAGAAGGAATTGGAGGCAGGGAACTCTTTGGAAATTGTGATAGCGGTGAATGGGTGAAGTTTGCAGGTAATGACTTTCTCTGTTCTTCGATTGATGAATCTGGAGGATGAATATGTTGGTAAATGGATACTCTCTGATTTCTGTTTAGTGGTCCAGCTGGGTTGTGCTCTCGTTTTCCTTATAGCTTATGGGTTATTGTTGGGTTAATGTTTTTCTGGTTTTCTGTGGAATAATAATGCCTTGTGGATTGGATAAATGATTTGTTGATCTATGCCTTTGATTAATTTGTGGATTTGATTCAACAATTTCTCTGTTGATTGTCTCCAAAAGCTTAGCCTCACTGCCATGTGGTTGATAATCTGTTAATGCTCCTGCTATTTAGTGCTTTACTGAGTGTGAAGGATATTGTCTGTTAATGCTTCTATTGTTTAACTGCTCTTTGGTTCTATGGGACATTTAGATTGGATATTGGTTTGTGCACGTACAATTGTGGTTGGGTGATGGTAAATATTCTCAGTTTCGGTTAACGGTATTTCAAATGGAATATGGGTCGTAATGGGAGGTTTATATTCTATTGGAGTGGTGTCGAGATTATGAAATGTTATGAAGTGATGAATAAAGATTAAGGTTATAATTAATGATGAATTTGTTAATGATACATGTTCTAATTGTGAAGTCTACAATCTGCAGGTATGGAAAAGAGAAAGAGGTTAAAGATTTAGTGCTAACGCGCGATAAAGATTTAAGGTAAGGAATTTGGGTGTGTCTTGGCCATTTGGAGGCCCTACATCGCAAGTAGAGTGCGTGAGTTTATGTTAGTGTCCGTGAACTGCTTACTGTTAGTTGCTGTTAATTGGTTTTAGATGATAGTTCCTTATTGTTGTTAATTCCTTGGTTGATTTCCTGTGTTAATGATAGTGTAGAATTGCTAATACTCCATAGATCATTATTGCTCTATGATATTTCCTTGATGATAGTTCGTAGACTCTTTGTTGCTTGATTTCCTCTGTTGTTGTTAACCCTATGATGTCTGTTAGCTTCCTGCAATTTTATACATACTATTGTTAATTCCTGCAATTATTTCCTTTGCTGTAAATGATTCCTACAATAAATAGTGATGGTTGAGATGAAAGTGAATTAAGTGAATGGTGAATGGTTATGCAAAGTCTGGAAACGAACTAAGAGTCCTATGCTAATTTTAAATGTTTACTTGCCATTTGTTATTATCTACAAGCTATTACATTTTCATTATTGTTTACTCGCTAATTAGTTAGTAATTACAAGCATGTTTAATTAACTAAGTAGACTTCAGTATGTTTAATTAACAAGTTAATGATAACTAATTCAAATATGCTTAATTAACCAATTAGCATATTAACTGACTAGATTAATTAACTAAATGTAATTAATTAGTGAACATGTTTTATTAATTAACTAGACTCGAGAATGTTAATTAATTAGTAATTAGATAATGAATGAGATTACTTATTTATGATTTCTTCTTGAGCATGTTAATTAACTAGGTTAATTAACTAGAATGATAATTGTGATTATCATGTTCATCAACCATAATTGTAATTAACATGTTTACGATATTGGTAGCATGTTAATTAACTAGATTGATTAACCGAATTAGAAGCTGAGCATGTCAATTAACTAGAGTGATTATTGTTGAGCATGTTGTTAATTAACTAGAGTAATTATTGTCGAACATGTTTAATAATAGGCTAATAATTATAGTATGATTAATTAATTAGTAAAAGCATGCTTAATCAATTAGAATGAGAATTACCAATTTACAAGCATGTTTTCGTCGTTAATTGTTGTCTATGCATATTTCTATTTCTAATTGCCCAAGCATGTTAGTTTAATTAATTACTTGCATGTTTACCGTACCATTCCTCTAGTTCTATACTCGAAAACCATGTATGCCATTCACTGTTTCAATTTGATATTATACTCGTTCTGTCACATGCTGTTGTTCATATATGTGCAATTTCAATTACCGTTACTTTCATTTCATTTGAATGCACAATTCAATTATTGCTATTTACATGCTTTATATGTGCACTTCAATTGTTGTTATGTTACGTTAATGCATCATGCATCATGTTACGATAAAAATGTATGGTCATGCATCATGTTAATAGAAATCAAGTAGGGACTGCCAATAGGTGGTACTCACACATGCATGAATGAGGAAAAATGTTAAGAAATAAAGGAGTAAGAAAACATTCAGGATGGCGCGGGATACGTCTATCACTGGAATAAAGCCTGGAGGCCGGGATACGCCCGAAGGGAAAAGAAAATGCTTAGGATAGGTGGGATACACCTATTACTAGAATAAAGCCTCGAGGGCAGGATATGCCTAAAGAGAAAAAGAAAAGAAAAAGGGAGTTGGGGTAGATGGGTAGTTCGGATCTAGCCTGGCAGCTAGGATTCACCCTCACCTGGTCGGGAAAGGGACTAGTGTGCACACAGGAGGTTAGAAGCCGATCAAACTAACTCATCTCAAAGGACAACCTCCAATCTCCAACTCGAAGTACGAGTAACGAACAAACAAACCAACGACGTAATAAAAAGGTTGGATTGGGTGCCCCCATTCCAAGAAGGAACTAAAGAGAGGCATATGCAATTGTATTAACCTATTTTCTTACTAAGCCTTTGGACTTACAGTTTACTTGTGGTGTAGGTGTAGGTACTTGTACGTCAATTCGATGCAAAGACTTAGGAGTAAATGCGAAAAATGATGAACAGATAATAAAGCAGGGATGAAGGATTCGCGCGAGGGAGTTCATGGTTGGCTAGGCATAAAAAGGGTAAAAGTGAAACAGTTATAATTAAATTAAGTTTTCTAAATTATAATTAAATGGTTAGTTTCATTCATTAAAATGTTTACACTTTTGCAACGTTTTAAATGCAAGATTTTTATAACGCTTCCCCATTTCATCAATCAGATTTTTATAATGAGTTCAATGACGGGTTAGTAGCAATCCGAATTTAGCATCGCACTCTGATTTCGTTTTACAAGGAGTCTTTTGAAAATTTAAGTTTCTCGCATTTTCAAGGAATTACAAAAATCCGGGTTGTTACATTTCCCCCAATGATTGAGGCTTTGAGTTGAGTTCTAATGATAAAAACGCAAATGAAAATGTAAAGAGAAGAAACAAAAATAGAAAATGTTTTATGAAAAGTGCATCTCATGTTTCATTATGCATTTGATTTCATACTAAGCATTAGGCATATAGAATATGTCTTGTGATGTAAGTATGCAAAGTAACAAGAAAAGGAGCAGTTGATGGAGGATTCACGTGTTGCGGATCTTGTGGTTGACTAGACTAAAGGATAAAAAGGAAAATAAAATGCAACAGTTTTCAATTCATAATTGGATTCATGTTTTTGTAAGTTATAAATGGTTTAATGAGAATAATTTTATTAATGATGCTCAGTTTGTTATTATTCTCAAATGTTTAATTATGAAAAGTCTTCTGCTACGCTATATTTGATAAAAGAAAAGATGTTTTGAAACTCGATGTTAAAGTGTAAGGAAAATGGTCACTACATTGTTAATTTTTGTATGGGCTAGTGCCAGCTGTCTGAGAGTTTATAGGGTCAACGAAGCATCGTTTTTGCCTCATACACTTGTATGCAAACTTCCAAAAACAATTTAGAGGCAAGTTGTTCAAGGTGCAACGTCGCTACTTTTAGGACCACAACATCTATGCACTTTGAGAGAGAGATGAGGAAGCTATTTTTTACATGATAAGTTAGCACACACATATCTATGAGAAATGGATGTGAGATCTTGGTCGAAACATGTCTTCAGTTTGATCCCAAAGTGTGACATAAGCCTGAACAAGTTGAGAGAGTCTTTCAATGCACGCATCCTACCAGTCTGAGAGAAACCAATTCTTAGTATGTTTGAGATCATAAGAAAGGAGATGATGTGTGGGATCGTTAAGAAAAATGAAAAATGGCTAAGGCGATGGACCTTTTATGTTCACAGATCAAGAAGTGTCTTGTCAAAATACAACTTACAGGTCGAAATTGGAGTCCTCTTTTTGCAGCCGCTAGCCGATTTGAGGTGAGCAACAGTAACGAATAGTACTCAATCGATTTGGACAAGCGTACTTGTAACTGTTATCAGACATAGTTGACTGGAATCTCATGTGTGTATGCAATCTCTTAAATGCATTTTATGAGGAGATCAATTAAGCAATTTATGCATGAATGCTACCACCAAGAAACATATATGAAGATATGCTCGCACTTAGTCCACTCGGTCAGTGGACAACTCATGTGGCCTATGACAAACCTTGATCCAATTATGCCATCGTCATTTAAGAGACATCTAGGAAGGCCACAAAAACAAAGAGTGAGGGATGTTGACGAGCCCCAAAGTCGGACAGATCTTCCCATAAGAAATATGAACATGACATGTAGCTGGTGTCGGGGTGTGGAGAATAATTCCCACACATGTCAAGGGGGAGACCCAGACACCAATGAGTCAAGTGGTAGTAGCAGATCTAGAGACAGGAGTGGCAGATGATGCACCAAAGAGGAGGAGATTATGGAAACCCCTTAAGATGGGCAGTTACTAGGACAAGAATCTGTTTTAAAATTAGTAGAAGTATAACTTGTTCAATTTTGATACAAATGACTTGAAACTTTGACCAGACCTTAATCAAGGAGGAAATATGACGTCCTCTAAAAATCAAAGGAAGATTGTTTCTAAGGGTACGTTACATTGATGAATGGGAAACTGATCTAGAGAGACAACACGGGTAGAATCAACCCGAAATGGTAGGAATCACAACTTGCTCAAAATAAGCCTAATTAGCATGAAATTTGGACCATGCTCTTCTCTATAAGCCAACATTAAACCAGACAAAAATCAAGGGCAGAATCATTCTAGAACAGAAATGGTACGAGGAAATGTAATCCCCCGATAATATTTTTCTTGTATATGAGATGTAATTAATTTTTGGAATAATTAAAATATTATATTGCATAACGATCCATGTTAATTTTGACGTGTATATATGGGGTAAATGTTGTGGAATAATGAAGTATGAAAATTGATGGAAAAATGCATAAAAATGAAGAAATCGGATGCAGTGGATAAAGTGTGTAAATGAGATTTCGGATGCACGCGGACTAGGGGTTGTATCCAAAAATGCATGGAATGTCATCCCCAAGTTTTGGGACTATGCAGGATTAAGCTCCGTGTCTAGAATCATCTGTTGCCTGTAAATGCGCAAATTTGGATAAACCTAGACGAAGGCGAATGCTAGCAGTCCCAGAGGTTTTGAATCTATCCAATTTTTGGACAGTTTTGGATGCACACGGACGAAGGCAAGGATGTATTCATTCATCCAAAAATGCAGCTCTACCTAAGAAATGGGGATTTTGGACGAATGCGGATGATGCCAGGATGCATTCCCTCGTCAGAAAAGTCCCAGTTCTGCGAAATAATAGGTATTAAATAATGGACAGTTTGTTGTGTAGTCATTAAAAATGAACCCAAACGACCCGAGGAGACAACTCCCCCATGCTTGGACCATGCCTCTCCCTCTCTATTCGGTGAAGCGCCCATTCCTTCTTGGTAAGCTCCATGCCTTAAGTCAGTACTCCCCTGTTGCTTCAGTCATTTCAGCTTGTTAGCTTCCCCTGCAAGTGAGAGAATCCTTTGGAGAGAATTGTGTGTGTTCTATGAGTCTAAGTGAGTTCGTGTGTTTTCTTCAAAGTGATACGAGAGTGAAGTGTGAAGATCTTTAAGCTGAAGATTTCTTCGATGCTGCTGTTTGTTCTGCTGCGTAGGATTTCTTCGATGATTAGCACACTAAGGTAAGGATTGGGTAGAGTCTTGGCTAGTGGAGGCCCTACCCACAAGTAGAGTTCATGTGTGTTATGTGTTAATTTTTTGTAATTTCCTTTACTGCAATTCAATGCTTTACCTGATAGAGAAACTGATAATGCTACTGCTAAGATTATGCTTTCTAACGTTAAGCTCTATAATACGAACTGATGAAATGAACTAATGAGCTAAAGATTTCTCAATGAAATGGTACATATGAATAAGCAATTAACTAGTTCATAGATGGTAGTTCTATTCTGATTAAAGTGCTGTATATCATATTACTTAATAAGATAGTAGACTCGATTCATAATGCTCTAAATTCTTGGTATTAGTTAGGAGCTGTAATTTTCCTTTAACATGACTATACATGATAAAATCCTAATATGACATGTTTAAGTTTTAGTAACCTTAAAGTAGAATATTAACTCTATCAGCCATGCTCTATTTTCAAATGTACACTTGTTTAGGATCGATTCATGCCATTAGCTCTTAGCGATTTACTAAGCATGTTTATGTTTAATTGTTAATTCCATGTCTATGCCATTGTACAACAGTTAATCATGTTTAGTTCATTCAAGCAACCCGCTGTACATTAATGATAAATCTCAATTTAATAGCATGCTCACTTTGTCGTTTCTGTTATTATTATGCTCTTTGAATTGAAGAACATGCGTTATTTTTAATTCATTTTTATACTCATTCTTTTATTCGCTTTCAATTACTGTCATTCATTGATATTCACTGTTTAATTATCATTATTTTTATACTGTTTTAACATGCATCATGATAATATAAACAAGTAGGAAGTGCCACCTCTGGGGTGAGTACTCATATGCATTATGTATGGAAAACTAATAAATGAAATGAATGAAAGGAAAAGAAAATGGGGACTTAGGGGATGGATGGGTAGTTCGGATCTAATCAGGTAGTCTAGATTAAGTCTCCTCCCTTGTCGGGAAGGGGACCAGCTACCCTAGGTGGTTAGAATCCGACCAAGAGTATACCTCCAACACGGGTTCCTTTAATCTTCCGCTCGATGTACAAGTTATGAAAAAAAGAAAGAAAGAATGAATGAAATGTAAAGAAAAGATTGGTTTGGGGCGGTACCCATTCCAAAAAAACTAAAGAGAGGCATAAAGCATATTGCATACCCCACTCCTTACTGGGCTTTTAGGCACATGTTTTACTTGTGGTGTAGGAAATTGCCAAGAAATGATAACACCAGGAGGAGAGGAGGATGCATTTCTTGTGGAGCATGTAGGGTATCCGGATGAATTGTGACCTGATTAGGATTATGGCTCGAAAGAAAAAGGAAAGAAATTCTCTTTTGAAATGGTTTGATAAGGACACGGTTTTGTAAAATATTAACTCTTACCCTAACCTTCAAACCACGTTTTGATTATTAGTTATATTTCCACCTTTAACTCTGAACTTTATTTAACACATCAAATGTTTCCTCTTTACTCTAATTTACCAATGCTCTTTAGATTTGCACGTTAAACTTAAGTCTTACTTTTACCCATTTTAAGTAAATAAAAAGAAAAATTTTTACACGAAAATTTAAGGAGAAAAGTTAAGTTAAGAATGAACGAATTTGATGTGGGGCGTCACAAGAAAGGTGCAAGCTGGTCATAATAAGTACAAAAATCATATCCATTGACTTTAATGGTTTCCAACGGGGAAGAAACTCCAATATGGGTCTTAGCAAGCTTTTTATTTATTCATTAGGGATGTCCACCTCTAGAAAAAGGAGGAAAGAATATAAATAAAAAGTTTCACCAAAAAGTCACAAGAAATAGTGAAACCAATTTTTACACCAAGAATCTACTCGAGATGCACCAATAAGAAAATGGCAGCAAGGAGGGAAAACTCCAACCTTTCAAAATATCGATTTTCAGCTGATCAAAATTGAGTTTTTGCTAGCCCTAGAGTACCTTAAGCAGTCCTCCAAAATAGGGCTGATGTCCAAAGAAAAAATTACAAAAAAAAAAAAAACAACACAAAATACCCTTCTCGGTTAGAACATGCTCTAACCAAGAAAACACAATCTCTTAACTTTTAAAATTAATCTACTCACTTAGCATAAGATAAATAAGAATCTCAAATGTTTCTTTAATTCTTGAATATAGCAATGACTCTCTTGAAAACCTTCAACTCCACCTTCAATTGAAAATAACTTCAACTAAGTGCAATGGAATGTCGGGCTCCCACAAAACTACTTGTTCTAGCATGTCTTTATTCATGTTGCTAGGTTGTTCCTATTAGCCTAAGAGTGTTAGGCATATTTATTTTTATGATGATTAATATTAATGAAGTTAATAAGTTATTTATTTGTTGAATTTATTTTATACGTAAATATTACGATTATATTGGAAATACCCTTAATTAGGGAATTAATGTTGTCTAACGAGTTTATCTAAGTCCATGTAGTGAATAGATATCATGTGGGACTTAGAGAGTTCAAGATATGTGAATAGGAAGTGAAGTGTTTAATTCTGGATGTTTTCAGACATAACGCGATCGTAGTGGCGATCAAAGGACTCGATCAAAATCTCAAACAGATTGGTCCTAAGTGTTTTGGACAAAGCGAGGACACGAGAAAATGCATCCAAATATTTCAATCTGTGCATTCCGTGGTTTTTCGGTTGTGATGTGGTCGAAACTGTGTATGAAGAACTCAACCGAAAATGTCCAAAGTTTGCTTCTGTAATATTTGGCATTTTTGCGGTCTTGATGTAGTCAAAGGTGCAGCCAAAGACCTCGTTCAAAAAATTACCAGACTTTGAATCTGTAATATTTGGCAATTTTTTGGATGAGACATGGTCGAAGACACAATTGAATTTTGCTTCCAAAAATGCACCACAGAACTACTCTGTAAAATTCAGCATTTTTGTGGATGTAGTGCAGTCGAGACTACATGTAATACCTCGAAATTTTATTTCCCTTTTTGATGATATATAAAATCTGGATAATTTTAATATATCAATAGTGCATTGTATTATGTAATGATAAGTGTTAAGTCGTGCATGGAAAGTAAATGGTTAACATTGAAAAAATAATCTAAGTATGGAAAACTTAAGAAAAATGTGTATTGCGGAGTTTTGGACGCATGGGGATGCCGTGCAGACGTAGATACCCAGTTCTTCCCCTGAGGTTGTGGAAGCTTTTTCCACCTGGTATTTACCCATTCGACCACTTCCTTCTTGATTGGAGCAATTTGCAGTCCTTATCTTTGCAGCTTATCAACTCTCTCCTCTCATCCGTCTATATAGGTAAGTTTCCAATGAAAATTTCTCTAGTCTGGCTACTGTGAAGTGTACGTGAATAAAAATTTGAGAGTGGTGAGAATTGTGTTGGATGGTTGCTGAGTTTATTGCTGTTGGTTTCCAACCGTGAAGTAAGGGCGATAATAGGTTTGTTTTGTGCTTTGGTTATCAAACCGTGAAGTGAAGCAAGGTAAGAAAATGTTGGTTTGATTTTGGGTCCTTGGTTTAAGTCGAAATTAGACATGAAAGTGGATTCATCATTTATGTTGCTTTGTATAGGACCTATTGGCTGTTGTTTGGTGTTTTGCTCCCATATTGCCTGTGTTAAACTGCTGGAGACTGAGGTAAGGATTAGAATTTTGGTTCGCCAATGAGGCCCTACATCAAGGGTGGATTGTTTGTATTATGTCTGGATTGTTGTTATGATCAAGGTTTACCACTTTGTGCCTTTTAGATATCAAGTGAATGTTGATTTAAGGATGTTGTATATAGCTTGTTATATTCCCTGGACTTGTTAACTTGATAATCCACTGTCATCATTCCATATTCAGTTTGAGATTCACCATGAAAACATAAGTTGTACATTTGCTACTGTGTTAATGTGGGTTACAGCATCTGTTGATATGGATAACAACTAAACCTGCTAGTAACAAGGGATGAAAGTACTACCAGGAAATGGACTGTTCTATTTTGTAATTAATCTGTGTAGTTCTGTTGAAATGTTATTGCTGACTTGTAATTTGAGTGTTATTACATCTGTTGACATGGATAATAGCTAGACCTGTTAGTAACCAAGGGATGAAATTACTATCACAAACTGGACTGTTCTGTTTGTAATGGATTTATACTTCGTTAAAAAAAAATGTTGTCGCGGACTTGTAATAGGAAGGTCCTGACTATGAGCATAGATTAAATCTCCTTACCATCCTAGAACTTCCTATGAATTTGTAATCAAATTTCACATTCACTATCCCATTAGAAATCCGTAAATGGTTGTTATTCCCTAGTTAACGAATAATGATTAAACTAACAGCAACTCCTGATTGAAATTTGGCATGCAAACTTTGTTGTGATTGTATTGGAATGATTGTGTTTTTCCCTTCAAGTTATTTTGTAATTTATTTTATGACATTCATGCATCCCCCTAGGACTTATAAAACTGTTCACACGCTGTGTATCATCCTAAAATATATGTAAATAGTCATGTGGGGGTTCAGGAGGATTGAGGATGGTTGTCGTGGTGACACCCCTATTGGAGTGCCTACTCCCAATTAAGGAGCGTAAGGTACGGTTAAGTCGCGAGAATCTTAAGATTTTCAATTCTCTTCTCCTAAAATCCCTATTGCCTTCAACAAAGCGAGTGTGTATGGCTCGTGGTGACACCCCTACTGGCGTGGTTTCTTGTTGGAAACGCAGGTTAAGCCACGAGATCAATTGACTTAACAGATAAGATACGAATCTTCTCTGTAATGCATCATGTGATCATGCATCATATGCATTGCATTTATTATTCTGATTCTTGCTGGGCGTTAGGCTCATTGTTTTCCCCGTAATGTAGGTGATTATTATAATGAAGATTTTGTATCAGTGGAGAGGGAGGCGTTCCAGGATTACCCCTCATGTTATTACCTGGTTTGACTTGTTGGGTGCGGTTCACATATTTCAGAACTTGTGAGTATTTTGAAAAGGGTATTTTGGTAATTTGATATTAGTGGTATTTTGGAATTTACAAAAATTTGTATTTTGGGATTCTCGTTAAAACATCGAAACTATGTTTTGAACTTCTATTGTTATTACGTAATATTTCTGCAATGTTTACTCTAATTTCGTTTTCTTCTAAGAATAGATTTCAAATGTTGAATAAAATTAAGTTAAAATTTTTATGACAAATTTTTCGAAAAACGAGAAAAATGTTTTTAAATTAACGGGGCATTACACTACAGTCGAGCCTGACGATCGAAAATGCGCAGAAAAGTGTAATGACTAGTTTTCAATAGTTGGATGAGGTTAACCAAAAAGATTGGGTCGACCGAAAGCAGAGGAACTTATAAATAGAAGGCACTCTGAGGATGGAGGTACCAACGCGAATGGATACAGAAACTCTGCCAAAATCTCGACACGAATTATTGCTTACATTTTGAGTATGAAACACAACCTTCACATAAACCTATTGAGATTTGTTGTTTGTAAAAGCTTGAGAGCTTGATTTTTGAGAGTTTTAGTTCAAAGAATTGTAATCGAACGAGAATGGTGACTCCCTGAGAATTAGTTGTTGTAACGGTTAGATTGACGCCTGAGAAGTTCAATCAAGTGTAACCCGAGCGGTTGAAGTGAATACATCTTCATGGGAGAACCTTGAAGTGGGAACATAGCGTGCTTTGCCAAACCGCGTTAACAACTCGGTTTCATATCCTCTAACCCTTCTCTTATTAGTCATTAATATTGTGTTAGATAAGCCTTTAATTGTATTAAATCATTTACAGTTAGAGAAATCAATAATTGCACGAAAAAATTTAAAAACCTAATTCACCCCCTCTTAGGTTATTTACAATATTTCAATTGGTATCAGAGCAGGTTAGAAACTTATTGTCATGATTTATTGAATAATTGTGTAAGAGAATCATATGGCATCTAACATGAACAACATGAATATGGAAGGCCAATCCACATCTAGGCCACCATTTTTTGATGGAAATAATTATGTATATTGGAAAGCTAGATTGAGAATATATGTTCAATCTATTGATTATGCCTTATGGAATGTGATAGCTAAAGGACCATATGTGTCTGTTAAATCTTAAAATGGTGTAAATGTGCCTAAATTAGATGATGAGTATGATAAAGTTTAAATGAGAAAAGTAAGCCTAAATGCTAAGGCAACTAACTTATTGTATTGTGCATTAAATTTACATGAGTTCAAAAGAATACAAGCATGTGAGAATGTGCATTAAATTTGGAGATTACTTGAAACTACGCATGAAAGTACAATCAAGTTAAAGAAAACAAATTGAGTATGATTGTGCATGATTATGAATTGTTTACCATGGATAAAGATGAATCAATTACTCAAATGTTTACTAGATTTATTAACATTACTAATAGTTTGAAAATCCTTGGAAGAGTTTATCCCAATGAAGAACTCTTAAGGAAGATCCTCTGATGTCTTCCAAGGAATTGGCAACCAAAGGTGACAGCTATTCTAGAGGCTCAAGATCTCAAAGTCCTCAAGATAGAAGAACTCATTCGCTCTCTCATGACACATGAGATTACAATGAGAGCCAATGGAAGGAGAAACTTAAAGAGAAAGAAACCCCCAAAAAGAAAACCATTGGTCTCCAAGCCTCCTCAAGCAAACAAAAGGAATCTTAGGATAAGGATGATGATGATGAGATAGCCCTTCTACCTCTGAAGATTAGCAAACTCCTCCAACGAAGAAAGTGGCAAGGAATGAAGAAATCTAATGGAGAAAAGCCACATAACGACAAGGAGCTTACATGCTATGGATGTGGAAAACTGGGGTATGTTAAATTTGATTGTCTACAAGGGAAGAAAACAACAAAAGGCTTTAAGAAGAAGGCACTAAAAGCTACATGGGATGATAGCAAAGAATAGTCATCATCCGAAGTCGAAGAAGTAACCAACATGTGCTTCATGGCCAAGGAAGATGAGGTACACAAATCCTCCTTTCATGATGACTATAATGTTGATATTGATGATGATGATGATGTTATGGTTGATGAGTTTGATGAATTGCTTGAAGAATTTAATTTGCTTAAAGTTAAGTATAAGAAGTTGAAAAAGAAAAATGATTGTAGTGTGAAGAAGCATGTTAATAGTGTTCAATCATTTGAAAAAGAGATTAGTGACTTAAAATCTAAAAATGATGAATTGAATAATCATGTCAAATCACGTGAAAATGAGATTAGCATGTTAAAGGTTAAAAATGTTGACTTAAACAATGTTGTGCTTAATTTCACTAATGGGAGTAAGAATTTGAATATGCACCTAGGGAAACAAAGAGTAACATTTGACAAAGCCAGGTTGGGTTACCAACCTCTTCAAAAGAAAAAAAGGCTATACCCAACCTATTCAAAAGAAAAAAGGCTATAGAAATTTCTTTGTTAAACCATCTACATGCTATACTTGTAATGCAATTGGGCATAAATCATTTGCTTGTCCTTTGAAAGTTATCAAAAATAGGAATGTTGATAAATTTGTTTGGGTTCCAAAAGGAACCGAATTTAACCCCAAAGGACCCAAAAAGATTTAGGTACCTAAAAAGTCAACATGACTTGTTTTTGTAGGTTAAAGCTTCTCCATCTAAGGATGAATGGTACTTGATAGCCGATTTTTTAGACATATTATGGGAGACTTCTCAAAGTTTACCTTCATCAAAGATAAGAAAGGAAGTGTAACATTTGGAGGTAACCAAAAATGAAAAATAATTGGTATTGACAACATAGGTAAAATTTCTAATCCAATAATTGAAGATGTTTTACTTGTTGATGGATTGAAGCATAATTTGTTGAGCATTAGCCAATTATGTGATATGGGTTATAAAGTTATTTTTGAGGCTAAGTCTTGCATGATTTTAGATGAATCAAATGGTAAAATTTTGTTTATGGGATATAGACATGAAAATATTTATGCAACTGATTTATCTAGTGTTTCATGCAATGTTGAAAAGTGTTTTAGTGTTAATGATTCTAACAATTCTTGGACTTGGCATAGAAGACTACGATATGTAGGAATGGATACCTTAGCTAGGATTTCAAAAACCAATTAGTTAGGGGTCTTTCGAAGATATTGTTTGAAAAAGATAGAGTTTGTGATGTTTGTAAAAAAGGAAAGCAAACAAAAAGCTCTTTCTCTTCCAAACAATATTATCTCTACATCTAAGGCTCTCCAATTACTTCATATAGATCTTTTCAGTCCATCTATGGTTTCAAGCTTAGGAGGAAAACATTATGCATATGAGATTGTGGATGATTTTTCATGATATACATGAGTTTTCTTCTTACGAACAAAGGACAAAACCTTTGGAGTATTCTCTAGCTTTAGGAAGAAAGTCCAAAATGAGAAGGAGCTCACTATTTTCACAATTAGGAGTGACATGATGGAAAATTTAAAAATGATCAATTCGATGCCCTTTATAAAAAATACGGCATTGAACACAACTTCTCTTTTCCTAGAACCCCTCAACAAAATGGAGTTGTTGAGAGGAAAAATCATTCTCTTCAAGAACTAGCACGAACCATGCTTAACAAGAATAATCTTAACATGTATTTTTGGGTGGAAGCCATTGCCACGGCGTGCTATGTTCTTAATTGTGTCTTAATCCATCCTACCTTAGAAAATAATCCCTATGAACTTTGGAATTGTAGGACTCCAAATGTTAGTTATTTCAAAGTCTTTGGATGCAAGTGCTTCATTCTTAACACCAAAGACAATCTAGATAAATTTGATTTCAAGTCGGATGTAGGAATCTTCCTTGGATACTCCTCCTCTAGCAAAGCTTATGATGCACCACAAATTCCAGATACTCGACCCCGAGCCATGAAGTTAATTGTTTTTCTAACAAACTTTCCAGTGTTCATTTTAGTAATTCATCGAGGAGGAAAATACAACAAAGATATCAACTTTATCCAACCAACTTACAAATATCAAATGGGGTCATTAAAGATCAAGCATAAGTGGAGATGCAAGCACAAGATTAGGAGAATTATGAAGCTCTCTCAAAATTCACCTAGAAACTGACCTCTAAACACTCATAGGTATTTTTGGCATTCTAGAAAATTTTATATCCAACTCTATTCTTCATGAATATTGTAGCCAACATTTCAAGGTTTCCAGAACATGTTTTCGTGTTATATTTGAAGGTCGTTTCCTATGTCAAACATTCCAATTACAAAGACCTAAAATCCAGTCAAGGACCTATTTTGTGTGATTTATTATTTCGAGGTTACTTTTGTAATTTGCTTTTTAAGGTAAGATGAACTTGATTTTTGAACAATTTAAGTAGCTGCTAAGCCTTGTTTTGGAGCTCTCTCCAAAACTCCAACCAGATTCTCGCAAAGGTTTCCACCGGCGGCTAGATTTTCCAACAACTTCCTTCCTCAGGTTTTGTCACTCTTGGAGGTTGGATTTACGTTTTCCCAGAAACTTGCCCTAGTTTTTAGCCTAGAGAGGAGAAGTAGAAGAGTGAAAAGAAAGTGAGTTGGAGAGGCTTCGTCAAAGGAGTCCACTGAAATCACGTGTCCGGGGTATAGGGAAGGACTTAAGTGGACCACTCGTAGTTTCTGTTATGTTCTAATTGCGTTATTTCAAATTTTTTTTGAATTTTTATGGGTTTGTAACCCTGTAGATTGTGAAGAATTGAGCATCAATTTGGTTACGATTGGATTTAAATTCGCACTTTTATACACTTTTCTTTGGAAGTCACCAATTCTATCCCGTGTAGAACCTTTTTTAGGGTAGGTCAGTTCTCTGTGTATAACTTCCGTTCCTTATTGATTTTGAATGTAAATTTTGAGCTTGATTGATATCTTTGATACGTCTTAGAGTCTTGCAAATTTGGTTTTAATTGGATACATGTAATTGAAGAAACGATTGATTGAAGTTGACTGCGCTATTATTTTCTGACTGATTGTGTCAATTGTTGTAACGATCCGGATTCTTACTTGTCTTAAAAATACGTTAAATTCTTAAGCTTTTGAAAAACGTTGTTTAAAAATCTTTTCAACCTTAAAATTAGAGTGCCAAAAATCTAATCGTCACTAACTTATTAAAACGGTCAATTAAATCGGGGCAAACTAAGATCAATAAATTTAGCGGGAATGTAATTTTAAGCATCACTTAAACATTGATTTAAAATCCAAGGTTTAGGTCACAAAGTGTAATTCACCTAATATCCATAACAAGTACTCAAATAAAGATTAAGATAGTAAATTTAACATTTTCAAAACAAGTTTGACGTTAGACCCTTACGAAACGACTTCTTCTTTCTTCACGTGATGCCATACTACTACTCGCGTCCCCTCTTGATACACCGCAAACTCTATGGGAATGGCCTCCTCCGCTGCTCTTGGCACAACCATTTCCTTACCTACACCACAATTAAGGACATGAGCTTAGCCCAGTAAGGAAATGGGTTAATACAAATGCATATGTCTCTCTTTAATTCCCTTTGGATTGGGGGCCACCCAAACCAATTCTTTTTGTTACGTTCGTTCATTGTTCTCTACTGATACTTCTAGCCAGAGATTAGAGGATTTCCTTTGTGATGGAATAGTGATCGGACCTAACCTTTTTGTTGCAACTCGAACTCCCATTCTCGATAGGGGAGGGGCTTCGGCTAGTTGCAGACTAGACCCGCTACCCATCCACCCCTCAAACTCCCTTTCTTTTCTGTCATTTTTCTTATCATTTTTCCTTACAATGTATGTGAGTTCCACCCCGAGGGGGTACTCCCTACTTTGTTTCTATTACGTGAATGCATGAGGACACTTCTAAACTGGCTAACGCATACATGGATAATAATGACAATACTTCGAAGACCCTACAATTAATAATAGCATAGCGGGATTCAAAGCACATAAGAACAATAAGAAAGTGCATCCACATATACATAGGGCAACCAAGAGAAACGCATATGATGAACTTAGCAAGAAATTCTTGGAAGCATTTCAACAATAACTTTCTCTAACATGCTAAAGGGCTAACAACCTACATGCTATTAAATGAAATGGAATTGTATAATAGTAAATTAACAATGGAATGAACTTTGACGACATAGAGCAGCGTTCGATTATCGAAATAAACAACGAAAAAAAGTATCGAAACATGCTTCTTAAAGAGGTAATAAATAGCAGTAAAATCTCAAGACAACAAAACGTGCAATTTAATGATTATGTATGTAGCTGAGAAGTATTAAAAATAGAACAACGAACATGTATTTTATCAGTCATATACAACAGCGAACATGTAACGACCCGGATTTTCGTAAATCCTTTAAAACACGTAAAATTTTGAGATTTTTCTTCTTAAAACAAAACGTATCAGAGTACGTCTAACCGGATCACTACTAACTCTTTCTTTAAACTCGTTATGAAAACCAATTGATAAAATGTGCGGAAGCGTTATAAAACCTTTTTATGAAAACATAGCGGGTTTATCAAAACTTTGCGGAAGCGCAAATGAATCATTTAAGAAAGAAACTAAAACAACTAAATAAAATATAATAAAACTTAATATGATTACAACTGTTTCTCATTTTGCTTTTTAGTCTGGCCAGCCCCAAGTCTCGCGCGTTGAAATCATCCATCACTGCTTCATTATGTGTTTATCATCTTATTATCTGTTCGTCGTTTGTACCTACACCACAAGTAACTGTAAGCCTAAAGGCTTAGTAAGGAAAAAGGGTTAACACAATTATGCTTATGACTCTCTTTAGTTCTTTTGGAATGGGGGTCACCCAACCCAATTCTTTCGTTACGTTCATTCGTTTGTTCGTTTGTTACTCGTACTTCGAGCTGGAGATTGGATGTTGTCCTTTGAGATGGCCTAGTTTGATTGGCTTCTAACATCTTGCATGCAAACTAGTCCCATCTACCCCAACTCCCTACCCTTTCCTGCGTATCCGCCTTCAAGGTATCTTCCCTTCTGGCATATCCCGCCTTCAGGGTTTCTTCCAGTGATAGGCGTATCCCATCCATCCTGAAACATTCTTTTTCCCTTCAGGCGTATCCCGCCCTCGAGGCTTTATTCCAGTGATAGGTGTATCCCACCCCTTCTGAATGTTTTCAATTTCCTTATTCCTTAACATTTTCCTCTCTTATGCATGTGTGAGTACCACCCCAAAGTGGCACTCCCTACGGGTTTCTATTAACATGATGCATGACCATACATTCTCAACCTAACATGATGCATACTGCGTATAACATAACTTTAACAGAAATTGAAGTGCGCATAAACGAAAGTAACTAAAATTAAAGTGCAAATACAAGGAATAACAGTAACTGAACAAGCACCAAAGACAAGTAATAACAATGGATCACCCAATAACGTACCACATATAAAAGAAGCAATTATAGAAGTAATTAAACAACAGGGAACATGCTCGAATATGTAAATCACAATAATAAAGGAAATATAACGGATCGACAAGCGACGTGCATATGAAAGTAAAGCATAATTTAATTGACATGCTCAAGAATTTGTTATTATTTAAAACTAAATAATTAACGTGCTCAATGAAGTATTATGATTATCATCTAGTTAATTATCCTAATTAGTTTTCATGCTCAAGGGTTGATTTCATGCTTTTATCCTAGTTAACTAATCATACTTGGGTTTAATAATAAACAACAGGCTAAGGACAATCAGTTAACATGCTACTTAAATATCCAAGTAAATTAACATACTCTAGTAGAATTACAATTATTATTCTAATTAGTTATCCTAGTTAATTTACCTGCTCAGGATAGATTGCATCTCTAGTTAGGTTTATTAGCATACTTGAGTCTAGTTCATTAATCTAGTTTAGTCAGTTGCTCTAGTAAATTGACATGCATCAAGAATTAATCAAGGAAATTAAACACACTCAACTAATTAATTAACATGCTCGTTTTATTAGTTATTTACTCTAGTTAATTAGCGTGCTTAAGATTGATTACCACTTTGAATTCTAAGTGATTAGTCAATTAGATGGGACATACATTTAAGTTAACATGCTAGTTAGTTAATTAACGTGCTAGTTATTCTATCTAGTTATTAGTCAATTAGCATGCTCAGGTATTAACTACAATTAAGATTCTAATTAGTTAACAATTTAACATGCTTGAGGCCTAGTTAATTTAACATGCTAGTTAGTTAATCAAGTGTGCTAATTATTCTAGTTATTAACGTGCTTAACTTACTTAGTCTTATAAGTCTAGCAAATTAAACATGCTTAGTAAGTGAACATGCTAATGGTTTGAATATGCTAATTACATGCTACTTAGTTACCCTAATTAATCATATGCTCATCCTAATTAATTACATGTTCAGATTACATCAGATTACATACTTAGTTAATTTCATGCTCAGATGGTTAGTTAATTACTCTAATAAATTGACATGCATCCGAAAATAATCAAGTGAATTAAACGTGCTCAACAATTTATTAACATGCTAGTCTAATTATTAACATGCTCAAGTGGTTATTCTATGACTAGTGGTTGACTAACATGCTTATTAATTTAACATGGATACCAAACAAGGAAATTACAACACAACCAATGGCAGAACAACGAAGGAATTATGACATGAATAAATAACTGTAAGTAAGGTAGACATTAAGCATTCATCCTTACACACGTTAACCATTCATCACCCTTTTAACATTCATCATTTCTTTATCACACAAGGCATTTGTATCACGTAACAGACAATAAAACAGAGCAAAACAACAAAAGGGGAATGCCACGGAACTTAACCAAATCTATAGAGTACTAACAAATCTATGCTATCGATCAACACAAGAAATACCTACACCAAATAAAACAACAGGGGAAATAACTACAGCACAACTAATCACAAAGCTCACGCACCCTACTTGTGGTGTAGGGCCTCCAAATGGCCAAGACACCCCATTTTCCTTACCTCGAACTTTATCGTGTGTCGACGTTTAACCGTTATCCCTTTTCTTCTCCTTTCGATGCCTAAACGAAACATAATCCATCCCAACAATTATGGGCCCATAGACACCGACGTCCAATATTAATATCTGAATAAAGCACGAAGCAACAACGTTTAACAGCCAACTAATGAACAATAACTTAATCAAATTATCAGCATATATTTATCTGCTAATGGGCCAAACCCAAACTGACAGAGTATCATCCAATAGAGGGCAGTATCCGTATGTTTAACGACCAATAAAAATCCATTCAATAATAGCCCAAACAACACAGCAGTAGACATTGACACAAAATGCGTTTCATTATCTTTTGTCCCAACAAGAGAGCGGTTAGATCATTTATCGAAACCAACAACATATAACCCAAGGCAGAATCAATAGTGGTAAATTTATACATCATCAACAATCAATCGAGCATATCATTCATTTTTCCTCTCTATCCCAATAAAATGACAGCAGATAATCATCCAACGTACTAAACATATATCCATCATACCACTACTTAAACAATTATCACCCAAAAATCCATAAGCAGTAGAGAAAGGAGATCCTTACCCCCCGAAGATCTCTCGGAACTGCAGTTACAATAACCATAATCTCCCATCCAATGACTGAGACGCAAGAGCATGTGAAGGAGTGCTGGCACGACACCATTCATGCACCCGAGCCAACCCGAGAAGCAACCAACCTGAGTTGCACTTCACCAAGCACCCAAGAACAGCCAATAGAAATGCAAGAAGAGGAGGAAGAATCGACGAGGAATACCTTAATCATTGCAGAAAAACATAACTCACTGAATTCCCGACCCTAGTTCTGCACTTCGTGACCCGCAACTGCCGTTGCTCACACAGCGCCTCCCGTCCATCGCTGGCAGTTCACCCACTCGCTAAATGCCCACTCGCCCGCTCGCTGTTGAGAAGGAGCTGCCCGAACGATCACTCCCTCTCTCACCTCTCTCATCTCTCTTCAGGCTCTCGACCTCCCCCTCTCGGCCCTCTCTCTCTTTCCCTTATTTCTCCAGCACAACTTTTCTTAACCCTAATTTCCCTCTTTAATTTGTTCCTTGAACCGCCAATAAATGGGCATGAATAGGCTCTGTTGAACCGGTTCATAACTCCCATCACCTCCTTTAACCCCTTTTAATCCAATTAATCAAAATTAATTAAAGCTCCTACATTATTAATCACAATTATTTTTATTTATCCCATAAATCTCATCCCTCCCACTCATTTCGTCTTGCCGAAGGCCATTTGACGAAATGAGGGCAAAGCTGAACCGTTTTAGTTATTTAACAATAAATCCCCACTTTTCTTTAATTAATATTAAATTTATATGTTTAAGTGTTAAATATTTGTACCACATATTAATCAACCCAAATTCTAACTCCCAACTTATTCCAAATATTGTCAAAGATTATTAAAGATCCAATTTAAATTTATGAGTTCTATTTCCTAAATTGATCTCTATCAATTAAACCTTCAATAAATTCTCTTAAATTATAACCGAACGGTTGCGTCTTTGGTAATACCCCGATAATCATCCAATTAATCTAAAATCCCCAGATTATACTCTAATTATATTTATTAAATTCTGATAAAAGGTCGAGGTGTTACAGAATAATAGATAGTGAGGCATGCTTCTTAGACAATAATGAGCATTATTAAAGATTGAAAACTAGAACAAGGCAGCATGCTTTTATACGATGTACACGACAGCAAAAACAAACAACTAATTATGCTTTTAAGCAACTAATAACACAAATATATTATTCCTCGTTTATCGATGTATTAAATTGGGATAATTAATACATATGTATATCATATCATGTTGCATGATGATACGGGTTAATTTATGCTTGGAAAGTATAGGGTTAAAGTTAAAAATTAATTGAAGTGTACAAGTTGAGGAGGAAGTGTATTGGTGAGTTTTCGGACGAAGTCCGAAATAGGATCCGGACGGCGAAGATGGCGCAAATGTTATTGAATTGAATATGTACAATTTTCTGGATGATTTCGAACGCCTCTGTCTCATCCGAAATCTGGCGCGGGTGACGCGGTCGAGAAGAAAATGAATCTGTACCAATTTTTTCTATGTTTTTGGATGCGTGGGTCTCGTCCCAAATCTACCTCGGACGACTGATCTCGTCCAAAAAGTCAAAAATATCCGAGAAACCCATTTAAATTACCTTCTCTCTCTTCCGATTTTTTTTTCTATACAGCAAATTCTCTCTCCTCCTGCCTCCCCTGCTCTCCTGCTGCAACGCCAAGCCTCCCCCATAGGTGTGGAAGTCTTTCCACTTGGTTCCCTCTCAATGGACCACTCTCCGTTCAGGTGTGTGATTATCTCTTGGATGATTACTTCATCAGTTTAGAGCTGCAACATTTAGGTGGATTCTCTCCTTCCTCCGTCTATAAGAAGTAAGTTTCCCCTAGGTACTCCAGTATTTGACAATTGTGAATGAAGTGTGACATTGTGTTGTAAGTATGAGGTAAGTTGTGGATTGAGAGTGTGTGAAGGATACTCTGTTGTCCACCCATGAACTGAGACAAGGTAAGAGTTTATTTATTTGATTTTGAAGCACTGGTTTTGGTCACATTGGACGTGAAGATAGGATGTATCCTTAATGTTGCTACATTCAGGGACTATTGAAAGTTTTGGAGGGATTGTGGACACTCATTGAGTTGTTGTTTTGTTGGGTTTTAGTTGCTGGAAAACTAAGGTAAGAATTTGGAATTTTGTTGGCCAAGGGATGGCCCTACATTACGGGTTTTGAATGGTTGAGTTGCTTTTGGATTTCTAGTTTCTGTTTAAATTACTAGGGATTGTGTTTGCCATGTTTTGTTTGGTGATTTTGCTTGGTTGCTCAATGCTTAGAATGTGGAATTGAATAGTGAGAAGCATGAAGAATAGGGTGAATATGTTGTTAGAAATGGTTCTGTTTAGTTTAATGTTAAAGCCGTAGTTGTTGCAAATGTCATTGTCTGGAGCATGGTTTAATCTGAATATTGTGGAGCATGGATTTGAGTATTATAAATTGTATTTCTCTGCTCACATTTGGTGTCATTGTATTGAGAGCATGGTTAGCCTCTTAGCTACAAGAGTTAAAGTGGAAGACTTGTACAAGATTTGCTGAATCATATGGGAATGCTATTAATAAGTGTATGCTAGTTTTTCCTGCTCAACTGCCAAGAAATAAATCAAAAGATTTACATTGCTACCGTCCTTGCTAATGTGATAAACTCTAGGCTAATTTTTTAGTTTGATTTAAGCTGAAATCGATGGCTATTACACTTTTGAATTCACGGTCCTGTATACAAATTCCATATATATTGTTGTGTTTATTCCATGTTATCTTGTGCATTGTTCCTATGTTGTGTTTATTCACATGTTATCTTCGGCACTGTTCCTAAGGTTTATTTTATGGCATTCATGCATCATCCTAGGGCTTATGAAATTGTTTACATTATGTATGTCATCCTAATATATGTAAATAGGCATGTGGGGGTTCGGGTGAATTGTGACTTTCCATACAGTAGATTCCTCCCACGTAGGGAGTGGTAGGTTTAGAAGTAGCTACGTGGATTCTAGGGTTCACAATTACCCTGTTCTGAAACCCCCAACGTCTTCAACAAAAGAGAGGATACCTGCTTGTGGAAACACCCCCGATTGATATATCTCCTCGTCAGAGTTACTGGTTAGTCCACATGACTCTAGGGAGTATTCCACCTTAACTTCCAAGAGAGATACGGTTCTCTTCTGCAACGCATTGTGTGGTCACGCAACATTTACATTGCATTTAAATTCTGATTGTTGCTAGGCGTTAGGCTCATTGTTTTCCCCGTAATGTAGGTGATTACTTTGATGATGACATTCAAGTTGCAGAGGAGGCATTCCAGGATGACCCCTCATGTTATCAGCCGCTTTGACCTGCTGGGTGTGACTCATGTGAATTGGAAATTGTTGGTATTTTGACGAAAAATGGGTATTTTGGTAATTTAATGTTAGACGTGTTTTGAAACTATGAACAATTGTAGTCAGGGACTTTGGGACTTTTATTGTGACAATTGAACTATATTTTGAATTTCCCTTATTATTTTTGCTTAGTATTTCACTCTGATATGTTTTCTCCCGAATAAACTTTCATATGTTAACCAAGTTAAAAGAAAAACTTTTACGGTGTATTTTTAAAATGAGAAAATATTTTTAAATCAACGGGGTGTTATAACATTAGTGGTAGAAAAATCCATGCACGTCACTTTTGACGAATCTTTTCCTACCCCTAGTGTTGCAACACCTATCGTCGAATTAGAAAATGAGTTAGAAAATCTTAGCATAGGAGAAAAAGGGAAGGAGATACTTGAAATTCCTCCTAAAAAATCTCAAGACCAATTCTTAGAGGGTACCTCAAATGTTGATAATCATGAAGACTAACCAAAGGATTGAAGGTATGCTAAAAGCCATCCAATTGTTGATATTCTAGGTGATCCTAAACTAGGTGTCAAAACTAGATCCTCCCTTAGAAACATATGTGCCAATATGGAATTCATTTCCTAAATGGAACCTAAGAATTTTGATGAGGCCGAATTCAATGAAAATTAGTTGTTGGCCATGCAAGAGGAATTGAACTAATTTGAGAGGAACAATGTTTGGGAACTTGTTCCTAGGCCAAAGGATCACTCTATCATAGGAACTAAATAGATTTTTAAGAATAAGTTAGATGAAAGTGGAATAGTAATTAGGAATAAGGAGAGACTCGTTGCACGGATGTTGAAGTGAATACATCCTCAAGGGAGAACCTTGAAGCACGGATGTAGCGTGCTTTGCCGAACCGCGTTAACAACTTAGTTTTGTATCCTCTAACCCTTCTCTTATTGGTCATTAATATTGTGTTAGATAAGCCTTTAATTATATTAAATCATTTACGGTTAGAGAAATCAATAATTGCACGAAAAAGTTTAAAAACCTAATTCACCCCTTCTTAGGTTCTTTACAATCTTTTAGTTCCTCCAAGCCATCTTGAATCTTATTTTATGCAAAATAAAGAGAAACATAGAAATTGGTTAGCCTCTTTGCTTGGTACCTCGTGATTGGACCCCATGACACAGTAACAGACGTGGGATAGAAAGCTCGGAAAAGACAGAATCCAAAATCGAAGTAAAACAATCCAACTAAAAATTTATCTCCAACAGTACCGAATCATTGTTCTGTTCCACTCACCAAAATCGGAAGGCTGACTCAGTTGGAGTTGCCTTGCCGTCGCCGGAGTGTTGTCCCTCCGGAATCCCTCAGAAGGAACAACCGCTGTAAAACCCGCAACACAAATCAACCAACGACATTTCAAACAGGACTTAACATTCGAATCAAAAACTCAAACTGAAATGCCTCACCAACAGAGCAGAATCTGGTGTTTTGTTTTCACTCGCCGGAATCGGAGCTCTCTACTTCGGCCAACACTCCCCGTCGCGCAGGGAGTCCTCGGCGACTATTTGAACCGCCTCAGACGGAGATGCTCCGCTACTTAACGGAGCTCACGAACGTCGGGATCGTTCGTCCTTGCCTCGGCCGACGTCGCTCGCTCAAAATCGCCTCCAACTCGCGGAGTTCCTTGTCTGCTTGAACGCCATAGACGACGTTGATGCTCATTGCCCAGTCGCCGTCCGCGCTCACCGGTTCGCCGTCACTCGGGATTGCTCTCTCTCGCCACCGCTCGATCTCTCCTCTCGGTAGTATGCAGAAACAGGGAAGAAGATTAGGGGGAAGAGAAACCCTAATCTCTTCTCCCTTCTTCAATTTACTTATTTTATTATTATTTTTTCTCAACTTATACCCTGAACTTTGTTGTTCCAAAGCCTTTGGCTAGATTTTTCTTCCCCTCTTTCCCTCCATTTCATCTCTCATTTTTTCCTTTTCCTTATTTCAATTATTCCAACTCATTTATTTTCTTTATCCAATAATTCCCTAATTTCTTTTCCTAATTCAAAATAAATGTATATAAATCAATTATACACATTATATATCACATAGGCTATTCAAACTCTCAATTTAATCTTAACATCATCTAACGATATTATAGATCCAATTTCGTTCCTTAATTGAATTCTTTATTCAAAAAATTTCAACTTCATCGATTTTGACCAATTCACCAAATTTGCGTATGTGGCTACTACATGAAAATCCAGTCAACTTCTTCAATGCTATGACCGATTTTCAACGTGAAAAAGTTACACGTGGAATTTCTTATTTAAAAATTTCACGACTTTTACAGAATCGCTCTTGGAAGCTCAGTCCTGCTCATGGCGCAACAGGGAATCGCAACATCGCGGTGTGCGATTCGCTCCATCCAGTGGGTCGGGCGCTCACTCGACACACCACTTGGGCCGGCAAACCAGGCACTGCCACCTAGCTTGCACACACACAATGACATCAGCCAGATGCCTACCGTTCGTCGCTCACTGCACGCCAGACAGTGCTTTGTCATCACGAAGGAGCTTCACTGTGAAGGAGAATCGCGACATCATGAATCACCTCACCCCTCTCCCTCTTTTCCTTCTGCTTCAAAAATGGATGCACGGGCCATTTAATCCTCTTACCCCTTATTTTCTTTTCAACCAGATCGGTTCAAAGGCTGAACCGGTTGACCCACAACCATTCCTTTTTATTTAATCCAATGTACTTTATTTTATCTTAATTTTTACTCTCTCCTTTATTTCATTTCATTTACTTCATTAATATATATGTGTGTGTGTGTGTGTGTGTGTGTGTGTGTGTGTGTGTGTGTGTGTGTGTGTGTGCGCGCGCCAAATATATGTATCGTATATTGCCTGACCTGTAATATGCCAGATATTAATGAAATTAAAATCCCATTATCTATTAATTTTGGAAGTTTTATAATGATTTTTCCAATTGAATATAATACCCTGATTTCTAGTAACGGAATCAAGTCCAAGATAAAGACCCATTTAATGGCAAGTCATGGGCCATGGTGGTGTTAGGGATTGAGAAGGGTCCAATGGAGGCCCAAGGAAGGAATAGATTGAATAGAAAAAGGATAAAATTGAAGATGGACCGAAGAAGCTCACGGCCCAGGCCACTGGGCACGTCGCCTATAAGTCACAGGCGTGCTGCCTAGAGAGCCGATCGACAGTGCGCTTGCTAGCACGCACTGCTCGCCCGCCCGCCAGCGAGGCTACCAGTCGACAATGCACCCACCTACCTTGACAACGCACCCGCCAATGTTGACTGTCGCGCCAGCTGCCGACCACCATGCCCAGCACCGCCTCCCACGTGCCACCCGCGGCAATTCTTCACCTAACATTGAATTTTTGCATTCTTTTGTTTATTTTATGTAATTTTATAATGTTTCTATGTCCCCTAGAGTTGCCTATAAATAGATAGGCAAGCGTTCAATATAAATCATAACTTACAACTTGAAATTTGAGAGCATTTTTCTTAGAGAGTGATTCTCTTCTTGAGTTCTCTTTGAGGACTTGATCTTCTTCAATTGTTTGCTTGAAAAGATCAAAGTTGATAGCTTTTGTTCAACCAACAAGTTTAGTTTAGGTCAAGCTCCTTTCTTTGATAGTTTCGGTTCTTATCTTTCTATAGATAATGGGTCGAACTCTTAATCAGTTTGAATCTCCAAGGCGTCGTGTGAAAATTCTGCATTGTTGTCGGGTCTTGAGGGTGAAAGTGTGGAGGAGTTACTCGAGAATCGAGAGAAGTTACACTTTGGAAAATTCTATGGTAGAAAAATTCTACAAGAGCTTCCCATGGACATGCAAATGCCTATAAATAGAGGCATTGGCTGAAGGAAGAAAACACACCAAAGCGAGAGAGAAGGAAGGGAGAGGAGAGAAATAGGAGAGATTGTGAGAGTTTTGGGTTACAAAGTTTAGGGGTGGAATTGTTAAAGTAGGAATTTTGACGAGAGAAATTACATAGTAGCTCTTGGATTATTTTGGTAATAACGAGAAATGAATAAGGAGCTAAACATGACAAGGACCACAGGTAAGTGATTGCATGTGTTTTGGTCTTTGGGCCCTACATCGCAAGAGTTAGGAGTTGTATGCTTAATGTTTGATGCTTTCATAGAATATTTAGGTTGTTTACTGCTTTACCAGAAATTAAGCATGTTCCATGTATTGTGCTATCGTGTAACGACCCGATTTTTTGTAAATCCTTTAAAATGCGCAAAAAATCGAAACTTTTATAAATCCACTACAACATTTTTATTTAAAATTCTTTTAAATAAATACATATCAAAGTGCGTCTAACCAGACCACTATAAAAACTCTTTTCGTTCTACCCACTACGAAAATCGTTATAAAATCATCACGGAAGCATTGTAAAATCTTTTATAAAAACATAGCGGGTTTAGCAAATCATGGCAGAAGCGTTAAATAATTTAATAAAAAAACCTAATGAAAGAACTAAATAATTAAATACACTTAAGAGAAATGAAAATCGAAGAATTAAATACACTTTTATTATAACTGTGCCCTCTTTGGTTCTAATAAGCCTGGCTAGCCCCAATCTCGCTCGTGCAAATCCTCATCCGTACTTTATGTTATATGCTCTTTGTTATTCGTTCATCGTTTTTGCATACAAGTACCTACACCTACACCACAAGTAACTATAAGCCCAAAGGCTTAGTAAAGAAAAGGGTTTAATGCAATTATGCTTATGACTCTTTTTAGTTCTTTTGGAATGGGGGTAACCCAAACCAATCCTTTTCATTAAGTCATTGGTTCTTTGGTTCTTTACTCATACTTCAAGCTGGGATTGGACGTTGTCCTTTGAGATGGCCTAGTTTGATCGGCTTCTAACCTCCTGTGTGCATACTAGTCCATTTCCTGACTAGGTGAGGGAGTATCCTAGCTGCCAGGCTAGATCCGAACTACCCATCTATCTCAACTCCCTTTTCTTTTCCCTTCAGGCGTATCCCACCTTCAGGGTTTCTTTTAGTGATAGACGTATCCTACCCATCCTGAAGGTTCTTTCTTAGCGATTTTCCTCACTCATGCATGTATAGGTACCACTACCAAGGTGGAACCCCCTACTTGGTTTCTATTAATGTGATGCATGATGACACATCCTCTAACTAGCATGATGCATGATGACATAACATTCAGTATAACAATTTCATAACGTAGCAGAAATTGAAAGCGCATATAAGAACAAGTAATAATCAATGGGACACTCAATAAAGTACAACATATGAAGAAAGCAATTATAGAACTAATAAAGGAAATATAACAGATCAACAAGCGATGTGCATATGAAAGTAAAACATAATTTAATTTGCATGCACAATAGTTTACTATTACTTACAATTAGTTAATTAACATGCTCAACTAATTGGTTAGGTGTGTTCAGAATTCTACACATATATATATCCTAGTTAATTTCCATGCTCAAGGTTATAGTTAGTTGTTCTAGGTCGATTTACATGCTCAAGAGGTAATTACAATTATTACTATAGTTAGATATTCTAGTTAGATTACATGCTCAAGAAAGATACAAGGAAGATACAATTAATCCTTAATTAATTTACGTGCTCAAATCTAGTTAATTACGTTAGTTAGAGTAACATGCTCAAAGAAGATTTCGATATTGTAACTAATTATTCTAGTTAATTAATATGCTCATTCTAATCAATTGCTCTAGTTAATTTACATGCTGCTAATTTATTAAACATGCCAATTAGCGATAAGTTAGCAAATTAACATGCTTGCCTAGTTAATTATTCTAAAGAGTGGATTGCTCCACACATAATTGACATGCATCAATGAATAATCAAGGTAAGTAAACATGCTCAAATTTAGTTAGTAAATTAAACATGCTTAAGAGATTATTTGTGCTAGCAAATTGAACATGTTAATTAATTAAACATGCTAGTTAGTTACTTATAAGCAAGCTAATTAAACATGCTATGTAATTAGTTTCCCTAGTTAATTAACATGCTCTTACAATAGTTGCAAATTAGAATTCTAATTGATTAACATTTAGACATGCTGGACCTAGCTAAATTAACATGTTGGTTAATTAACATGCTTAGCTAATTGATATGCTTAAGTAATAATTAACATGCTTGGATTAATTGCATGCTTAAGTTGATTAACCTACTTAGGTCTAATTAGCATGCTTAAGTCTAATTAAATTGTTTAGATGGTTAGATTAACTAATTTGGTTAACATGCTCAATTGATTAACAATTAACTAAATTGATTAGCAAATAAACATACTAGATTAATGAAGTAATAGCAACCCAGCAATAATGAAGGAAATAACAACATTATAGTTAATAACTAAATAGCGAGAAAACATACATTGACAAGATAAAACTCTTAGCTCATTTCCAGACTCCACTTAACCATTCACTATTTACACATTTAACGTTCCTCACAATCATCACTATCAATTTTGGAACTCATATGTAGTCAAGGAAACATTTATAGGAAATTATAGCAGTATATGTAAAATTACAAGAAAACTAACAATCAAAGAAAAGCAACGCCAATGAAGAGAACAACAAATCAGTAAAGAAATCTACACTATTAGCTAGGAAAATGTACAGAATACTACTAACAATCAACAACAAGGAAATCTCCACTCACGCACACCTACTTGTGGTGTATGGCCTCCATAGGATAAGACACTCCTATTTCCTTACCTAAACCCATGAACACAACAGGGACAGCAAAGAAATCCAAGCCGTCACGGCAGTTCCAGCTACAAGCTTCACAGACAGCACTCCACAACTACAGCTCACTCTCTCACGTCTCACACTTAACCTCAAATGCTAACCCACAAATGGCTAACTCACAACCTCCCAGCTCAGAAGCTCTGTCTCGGACCCTCACTCTCTCACGCAGAAGGACCTCCTTCCCATAGAAGAAAACCCAGCTGAAGGATAAATAGAAGAGATGGAGGGATGACTACATACCTGGAGGGGGAATTTTTGCAGGCATAGGGGAAAGGAGAGGTCGGCTGGCAGGGGGTGGTCAGCTTCGCGTGGTCTGGGTGGAGATTTGGTGTTGGGGTTGCGTTTTTCCATTGGTTACGCATCTTTTTCCTTCTAATTTTAAATCCTTATTGTCGCAGATCTAGGCTGCTTCAAACGAGTGCGGACGCAGTGCTCTTGTCCGCAAGAGCAAAACTCCTAAGGCTAAACCGTGGTCTCAGATGAGAACTGGTGTCCTCGTCCAGGCCGTACCATCTGCAGACAATATTCAGATGCGTTATGGCATCCGTAGATGATGTTTAGACGCGTTATGGCGTCTGCATGAAGCGTCGGCATGCGTCCGCATATGTCCATGAATTGGACAGAGGCAAATCAGATGAGGCCTCACCTCATTTGCACTCATCCGTGAATGTTCAAAGGTGTCTAGATTTGGATAGATTTGCCCCGGACGAGGCCACCCGCGTCTGCATGAACTTGGCTGCGTCCGCAACCTTGTTCTCTACGACAACAGAGGCATGAGCGACCTTTAGGACGTGAAGACAGCATCCCCGAGTCGTCCCAAAGTGCTGGGATGGCATTCTATACATTTGTGGACGAGGAATAGCATCCACGGAGTCATCCGCAGTCGTCCGCAAGTGCACAATCCAGCACTTTTCTCACATTTTTCTACTTAACTCCTATCCTATAATATTTTCCCCAAAAATACACGTCATCAACAACACGTATAATTACGAAATGTAATGTCAAAATTACCCCATCCTTTAATCACATCACATATATGGAGAAAATGTAACGGAAATACCCTTTAGACCTAACGATCCGAAACATCTTTGGTAATACCCCGATGATTGTCCAACTTAAAAAGTCGGGGTGTTACATATTGGTTGCTGGATGTTTATTAGAATTAGGTTCTTTTAATGATACATTTAATATACGAGCATGCTTAGAGATTTTATACTGTATGTATTCACGAAAATCATACATCATGGTTTTCTAAATGATACAAAAATGGTTTACATGCATGATTTTGAAAAGGAAACTGAAAGAGAATAAAAAGAGATAAATGTAAAAGAAATAACATGAACTGTGAGTTTGTTAGTTGGTCTTCAGATAAGCTAGCCAAAGGATATGTGAGACTGTTTAAGCCTTAATGGCATAGTCACTAGTAAGCAGAGGTCAGAGCCCGAGCTTCATATTAGTCACAGTAGCTAGTAAAGCTTTCAGTTGTAGCCGGAGCTACTTATTCCTGAGGGTGGTCGTTGTGCGAGCACATAGCTAATAGGCGGTTTGGTTGGAGCCGAATCCTTTGTCACATATATGTCTTTGGACAAAGACCAGGACGGATCGCTCAATGGTTAGTAAGACTGTTCAAGCCTTTGTGGCACAGATGCTAGTAGACGGAGGTTGGAGCCCGAGCCACTAACTAAAATTTTGGTCGGAGTCGGAGTTGCTATACTAAAGGTGTCAAGGACTGTAAATGAAATGGTAAAAGATAAATGAAAGATAGAAAACGGAAACGCATATGGTTTTGAAAAGAGCATAGCATGAGCATTGTACCGTTTTATTCCTATCACTTACTGGACATTAGGCTCATAACTTACTATCTTGCGATGTAGGTATACGCTTGAAAATAGATGAACAATATACAAAGTGGTTGATGAAGGATTTACACATAGCAGATCTTGTGGTTGGCTGTGCTAAAAGAGTAAATGGTTTTATAAATAATTAAGTAAACAATTTATGCTTAATAAATGCATTTTAAGTTTAATAATTGTTTTTATTAATGCTTCTGCTATATTTCAAGAAAAAGAATTTTTAATAAAATAAAGTTATTTCGCTGTTAAAATGTTTTAAATAAGTATATTTTTTAACATGGTAAATTAGAAAATGATTTGAAGTAATGGATTTAACACTCGTTTTTAAAAGGAAAGGCTAACTCATATATTATAAAAGAAAAGTTTTAAATTTCACACTATTTTTAAAGAAAATAAAAAACGGGATGTTACATGACCCAACTCCATTTTCTGACTTATTCTGAAGATCATTTGATAATTATTGTCGGTCCAATTTAAATTCCCCAATAATTATCCAAATAATCCTATTACACCTAATTAATTTTTCGATTATCCTTACTTAATTTCGTTACGGTAAATTGGGGTATTACACATATAAGTTCTCCATTCCCTTCACAATCTCACCTAACACCCATTAGGAATTGCCACCTATAAAGAGAACCAACGTGGCAAACTTACCCGCAATGCCACATTGAGATACACAATTCCTTCTGTGACCGAGACCCGCATGGAAGTGGTTGCCATCGAGCAAATCAGGAATTCCTTGTTGGAACGTACATACCGACAAATTCCACACTCTCAACCCCCAGCTTCCTTCACCACTACCATTTTCATTATGGTAAATCCTTCATCGCCACCTCTGTGGCAATACAAAGTGCAGAATCAAATCAACGAAATTAAATTGAAATGCTTACCTCAATTTGGCGCTGCGAAATACAAGCTCGCAAGAGCCTGTTCTAATCGCCTCGCAGATTCAGTTGCTCCAAGCACTAGCCCTCGCAACTCCTCACTTCCATTCCTCATGTCGTCACGTTCTGCTCGCTAGACAATGCCCCGCACGTTGCACCCCTGTGACCCGAGTTTTCTCTCGAGCCCTTCTCTCCTATCGCCTTTTCTCTTTTTCTTCCAACCAAGCCGATGGTTCAAATGCTAAACTGATTCAATCCACCACTTTTCCTCAAGTTTTTCCCCTTTATTTTAATCCAATCTTCTTTATCTTAAATCCCTATTTTTCTTTAATTTCTTCGTTTAATTTGTAAATACTCACTCTCCTTTAATTAATATTAATTATATATATGTGTCAAATATACATATTGTATATTAATCAACTCAATTTCAATTCCCAACTTTCTCCGAACATTGCTTGACCATAATTATGGGTCCAGCTTAAATTTTTCAATTTCATTTTCTAAATTAATTTTCATCAATTAAATCTTCAATAATTATCCAATTACACCAAAATAATTTCTAAATTATTCTCACTTAATTTCGCTATAGAAAATCTGGGTATTATAGTGTTGGCTTAGCCGGGTTGTGCAGATTAGGTGGAAGTTACCGTGAACAGATTGGGAAACTATTTTATGTCAATTTAGAACTGTCTACCCAACCAATAGAGATCCAGACTTACATATTTGAATGGGAGTTGAAGCTTACTCCCAACGATATTAACCTATTGCTTGGATGTTTAATGGAGAAACCAAGTGAAGAATATTACCACGTATCTTAAGATCCTGATTTCATCAGACAAGGAAAAGGTCTGGCAGTGCTTAGAAAGTTACACCATGATCCCGAGATTGTAGCGTTCAAGAAGCTAAAGTCCAATGACTTCAACACCAAAGCCCGAGTGATCCACAAATTATTACGCACACTATTCTACCTTGGGATAGGTATAGAGACCATGTTAGTTACAAGGATCTCTGAATGCTGGAGATGGAATTCAACCAAAAGAAAGTGAACATCGGCTATGTGATTTTGAGTCACATGTATGACGTCCTCAACAACTCGGCTAGGAGTTTGCCATTTAATTGGCTCATGTTGAGCATAATGGGGTACCAATATCTGATGGGGAGCCGATAATCCAAGAGAAAGCCAATGACATCTATAATAAATTGAAAGTGGACTACATGGGGATCACCAAAGCTAGAGGGAAATAGGTATACAAGTCTCCATCTAAGCTCGCCTCAAAGACTTGAGCAAAATTTTCCCAGCCTCCAGCCCCTCATTTGTATAGCCTCTAGCCCGCTCCGTTGTACATCTTCCAGTCCCCCTTGGTGGGACACCCTCCATCAACCTCAGAGAGGCAACCTCCATCATCTCCTCTACAATACATGGAGCATGATACTGCGTAGCCTATGTCTCCTCCCCCTCCTTACTTCACGTCGATATCTGAGGAGATCGTTGACTGGGTGCAAAAAATGGAGGAGCTAGTGGAGGAGCAACATCAAATGGTGTTGGATCAAGTTCAAAGGATGGAGGACCTAGTTCAAAGGATAGAGGAGTGTCATCAAATGGTGTTGCACTAAATGCAAAGAAGGGAAAGCATAGTGGAGGAGTGTCATCATGAGTTGTTGGCCGAAATGTCAAGAATGAGGCTGCAAACAAGGAGACTTACGCATGATCTAGAATCCCCTTTAGCAGCCTCTCGAGCAGACCCTTTAACATCCTCTCCAGCAGCCCCCCAACATCCTCTCTAAGAGATTCTCCAACAACATAACCCACATAAATGCATGTAAGTTTTTTACTTTATACGTAAAGTCCATTATTTAGTTTATTTGTATGCGATATAATAACGTGTCTCACAAATTTGGAAAACTCTTGCCATTACACGCCAACCTTCTCCTTCTACTGTGCTTTCCAAGTTACAGCAGATAGTGACTCTCATTCGACCATCAATAGGTACGGCTAGTGGAATACTGCCTCCACCTAAAACTTTGCACGTGGTACATCTTCGATTTGGTTATCTACATGTTTGAAATTGTTCATGCCTTATTAATTTGACGGTTAGAAAATATTCATTTCAGCTAGATGACTTAGTGGATATTTTCACATGATTGGTTCGTGCAAATACAAAGAAAAACCTGGAGACATGCATAATTCTTGTTGGGTTTATGCTAGAATATTTCATTTTCTGGCATTAAGTGTTTTTGACTAGATGCTTAGGACATTTTGCTTCCTATTTTCATTTTCAATTAGATGATTCATACCACGTCGTTAATCTCATCATCTCAAAGGAAGAAGCGACAACAAACACGATGAGAATAGCATTATGTTAAATTAAGTAGTTTAAAAGATTTTATTTTAGTACTTATCCTTGCATTTTTTGTAGACAGTGTAATACGTTCAACGAAGATGAATATTTCAACATTCTAATGGAAAGATCACTTATTACATTAGAGTGAATTCACATAAGTAAACTTCTTGCTTTTGTTGTACTTCATGTTTTAATAGTTCTAGTGTGTGGTTTACTTTGTAGACACACACCATCACAATCGTGTTTTTTATTATTCGTTGATCTGCACACTCACAACCCTTATCAGGCATTGCTGCCAGAAGTAGTTGCAATTGTCATAGTGCCAACAAATATAAAGAGATATACCTTTTCACTTGTGTAAATTCATATTGCTTTCCACTTATATGCTGATTTTTTCCTTTCCATTTTAGCTCGCGCAACATATTTCTTTGTATTAGTGGGGGTTTAGAGTTGCTTCAAAGTTGTACAAAAATAAGATTCCACCCTCACCCAGAGCTACGAATAAGTCTTCCCTATACACCAAAGGTTCCAATGTATACCTGGACCCGAAGTTGTCATTCGCTTTAACGACCCATTTTTTATAACCTTTTTAAAATGCATTAAATTTAAAACTTTTATAAAATAACTAAAATCTTTATTAAAACCTTCTTAATTAAATCAGAGTTCTTCCCTAAAAAACCAGACCATTAAAAACCCTTTCCTTAGACACGTTATAAAAATCGTTCTAAACAGTGGAAAACTATAGTTATAAAATCTTTTCTCAAAACCTAGCAGAAGCGTAAATAATCATTTAAGAAATACTAGACAAGTATTACATGTTAATTATAAAACACTTTTATCTTTTACTTTCCTTAGCCTAACCAGCCACAAGTTCCGCCCGTGCAAATCCTTCATCAACTTCTCCTTCGTCTGTTCATCATTTTCTTGTGTGTGTACCTACACCATTAGCAAACTGTGAGCTGAGGCCCAGTAAGAAATGAGATATGAAGTATGTATGCCTCTAACTCATTATGTCACAATGGGTCTGCCCTAACTGTTCTTTTCTTTACGTATTTATATAGAGAGGGTAGTCTTTGTTGGCTTTAACCACCTAGGGTAGACAGTCACGTAGTCCCGACAGGGGAAATGTAACATTTTTTTCTTCTTCTCATAACCCGTGAGAGGGTGACCCGTGAGAGGGTATAAATAATTCTGTCCACCTGGCTAATATGTACTTACGCTTCCATTCCCCAACTCCCCATTCTTCTTCTTTAATTCTTTTTCCTCACTTAATGCAAATGAGTACCAACCCCAATGTGGTACTTCTCACTTGTTTATATTAATATGATGCATGTCAATGCAATTGCTAACATTACAACTATAAGTCATTCAATCTATTCATCAAGGAAACAATAGCAAAATAGGAAATGATAAAGGTATAGATATGGTTGGCAATAATAACAAGATAGATAGACAATTTAAAGGAAACAATAATTATAGGCATGCTTAGTAATTTAAAGAAAGCGATAACACTATAGACATGCTTGGCTATTTAAAGGGAACCACAACAATATAGACATGCTTAGTAATTTCCATAAAACAATTATAATATGGGCATGCTTGCAATTTAAAGGAAATAATAAAATGTAGTCACGTTTAGTAATTTAATTAAAGCGATAATAATGTAGACATGCTTGGCTATTTAGAGGAAACGACAACAATATAGACATGCTTATTAATTCAGGGAAAACAATTATAACAAAGGCATGCTTGGCAAGTTAAAGGAAATAATAACAAAATCGGCATGCTTGATAGTTTAAGGAAAACGATAACAGTATAAAAATGCTTAGTAATTTGAAGGAAACTAAAGGAAACCAAACGATATGCTAACATCCTAAACATGCTTACAGATTAAACCATTAATATGCGAATAACTTAGGCATAACAATTAAAGCAGCATAGTAGGAGCACAACCAAAAATTTAAAGGAAAGACACTGCTAATGGTGTAAGGCCTCCACAAGCCAAAGACTCTACTCAATTTCTTACCTCGAAGCTTTAACGTGTATTCATACTTAATCTTTATCCTTCTTTTCCTTTTCGATACCTTCATGATTAAAAACATTTACAATTTATTAATTTCCTTTTCTTATTCTAAATTGTATAATAATTCTAGGAACCCCTTTTTACACCCCAAACGAAACATAATATCCAACAAAGAACATTATTCTTGATAATATCTTTCCAATTATTCTAAACTGTAACAAAGCAGCGGATAACATCACAAACTGATAGCCAAAACACTCTTTGACAAATTCCAACATAAGTATGTACCTAACGTTATCCAAACAAAATCTCCCAACATATAGTAAAATGAACATACAGAACAACACTTCAATACTGTACACCTCCACCTTCTAGACCACATAACAATCAACTCCAACATTTGTATATCACTAATTAACATTTAGAATAAAAAATGTAACTTACCAATAATTATCCAAGGCATCACAACCAATAATTATCCAAGGCATCACAACCAATAATATTTCCAACAGATTATTGATTCCAAATAGTTAATCATTCCTACAGAGCATAAAACCCAACAATGTACATCCAACTTACACATGCCAACAGAGAATATTATTAACACATCAATGTCTACGATTACAGAACTACAAACCAAACTGAAATGTAATCGGCCAACAAAATCCAAGACAACACCCAAACAGAATCCAATTAACCAAACATCAGAGGAGGAACTCATACCAGCAGGCAGGACAGACCCGAGAGCACTCAGTTCCTTCTCACCTCCTCAATTTTTCCTCCCTTTTCTCCCGAATAAAAACTCTCCCTCACACTTCATCTTCATTTTTCTCATTTTAGAGAGGCACACACGAGAGCCTTTTCTGGTAGCCTTCCCTCTCTTATGTGTTTCTTCTGCCTTTCTAATTCATCCTGAGATACTCCTTCATCATACCTTTGCCACGACCATGCCCTGGCCAAACCCACGCACGTTCCACTGTCGATTTCTTTACTGCAGAAACTAGCCACGGTTGGATCTGTTCGAACCGAACCACAACTGCTTCAGCCATTTCAACAAGCTGAACTGTCGCCCTTGCCCTTTGATGCACCAACGCCTCCGACGCTGTCTCTTCGTTGCCAATCACCACGTCGGCGTCAAACTACCTTGCCGTTGCCATTCCATCACCACCGAGTATTGCTAGTCACTCGACGACCTGAGGCTTCGCGCCTAATCCTCCCATGAAGCCATACCTTCCGAGCCCGAAGTTGCTTGCCATGCGCCGGACGATGCTCGCTTGTCAGGAGTCGTCCCGAGCCTAGGCTCCAACTTCGTCTCCCTCGCTCGCGGTCTCTCTCTCCTGATTGTTCTCTCCCTCTTGTTCTTTCTCCTTCTGCCCAGAATGGCTCGTGGACCATTATTTCCCCCTTTAACACACTGGACCGGTTCAAGGATGAACCGGTTCAGCCTCCTCATCTCACATTCTCTTCCTTTTGATTATCAATTCTAATTTATTAAGTTATCATTCATTTTAATTTCATTTAATTATCTTAATTAAATTTTTTCTTCCAACTATAAATTATTTCTTCACATTTGCCTTCAAACCAAACTGGTTCAAGATAAACGAGTACAATCCATTAAATTCTCATTTCTTGCTAAATCTTTATTTTTCGGACGAAGGAAGGCGTTTGAGCCATCGTTCGAAATCTCTTGCTACAGACAAATTAGGATAAGAAGCGTTGTCTCTGCTTATCCCAAAACATGAGGAACGACTAGAGATGCATTTCAAACGTGACGCCCAGTCCTTGTGTCGCCTGCATGCATCCGAAAACTCCAAAATACATTTTCCAATTTAATCCTAATAATTTCCTTAATTTATAATCTTACGAATACATAATTAGTAATACCCCAATAATTATCCAATAAATTAGAATATCCCCAATTACTTTTCAATTATCCATATTAAATTATAATATAAAAAATAGGGGTATTACATTTGTGATCACCTATGTACGGAGAAGACCTTGCACCTAACCCCCGATGTAGTTTAGTTGATCTGTAGGGATACTAGTTAATTGTACATTGATTGTAATATTAGTTAATTGTAAAGTGGATATGTAATTGGATTGCATACTGATCGTTCTATTTGTTAATTGTGATTGGATTATACTGATTGTGATTGAATTATATTAATTGTGTTTGGAGTATACTGAATATGACTGGATTATACTAATTGTGATTGAATTATAATGATAATGACAATTGCAGCTTGGATAACTGAACATTTTTTTTATGATTCTTCGCCATTTTTATTGAGAGAAATATTTACTTTATGGTGCTGTCAAACAAGTTAAACATTTCATTCATCATCAACAAATAGTTAACTTACATATACATTCATCCAATATTTACATTTACATTCATACATTAACATGTCCATTACAACGATCTAATCAACCAATATGTCCACATATGTTTTTCTGGCAAGGGTTGCAGCGGCCTCTAATATTTGTGAACCTTGTGCGACAGACTCCTACATAACAATTTAAACATATTGCAAATAAAATTAGCATATTTTAAATAACACTTGAAAATGAAAATGTAATAATGTGCTCACCTGCGTATCAAAAACTGTGAAACTCATAAATGTGTCCATCTGTCGTTGGAGCTGGAAGTTTGGTTTGTTTATTCTGCCGTAAGCCATTTTGAAGAGTTCAAAATAATTTTTGTTCTCTGTTTTTTGTTGGATTTTGGATGAAAGAACCGTATGAATGACTTATTGCTCTGCTAGATTTTTTATTGGTGAGATAATGTCGTAGGAAATGCCTCTATTTAGATTATCTTGTGTTAAGATTTTCTACCATATTGGATGTTGTTTCTATTTGGTGGAAAGGATCCGATAATAGATTGTTGTTTGGATAATTTGATTCTGATTGTTGCCATCAATAGTAGCTGTTAGGTTTTTGTTTAAACTGCTGCGATTATAGAAAATGGCTAGATATAAACTGTCATCGTTGTTTTTGGTTGTTTGGATGGGAATGTTGCAGTGTTTAATTCCTGCTTGAAATTTCACAATGTATTATGCTTCTGGAAATAATTGTTAGGTTCCCTAAATTTGATTTCTGCCCTAAAGACGGTGAAGAATATTGATGTGCTAGTTTAGGGCTGTTCTTGGGTTCAGTTACTTGTCTTTGAAAATGTTTGACTGTGTTTGTGTTGTTGGAGTACTAAATGTTGAAGTCGAAAGAGTAGAGAATAATCGTTGTTTGTCATTGGTGGATTTGGAGATCCTAACTTGAGTTGTTATTTTGAATGATGGATTTTAATTGCAATTGAAGGTAGATAATCCAAGGAGTATGAATTGAACTTTGGTCTTGAGTTCTATATTGGTCAAAGTTGGATTTTAAGTTTAAAGAATGTTGTTAGATAAAGTTGGAAACTTTATTGGAATTCTTTGCAAGTTGGTTGGGCTTTGTATGGGACCCTCGCTTATTTTCCTAGAATTTAATTATGATATTCTCGCGTTTATACCTTTTTCAGGCTTGGTCAATTTCAGCGAGTGTGATACGATTCTTGCGTAATTGGTTGCTCCGATTGGTAAGGTAGACCGTCATCAAGGTTGGGATTTCTATACCTCTTGCGTTATATTGCATCCCCACCCGTTTTCAAAATAATTATTTTGTTGAATACCACACTTGAAATATGACGGGGACTGTTCGACAGCACGTCAGTTTTTATTAGTAGTATGTTTTCTCAAGTTTAAATTCCGTACATGGTTTGAAATTTATTGTGCAAAGATTGAGGGATGGAATTAGCCATCCCCTTGAATACCTTCTTCTGCGTGAAGGTTGATTGTTTGGCGTGTAAAAATATAGGTACGGCATTGTGACGTGTCCTTCGGTTGAACCTCCTGAAATTCGTAAATTAGTATAGGAGAGTGATGACGTCTCCTTGGGACGCAATCCCCTAAACCTAGCCAGGGTTTTGTCACACGGATCAGACGGTTGTCATTCACCGAGACTTATTTATACCGAGTCCATATATGGCGAGTAATCGTATCCGTTCTATTTTATCATACGGATTGTCATCGCAGAGTTCTCTCGATTTGACCCCTAGATTAGGACGCAGAGTTCTCCCCATTGTTTGAAACCCCTAGATTAGTTCTACCAACGCAGAGTTCTCGCTGGTAATCTGGGTGACGTGTTGGATCTATGGACCACCGTCATTTATACTTCCTCCTGCCTCATAAGGTGTTGACACCGACGGGTGTCCACCTATTCTCTGCTGTGTGGCGGGTGAGTCCATGAGTGACCACCCCTTTTCACTGATGATGTTTTGGATTGGAAAACGATGATGGCCTATTTTACGAGATATAGTTGTCTATGCATACAGCAAGTTTTGAATAAAAGCCTCATCGATGGCCCTTGGGCCAGTTTGTTAAAATGATAAAGAGTTTTGAAACGATTTAAAAATCCATGTACGGTTAAATGAGACATATAACCTTGTTTTCGAAAAAGATAGGAAAACTAGTTTTGCATGAGGTGCAACTAGTATAGCCATACCTTACTGAGTTAGTCACTCACCCCAAACGACTCCTCCCCAAAACTTCAGGTAAAGGCAAAGAGTAGCTGAGGATCAGGAGCTGAAGTGTTCACTTGAGTGATTCATCATTTTTTTTTTGGTGAGTACAATTATGTTTCTATTTGGGTCTGTAAACCTTAAAACCAGTTTGATTTGGACTTGTTGCACAGTACTTGGTTTTCATTTTAATTTATGCACCGTTACTTTCTCGTGATCCCTACTCGGACCTATGCCCATATTATCTTGGGCCGAATTAAATATTTGTAAGTCCTCCGCTAAAACACACGCCTTGGGCTGGGTGATCGGGTTCTCTACGAGGATCGGGTCGCCTGACCCGGTGGTTCTGTCAGGCCTGTCCTCGGGTTGTGACAGATTCTTCCAGTGACAAGGTCTTCTCTGGTGACAAGAAGAGGTAAGTTCCCTGTGCGTTGGTTTCCCGGTCTCCATGCTGAGCGTTGTTATTTTAGATGTCGGGTGTTGTGAATGGGTTGAGTTTGATATGGCTTCTTCTTTGTCTATCTTTGGTTGATGGGAATTGCTGCAGAGTTGTGCTCTGTTGTTGGGTTGTTCTTTATTTCTAGTTGTTGTGAATATGGCCGAAAGGAACCAAGGAGAAAGAACAAAGAAGAAAGAGAAATACAAGAGGAGGGGTCTCAGGTCTCCTCGGTTCTTCAAATGAGAATTGTTATTCTTGGTTAAGCTCTCTATATTATTGATAATATTAAAGGAATGTTAACTTGTTGGTGAATCCTCGATTCTATATATGGATTGTTGTTTCTGAATGGAATGGAGATATATGCCCTGTTATGATAAGTTTATTTTGTTGGTGTTATTTGGTCCTTAGCAGTGGAGATTATTGTGTTGTTGGATGACGTTGATGTTCCAATCCTCAAGGTGGGAATATTGTGCTTTTGTGGTTTAACTGTTGTTTTGTTGGTGATAGTTAAGAATTGTAAAATATATTGGGGTTATTTGTTGAATGGGAACTTTCTGTTGTGTACTACTTCGAATGATATGCATAGGAGGTTGCTCTGTTATTGGTTCACTATTTTGATGGGAGTTGAGACTTTGTTCTATTATTTGATTAAGTAAATTAAGTGGTATTTGGATTGTGGAATACTGTTAAGTAAATGAATAAAGAATAGTGGTATCGATGATGTACAAGTTATTAAGCTGTGAGTGTTAATAATTGAATGCTATTAATTGTGAATGTTCTATGAAGGTGTTAAGAGAAGAAGGACAAATAGTTGATACGCGTTGAAGCTTCGAGGTAAGAAATGGGTGAAGTCGTTGCCAGTGGAGGCCCTACACCACAAGCAGTGTCTCATTTGTAAATTGACATAATATACTCTCTTTGAACTATTTAGTGTTGCTCTAGCTCGTATAAATTCATGCTACTCAATGCCTCACCTTATATGCTGGTTGATATTGCTCTCTGTTAGTTCATAACCTCTCCATAATTATACTTCTTGCTATATATCTACCCAGTTAGTTTGGTTGTTTGTGCATGAATTTGTGAATTTAAGCAATATTGTTCTCTGGCTTATTAATTAGAGTATCATTGTTAGTTTAGTTGTCATGTATTGGTTGTCTATCTTAATCACTCTACTATTAGTTAAGAACACTAAACTGCCGTAGTAAACATCCATGCCAAGCATCTCTATTAGTAATTGCTCATTTTATTTCTTTGCTATTAATTGCTTAATTTGGTTCTCTGTGAGTAGCTGCTTAGTTAACTCTTGCTATTAGTTGCTAGTTTAAGCTGAGCATGTCTAGGATTTTAATTACGGCTTTCCTTAATTGATAAGTACTGTTGCTACCTTTTTTAGCTGCTGAGCATGTGTAGGATCCGATTTTTGAACACTTTGTGGAATGTTCTGGTTGCATTGATATTACTTGCTGTGTGGGATTGACTAGTGACTTGCTTTAGTTGTTAGCTTGAACTTAATTTAATTGGATTCGCTTCATTTCCTATTAAATGACATCGATGTATATAATGTTGTGATTGTTGTGCCGCACTGACATGCATCATGATAATGGAAATCATTAGGAATGCCACGTGTGGGTTGGTATTCATACGCATAATGTGAGAGAAATGGATAAAGTAAATTAATGTAAGGGGAATTGAAGGTTGGGGAGGTGGTTCGGATCGTAACCAGGTAGACTTGAGATTATGCCCTTCCCTTGTCAGGTCGCGAGAGCTTGTCTACCCAAGGGTTAGATGCCCACTAGCAGCCACTCTCCCTGTGATGGAATCTCCAATGTCCCAGCTCAATGTACGAGTTAATGTATATAACAGTGAGTAAAGAATAGTTTGGGTGGATTCCATTCTGACATAATCAGTTACAAGCTTGCATCATATTGCATCTCATTTCTTGCTGGGTCTTAGGCTCACAGTTTGCTTGTGGCGTAGGTACACGCATGAGAACAGGTGAAGGAGCAATTGATAAAGGATTTGCATGAGCGGGTCTTGTGGCTGGCTAGGCCTAAGAATATAAAGAGAAAAAGGGTTTTGTAAACAATAAGTAAACAGTTTGTTTATTGTTATTTAAATGAATTATTTATGCTTTCGCTATGAAATGAGAAAAAGTATTTTATAATTTTACTCTTCCGTTGTAATTTGGAAAAAGGATTTTATAACAAAATTCATTCACTGTTTATAATGATTTAAGTAACAAGTTTAAGTAAAGGATTTTTAACGATCAGGTTTTAAGAAATGAACTCTGATTTTAACTTAAAAGGTTTGAATATAGATTTCTGTTGCTTTTACAAAAGAAAAAGAAAAGTTTTTAAATTTCACGCGATTTAAAAATTAAGAAAAACTAGGTCGTTACAATATAGGAAGCCTTCGGGAGAAAATGGACTGAGAGGAGGAGACGAACTATGAGTAACGCTCTCTGTGTGGACGAAAGAGAGACAAAAGAGAAGAAAAAGAAGAAGTGTGGCAGGGGTGACAAAGAAAAAAAAGAAGCTGTTGTCGGGCTCCTATAACTTCAAGTATTCAACTTCTTCCTTGCTAATTTGTGGACTCTATACTGAGCAGGAAGGTTTATGGGGATTGTTTCTGTCACTTGGTGCTTTGATATGTATATATACTCTGCTGTTGGATAATACTCTCCATTGTTTACTGCTGCATGGTTCTGTGAAGGATACTAATGAGTTGTTTGCTCTAGGTTGGCTCTCTATTCTTTGAGGTTTATGCTCTGTATTGGATGTTGGTTGGGTTCCCTATTTTGATTATTACTTCCAAGCTATGGAAAAATGAGATGAATGGTGGGAAATTATATTCTGTTGCTAAAAATCCATTATGGATATATGCTATCTATGTTTACTTCTTCTTGGTTTTGTGAACTGGAAATATCATGTATGTCTATGGATTAAGTTACCATGCACAGATGAAGTTAAAGAAAGTGTTCTGTAATTTCTAAAAGTGCATTAATGTGTTGGATTTAGGCTTGGAATTATGTTATGTCGTTAGGGGCTATGTTATGTCGTTAGGGGCTTTATATTACCTGTTGTTTACAGAATTGATAAATGGTAAAGTGAAGAGGAAAGGCAATGAATGAGGATTTATGGTATTGAAATTGTTAAGGATATGAGTTCTAAAAGTTAGGTTAATAATTTGAGACTTTAATGATGGTTTATTTAATGATTCTTGAAGGGATTAAAAGGAAGAGCTTAAGCCCGTTGAAGACTGTGAAGTAAGTGATAAGCATGTGTTTTGGTCTTTGGGGACCTACATTGCAAGACTTAGAAATTGTATGCATTGCTTTATAGTAAAGATAAAGAAAACAGTAATAGTAACAGTAACAGAAATAGATATAGATACAGATACGGATATGGATACGGATACGGATACGGAAATAAAAACGAAAATGGAAAAGGAAACAGATTTCTAAAAACGAAAATGGAAATAGAAATGGAAATGGATAGGGATACGGATATCGATACGGATACAGGAACGGAAACAAAAATGAAAACAGAAATGAAAACAGAAATAGAAACGAAAAAAAATAGTAACAGAAATAGGAAAAAGAAAAGAGACTAAAATGTATAAGATATAAGAAAATGAAGATAGATAATGACACATGGTTCTAAAAGATACATAGCATGTTTACAGTTTTCCTTTATATCATTTACTGAGCCATAGGCTCATTAGTTAAGTCATGCGATGTAGGTACACGCACAGGAGAATAGGTTAAGGAGCAGTTGATGAAGGATTTGCACACATAGATCATATGTCTGGCTAGGCTAATGGATGTAAAAGAAATTGTTTGTGAATGCTTTGTAAATGTATTTAAATTGTAAGAGAAAAGAAATTTATTTAAATGATTTAATAAATATTTTAATTCGCAAAGTATTTTATTCAGTTATTCTTCCGCTGTGTTTTACAAAGGGTTTTATGAAAGAATTTTTAGTATCGTCTTTTAAGTGGTTTAATAAAGACAAGTCTTTCGCTGTTTACAAAGATTCAAATAATGTGTTTTGAGTAAAGGATTTTAACGATCAGGTTTTAAGGAAAGAATTTTAGAAAAATCTTTCGCTGTTTTTATAAAAGAAAAGGTTTCAAATTTTACGCGATTTTAAACGTAAGAAAAACAAGGTCGTCACAAATACTTTCAACCAATTCTTCAATTCCCAAATTAGACAATGAATCGAAGTGTGACAACTCGATTTTTCTTTACTTTAAAAATGTGTTAAATTTAAAACTTTTATAAAACAACTGAATCCTTATTAAAACTCTTCAAATTGAAATCAAAGTTCTTTTTTTAAAAACACGATCGTTAAAGCATCGAACTTAAAACTCATTATGAAAATCATTTAAGTTGTGGAAAACTATAGTTACAAAATCTTTTCTCAAAATATAGCAGAAGCGTAACTCGTTCATTTTAAAAAGACAATAAATAAATAAATGATTACTTTATACTTATAAAACTCTTTTCTCTCTTACTTTTCTTAGCCTAACAAGCCACAAGTCCCGCCCGTGCAAATCCTTCATCAACTGCTCATTGATCTGTTCATCATTTTTTCGTACGTGTACCTACACCACAAGTAAACTGTAAGCCCAAAGGCTTAGTAAGGAGTGGGGTATGCAGTATGATCATGCCTCTCTTTAATTCTTTTGGAATGGGTACCGCCCCAAACCAATCTTTTCTTTACATATCATTCTTTTATTCATAACTTGTACGTCGAGCGGAAGATTGGAGGAACCCATTTGTGAGGGAATAGTCTTGGTCAGCTTCTAACCTCCTGTGTGTACCTAGTCTCGTTCCCGACAAGGGAGGGGTGTAAAGTCTAGCTATCATATTAGATCCGAACTACCCGTCCTCCCCCAACTCCCCATATCTTTTCTTTTTATTCATTTCATTTACTCGTACATCAAGCGAAAGATTAAAGGAACTCATGTGTGAGGGAATAGTCTTGGTCGGCTTCTAACCTCCTGTGTAGCTAGTCTCATTCCCAACAAGGGAGGGGCGTAAAGCCTAGTTACCAGATTAGATCCAAACTATCCCTCCATCCCCCAACTCCCCATATCTTTCCTTTTCATTCATTTCATTTCATTCATTCATTTTGCTCACATAATGCATATGAGTACTCACCCCAGAGATGGCACTTCCTACTTATTTATGTTACCATGATGCATTATACATATCTTATAAAAATAACGATAATTAAACGGTGCATATAAATGAATAATAGTAATTAAAACGAATGAAAGGATGAATATAGTAACGAACTAAAACAACGAATTAAAATCATGCTTGAGTTTATAGAACTTAACAGTAAATGAATCGGCAATTTAGCATGCTTCTAACAGTGAAATATACAACAAACATAACATTAAATTATCATGCTTCTAACAATGAGATAAACGGCGAATATAGTAGTAGTTATTAACATGCATTTATGCTGAGATTTAATCGATAAGTCATACGAGATGCTCAAAGAAATTAGACATGCTTAATAATATTAAGTAGGCATGGGTATACCAAGTAAACAAAAATATGATTAGTAAATTGCTAAGAGCTAAGAACATGAATTGGTTCTAAGCAAGTGGACTAGCGATGGTGTACATTCGAAAGTAAAGCATGGTTCAATTAATATTAATTCCAACTAGAGCTAACAACTTAGTTCATAGTTACATAATAGAATAATAAATTGGCTAACTACGCATGCTCATATTAAAGGTGAATTAACATGCTTTTAACCGGTAATTTACACGAGATGCTCAAATGAATTAGACATGCTTAACCATTTTAAATAGATGTGGGTAACAAGTAAAAGGAACATGCTTAGTAAATCGCTAAGAGCTAATGACATGAATCGATCCTAAACAAGTATACATTCAAGAGTAAAGCATGGTTCAGTGGGATTTACTTCAGTTAGGGTTAACAACTTGATTTACAGTTACAAGATAATAAACTGGATTAACTACACATGCTCATTTAAAGAAACTACAGCTTCTAATTAGCATAGGGGATTAATAGCATTATTGATCGATCTACTATACTAACGAACAAGGTAATGTGCAGCTCATTTAAGCAAAACAGAATTCTTATTCATGAAGTAGGAAACAGTTCATTCATTCGTAACCTATCATCTCATCAGTTCAGTTCATTACTTCATATCACAGGTCTAAGCATCAATAGCATTATCATTTCTCTATCATTCAGAACATAAATTTGCAGTAAAGAAAATACAGAATAATAAAGAAACACGCAGACACTTCTTGTGGGTAGGGCCTCCACTAGCCAAGACTCTACCCAATCATTACCTATTGAAGATATCCTTGTTGAAGAAATCCTACACAGACAACAAAGCAGCAGCACCTAGCTCAATCCTTAGCTTACAGAACTCCACACTTCACTCACGTATCACCTCACAATTTCACACTTCACACAAATTTTCTCCAGAGGATTCCCACTCTCGTAGGGAAAACTGAAGGTGAAAATGGCAGAGAGGAACCTAGTAAATCCCTTAGTACGTGAAACCTTACCTGGAGAGGGACAGTCGTACACTGACCCGAATAGAGAGCTTGTCCAGACGTGAGAAGAGACGAGGTCTAGGCATGGAGGTTTGTAACATCCTAGTTATTCTTTCAATTTAAAACTAATAATTTTTGAAAACTTTTTCTTTTAAAATCACAACGGAAGACTTTTCATTTGAAAACTATCTTAAATAAGAATTACATAAATAAATTACTTTTTGTTAAATTAATTATCACTTAAAACATTTCATACTGTAAAACCTTAAAACAACATTGCAACAATGGAAGACTTGCATTTCGAATACTTAAAGAATTTAACATCATTTCAAAATCTACTTAATGTAACAAAACACCATAACAAAGTCATTCTTTTCAAACTAATTAAATTTCTTCTTTAAATCCTTTTAGCCTAACCAGCCGCCAAGGTTCGCAACGCATAAATGACTCATCAACTGCTACTATTTTTATCCTTTGCATACCTACATCACAAGAGGAATAACGAGCCTATTGCCCAGTAAGGAATATAAACATGCAACTACAATCTCTATGACTATTCTATATGCTTTAGTTTCATATACCGTTGTAAGCTGAGTCAGAGCAACCTCTTCAGTTTCCGAACTCACTACTTGGATTCGCTTTTACATGAGAGCAACCTCTTCAGTATTCGAACTTAGTAAAAACGGAACCACTTACATTTACCGTTACCGTTTTACCGATTGGTGAGAGCAACCTCTTCAGTTTCTGAACTCACCACTTGTTGAGTAAGAGCAACCTCTTCAGTTTCCGAACTTACTCAAACGAGTTGTTTATACGTGTGAGTAACCTCTTAAGTTTTTGAACCCACGTAGAAACACCGTTATTATCTTTTTTATTAGCCCATGAAATGCATAGCATATATCCTATAACGGAATGTCATACAAAACAGTTCATATATTGTAAATAAAATTACAAACAACTAATAGACAATTGTTATGCATCTTAATATTAAACATGCTTTAATTACAATATAATACATCTACTTTTTCTATAATTGTCGCATTATTTCTAACTTATTCTTAAACACTATTCTATGGTATACACTACCTTATTATTACTTTAAGACTTATACTAGTTAGCTATTTTCACCATATAATTAATAATAACCCAATTTAATTTCCTATATCAATAACCATTATCTTAGAAAACTATTTCCATCATAACTATTAGTAAACTAACGTAAGAATATATAACCTAACCAGATAACCATCAATAAAAACTAACACAGCAATTTTCACAAAAATCCTACTCCTGCGATGTAGGTCCTTTCGGACAAAACACAAGTATTATTCCTTACCTGGAGTCCTTATCTACACGCATAATTTATCCTTCATCACGTTCTCTATTTCTCACTGTCTGCTTCTTCACCTCACAATGCACGCGCACCAATTATAGCACTCCCACTACTCATTCGAACTTCCAGAAGCATCAACCCAGCAACCCTTCAGCCATGTAACTTCTCATCACAACTTTCTCTCTATTATTTTCCCATCGTCCAAAACAGCACAGCATCTAACTCATCCTATCCTTCTATCACCTTCTTTTTCTCAAAAAACTTCATCCAGAACCTTCACCTCTGATCACGTACTGCCTGTTCTTTCAGACTTTCCTCTCGGCCATGCAATCCATCTACTACTTCTCTTTTTCTTCTTTTCAAACCCTCAAGCCATTCAGAAAACACATCAGTACATCACGCCAACATCCTCACTTTCCTTCACTCCAGAAGCACAACCTTCAACTCCAAATCTCCAGAAGCAATACACTTCAATTTCATAGCAACTCTCACTCAAAAATCATTACTAGACTCTCACAAAATTTGTCTTTCTCTCTTATTCATCAACTCTAGAGCACTCAAACATAACAACCCTTACGCCAACTCTCTCTCTTCCTCTCTTTAAATTTCAACAGAGCTTTCACATGTTTTCCAACTCCCCAACTCTCGTCCACTTCTCCTCTATTTGTAGGCCTCCATCGAGTCTCTTCACAATCCCCTTGAGAATGGAAAGCCGCTGAACGTATCATTTAATCATCCAGACGCTTCAAGACAACCAAACGTTTGGCCTTCAGACGTTGATCATAATTAACATACCACTTTTCAACGTCCCTCTAGCAACTTTTTGAAGGTGGAAGGGTGACATCAATGATCTTCCATGCATCCATGAAGCATTGAAGTCGAAGCTCTTCTAGTTCTAGCGACGTTTTCACCTCTAGACAACGTTTTTCATTGGCGGTCGATCGATTTTTATGAAGGACGATCGACCGCCCCTTAGCCGATCACCCGCATATTTCATTCAGTATTTCAACATTTACTGTTGGTCGAGTGACGCCAGTTGATCGAGGCTCGTCAATCGACCGCAATTAACGAATGTCGATTAACGCATGGTTCTCCAGATTATAACAATGCACACGTTATTTCCTTAACGTTTCAACCCATATATATATATATAAACATTTATATTATCTACCTCTACATTTCTATACCAAATTATATCCAACTTCCAATCCTTATAGTACCTTAGAATATCTAAATACGTCCAAATACGTTCAAATCCATTTTCTTTTTGGCCGACACTTGGATTGTCCACTATCCATAATTTATTCCTTAATACTCAAAGTATATATTTCATAATTCCTCTTTCACTTTATTCTTTTATTAAATTCACTTCAAAATACTATAAACCTTATAACTTCAACCTTATTATATCCAAGTGCATTTTCTGTTATTACTCCACTAACTGCCAATCCATAATTCAATCCTAATATCATCTTTTCTAAATCCAAGTATCCTCACCCATTCTCTAACAATCCTAATCATTTTCTTAAACTAATTATGAACATATCGGAGTATCCTAATTTACTTATTCCAAACACGTTTCTCTTGACCAATATTTCTAAATAGTCCAATTCAACTCCTAATATCCCAAAATCATCACCTAAACCTTGTACTCAGCTCAATGAAAATTTAGGATATTACAGGGTTCATCTCCTTTGTCATTTTTGTTCGTTTTTAATGACTACATGACAAACGTTCTATTATTTTAAACCCTATTTTTACATAGAACTTGGACTTTTTGGATGAGGGAATGCGCCCTAGCCTTGTCTACGTTCGTCCAAAATCCTTGTTTCTCAGGTAGAGTTACATTTTTGGACGAAGGAAGCGTCCTCGCCTTCATCCGCATGTGTCCAAAACTGTCCAGAAATTGGACATATTCAAAACCTCATCGTCTGCCACCCTCCACGCCCGTTCAGTCCCGTCCAAAAAGTCGAGTTACAGACAGGGGATGAATTTGGACGCGGAGTCCTGTCCTGTATCATCCCAAAATGTTAGGACGACGTTCTATGCTTTTTCGGATGCCACCCTTCGTCCGCGTGTGTCCAAATTCTTGAATTACACAGTTTATCCACTGCGTTCTCTATGCTATGCATTTATACCCAATTTTTCATACTTCAATTATTTCACAATATTTACCCCATATATATGTGTCATAAATCAACATGTATCGTGACACAATGTAATATTTTAATAAATCCAAAAATTAATTACATCACATATACGGCGAAAATATTATCAGGGTATTACACGAAGTCTACTCTTTGCTACAATAATCAAACGATGTTTAATATCAACTTCGTACCTTTCATTCCCCACCGTAGTCCTGAACAGTGGGGAGTGGAACTATCCATTATAGATTTGAAACAGACCAATTGAGCTCCTGGTCATCGTTGAGGTTGGGGTTGTGCTTCAACCTCGAGTTATGCGTTATGCTAAAACTAAGTGCTAACAAACTCAGTTGTGCTTCGTCTATGGTCACAGGCAGATTTTGTTTATGGTTGAGGTTGAGGTTAAAACTGAGAGGGAGCACCTTTACATTTGATAGTCAATTTTCTCATCCTAGCACTAGTAAAATCCATTGAAATGGATAAATCAGTAAGGGAAATGCACAATGTAGGGTTTGGGGTTCACTGAGGAAATCACTTTGAGAGTAATGTGATATCTCTGGAATGTAGAATGTGAATTTATATCCTAGGGCAATGTAGCGACCCATTTTTCATTTTCTTAGAAACGTTACAATTTAAAACACATTTTCTTTATAAAGGGCATATAGTTTAAAACTTTTACTTTTAAATCAAATCCTTTCATTAGAGTGCGTAGTAAAAGACTTTACTTTGATTCAAAAACATATTCTATATTTATATTATAAAACATTCATTACATTCCATGACCATACTAACTTCTTTACCATACTTGTAAACCATAATTTACATGAGTACAGAAAATAGTCATAAGTATTAAACTGAAATCGGTTACCAAAACATTTACACAATTATCAAAATACAATACACATATCAAAACATACTATTTTGAGCCATAACCCACCAATCAGTTCACCAACAACACAAAATGCTCAACCTAGCAATACCCCCATCAGCTGTATCTTCCATAAATTCACATCGACGGATATGATCCTTACCTACATTACAAGACAATAACTATAAATCTAACGCTAAGTATGAGATGTAAAAATATGTTATGCTCATGCTATGCAACTTTAGAAAACATATGCAATTTTGATATCAATTTTTTTTATTTACCTTTACCTTTACCTTTATATTTACTTTTAAATTTAACTTTACTTTCACTTAACCATTCAAATGTTGGAGATATCTCCGTATAAGGGAGAGTGACACCTCTTGACCCACACGCGGCAACCATCTCAAGACCCATACCTCACAATGTCTATTTATGTTTATATCCGTCTACTTCTATTTTCATTTAGTTTCACTTACCTATACAGGCACTAGAGGTATCATCATACAAGGTAGAGTAACATCTATTGACCCATAAAGGAAATCCAACTCAAGACCCATACCTCTTGGCATCTATTTACATTTATTTCCATATAATGTCATTTCCTTCTTAAAACATATGCATGAAACACTTTTGTACGCATTTTATCAAACCATGATGCACGTGAATGCATATGAACAATACAATGCAACATTTCATATAAATAATTCAAATCAAAACAACATGTTAGAGTTCTTTGTTTATATTATCATTAACAAACAACATTTTAGTCTTTTGATCAATCCATACTAACATCATATACATTCTTATAACTAGTGACATGTGAGCATACAATTAGTCACACCATAACATCATAATATCCTTATATATACACGAAATATTAAACACTTTTCCTAAGTTCTTGTGGTGTAGGCCCAAGGTCAAAAATACACAATATCTCATAACTTATATCCCTAATGTAATTCAGCCTTAGCATTATCTGTTCACAATACCTTAACCTTCGAAGAGAACGGATGAGAACAGCCCTAGAGATATTCTTGAGAGAAATCCTCTCTTTTCCTTCAAAATTCAAAGTGATCAAGTGTAACGTGTAATATCCTGATTTTCTATAATATAATTTAATAAAGATAATGGGAAAGTAATTAGGGGTAATTGAATTTATTGGATAATTATCGAGGTATTACCAAAGACGTAAACAATATATTATAATTTTGGAAAATTATTGGGATAATAATTAGGGTTAAATAAAGTGGGATTATTTAGAATTAAAATGTAAGATAATTGAAGAGGGAATTAAATGGAGATATTGCATCTCATTTCTTACTGGGCTTTAAGCTCACAGTTTGCTTGTGGTGTAGGTAATTGTCAGGATATTAGCGTTCTCGAAGTGGGGGAGGAGGCATTACCTGTTGAGCACTTGGATTACCTAGCTGAATCGACCAAGGGGTTATGGCTCACTAAGAAGAAAAAAACGTTGTTTTGAAATGGTTTGAGAAATGATAAATGTTTTGTCAAACTATGAATTCATGTTTAATTGTCAAACTGTATTTTGGATTTATTTATACTTTCTGCTTTTACTCTGATTTAATTTAAGCACTTTGACTTATCTCGCTCATTTTAATTTATTTCCTCTCGTATGTTTAAATAAATAAAAAGAAAAAGTTTTACACGAAAATTAAAAAGGGAAAAGTTTCAAATTTAATGCGGGGCGTTACATTCCCATCATTCTTGAAGGAGTTCTTTCTTCATCATCCAAGAGGAAAATTGAAGGCTCGGTTGATCACCTCTACTCAAGTCGATCGACCGCTCAAGAAAACGCTTGCCACTGGAATATTTCTGCACGTTATTGATCAATCGCTTTTTCAAATCCAAATTTGCAGCTGATCGTTTGTAGTTGATCACCGCCTACATTCTTCAGCCTTTGATCGACCGCCTCTCCAACACTTCAAGTACCAGATTACTCCACACTTCAACTGTTTCTTCAACACGTCAAATATGCAATAGGTTATACTTTCTTTTCCCTTTAGCTGGTGCATCACCTTGAAAGACAACCTTAGCCTTTTTCCTCTTCAAGGTTCCTCTTCTTTTAGCTTCTCCTTTCTTCTCAAAATTTCTTCTCTCTTCCCAACCTCACAGCTTCCCTCTCTTTCTCTCAAGCTTCTCTCTCTTTCTCTCACGATTCCCCTCTTCTTTTTCTCATGTCTCTCCCCTTTAATATAGCTTAACTTCTTTCCTCAGCCATCCAGCATGAAGTGGTGTGTCCTTAGCCAAGAAGTGATGAGTAATCACTTAAAATCCCCCATTAAAATCATGAGAAATCATCTTTAAATCAGTGACCTTTCACATTCTGGTCAACCAATTCTAAATTGGTCAACCATTTTTCTTCACAAAATCCATTTCTACACAAAATTGGTCAACCACTTCTCCCTGGTTGAACGACCGCAAAACTTTCGAATTTCAAATCCATCAATATTTTGGTCGACCACTTCAATATGGTCACCCACTTTGTAACCCGAGAGCTCCCTATTTGCAATCTGTCAATAATTTGGACGACCCCTTAGAAACTGGTTGACCATTTTATAACCTGAGACCCCATGTTTCTAATTTGTTTACAATTTTGGTTGACCATTTCCAAGCTGGTCAACCACTTTTCTCACAAAACATGCCTTAGTCCTTTAAATTTCCACCCTCCTTAGGCCACAACTCTAAACACCCAAATTTACATCATATATCATAATTCTCAATACAATCATATATCTCCATTTCTAACCACATTACACATAACAAAACACATTGCAACAACAATTCTTTTCACATAAATTTTTCCAGAAATTACAGCGGCAGCCTGTGCTTTCCGCACCTGATGTACTAGTAATCTAAATTTGAACGGCACTGTACCTGATTAGAGGATGAGGTGTCCTCTATCGTTTCACCGCAAGAACAAAAGTACATTGATGAAAATGAAACAAGTTAATTCCAATTGGAGGTCACGACCGATCATTTAGCTTGGTGATATTGATTCACACTCAGATTATAAAAGGGTAAAAGAAAGTCGAAGGGAGGTTTGGTTCACGGGAAAGGAGATTTATTTGGCAGCCGAGAAGGGAAAGTAGAAAAAGGGGTGATTTTCCTATGCAAACCGAAGGCGTTTCTCAATTGATCAAGGCTATGGATTTTGTAGAAAATTTACTGCAATCCAAGTAATTAGAGTTTGTATGTGTGTGGTCTTTCCTCCTACACCATAGGGTACTAGAATTTTGTGTTAACTTTATTATTGCTTCCAATTTAAAATGAGCTGAGAATTGTTGTTCTACTATCTATTAAATGTTTTCCGTACAATAGTTGTTTCGAGGATTTGACTCTCTGTATTGGGACTATTTTACTATTCTGATAATGTTGTTGGTAGACTCTATTTAAATCTTATTTACATTAATTAGCTAATATGATAGAGGATGTGTTGATTTTCCGAGTATGCAAATAAGTGAGATAAAAAGTGTGAATTTATGTAAATGGGTCTAGAGGATAGGCGGCTTCGAATGTGAACCTATGGGTACAAAAGCCTATTGATTTGCTTCGATGGATGTCGTAGCAAACCAACCAAAGGGGCTTGGTTGTTGTGCATTGAGGTGCAGGACAGTTAACAAAGGACTCCCAAAGGTGCGAGTATGACTCCTAAAGGTGCGAGTCTGACTCTCGAAGGTGCGAGTGTGTCTTTAGAAGGTGTGAGACCATCTCCCGAAGGTGTGAGACAAATGGTGATGTACATATTGTTTAGCCTACTCTATCCCAAAGAATAAGAACATGATGAACAATAAATAAGAAAGAGAAAAGAAAAGAAATTAATATTCTACCATATTGCATATGTGAACTGTTATGTGTTATTGTTACTTTTTATGTAAAAAGTTTAAGTTGGTAGATGCACGATAATAAAGATTGTTATGTGACTAATGAACTTAGTTCTCTACTTACCAAGCACTAGGCTTATAGATAAGCCTTTGTGGTGTAGGTATTAAATCAAGTGAGGATGACTTTGTTGATAAAGTAGAGAAGATGGGTTTCCGTGAGTGAGCCTTGGCGGATGTCTAGTGATGGTAGCTTGTAAAGTTTTATGTTGTTAAAAGGGTACTTTCAAGTTTTAATAATTATGTTATGTTTTTATGGACATTCTAAAAACTTCACATTGGGATTTTATGCTAAGAATTTTATAAGTGGACTTTTATTTATTGTGGAATTTTCGTGTGATGTTTTACCGTTAGAATTATTTGAAATGTATTTCGTTTGTAAAAATAATGACCTAAAAACTTTAACATTTTACATTTTCTTCAAAAGGTATATTTTAATAAATAAAAATAAAAAGAGACTTTAAATTTTCAAGTCGCTAGAATTACTGAGTCTTCGAAGGTCAAGACGAAAATCTCTATTGAGTCTTCGATTGAGGTCAGGAAAGAAAATCTCTAGTAAGTTTTCGATTGATTTCGAGACAGATAATCACAAGAGAGTCTGCAATTGAGATCATGATGGATAATCAATAGAGAGTCTGTAATTGATCACGGGACGAATATCACTAGCAAAATATTGATTAATGTCAAGACCGAAAATTATTAGTGAGTCTTCTAAGGTCGAGATGAAAAATCTCTATTGAGTCTTTGATTGATGTTGGGATGGAAAATCTCCAATGAGTTTTTGATTGATTTTGAGACGGATAATCACTAGAGAGTTTGCAATTGAGATCAAGATGGATAATCATTAGAGTCTGCGATTGATGACAGGACAGATAATCATTAACGAGTCTTCGATTGATATCAGTTTAAGGAAAGAATAATAATGAAAAAAAGAAAGCAAAGAAAAGAAATCTTTATGTTTTTATGTATTTATTTCTCTTTACTTACTAAGTGTTAGGTTCATAGATGAATCTTGTAATATAGGTAAAATCGGACAAAAAGACTGATAGCAGAGGACCATGCAGTTGATGGAGCATACTGATGAGGAGCATTTGGAATTATTATGGCAAACCATGATTTGTAAAAAGAAAATGATTTGCAATAATTGATATATTGTTATAATTGATGAATGATTTATGGTTTGATTGTCATTGGTTTCATAAAGAGAAAAGATTTCCGCTACGCTAAAAGAAAAAGAAATGAAGGTTTAAAAAAAATTACTCAAAAATGGCTAAAATAAATTGGGACGCTACATTTATAGAACCTCATGTAAGAGAGTCTTGGTCTTTGATTAGACATCTTAGGTTTATGGATGCTATCACTACTTAAGGAATTTTGTTCACCAACAGCACCTTGGTAATCATTCAAGTAGTTTTTTGTGGTGACCTATGGGATGGGCCACTACAACTAACGAATATATAGAAAGAGTTGACACACATAGTAAATGCATCACTTACAATAACAAAATAAGGTTAAGTGCAATAGGGGATAGAGTAGTGAAATCTTACACTATTATTTTGACAAAACAAATCTTAACTTAAATCATGAGTAGATATGATCCTATCTTTAGAAAGCTTGTTAAATTAGTCATCTTGATTTGTAGCATAAGTTATTTATACACAATCTAAATATACTTTTATCAACTGAATTTAAAGCATTTCGATTAAATGTAGAATAAAATGAAATACCTCCTGCCATTGATGCTTTTGAATGTTGGATTGCTAGTTTCTCCTTTGTTTAGTCTCTTCTAAACTTTCAAACAAACTCCAATTCGATGGTATATTGTTTTGTACGAGAAGTTAGACTTAAGAGACTTCCAACACTCAATTCCTTTTTGTTTATAAATTTCTTTTATCAAGAAGTTAATTGAAAGGACATGAGCAATTTCTATGATGGAATTTTTAAAAAACTAAACCACCAATGTGGGCATGCACTTACAATCCAACAAATCTAATGTGGATTGAAAAACTGCCAACATGCAGTGCATAATGAACTCTATTTGAGTAGTCAATGCACTATAAGGACCAGGCACACGGCCCCAAGCAAAGGGGCTCACTAACCTCTCTATTTCTTCTTATTTTGCAGGTAAAAACTTTCATGATAACTTGGAAGGAGAACCAACTACAAGAGAGAAGGAGAAACTGTGGCATGTAATCAAATGAGAATGCAACTTAGACACCCAAGACACTTTCCACTCCAACGCTCAATCGGCCATGCTTTGGAACAATTGAGGGCTTCAACATGAGGGAAATTACTCCAAGTATTTTTGGGGAGTCTAAGAAGGTAGCATGGAATAATGATGAAGGATTATTTGGAAAAATTTGATGTCATGTTCCTTGACACCTTTTGGTGCTCTCGGTTAGCCAATGGCTGAGAGCTTCTAGTTTGTTTTAATGTTGTGAGGTCTTTTTGGTCTTTTGTTTGCTAGGGAAACCCTATTTTGAGGGAGTATATATTCTCCCATTATCTCTTGTCTAAAGTAGAGAATTTTCAGCTAAATAACATTGTTCATTTTAAAAGGTTGGTTTTCTTCCTTTTTGGCCATTGTCTTCTTGGTGGATTCCGAGTAGATTCTTGGTGTAAAAGCTGGTTTCACTTTTTCTTGAGAGTTTTGGATGATTCTTTTTATTGTTGCTTCCTTCTCCATCTTTTTCCAAATGTGGACATCCCTAGCAAGGAGGTAAAAAGTGTTAGCCTTTTTGTTATGCTAAGTTTTATTTTGATGATGACTAAAATGTTGTATAATTTAATAAACCAATAAGTTGTTTTTTGTGTTGTATTTTGTATTTTCCAGATATTATTCTTATCATTTTTATCATAATATTTATATCTGTGATTATTGGAAATACCCTCTAAATGGGTATTATTTATGTGCTAACATGTTTATTTGAGTCCATGTAGTGTTGAATATCTTTTAGGGAACTCAATATAGTTCAAGGGTAAATTTGAAGTGAAGTGGGCACGTGCTGCGGATGGAGAAAACTCGTCCCAAACTGTTCTGTGGTCTTGCGGACGACTGCGGACGACAGCGGACGAAGAACAACAACGTCCGCTTTGAATCTGTCCAATTTTATGGACAATTCGGACGACAGTGCGGACAATGAATTGTCGTCTGCAAATGCGCAGATTTGTGCAACGGCTATATTTTCTCAACGGGCAATTTTTTCAACGGCTACTGAGGTCGTCCGAAACTGGTGAGTTCATCTGAAAGTCCAATGTTTATAAATACAAGTTCATTCCAAGCTCTCCATACCGAATCGAGAATCATGGCGCTGCAGAATTTTATACACAATTCAATCATTGTGAGCATTGTAAATCCAATTCCCCCAAACACATAAACTTGCGAGTTATATTCGGGAGAATTCGGATTAGTTAGATTGTGCTTTAATTTCCAATTCATTATATTGTGCTTGATTGTAAAGGGTGATTCCTTAATAATTCATCACACGAGGGTGACAACCCAAAATACTCAT